>CM042862.1:16751129-17226129 GCA_023658055.1 Thaleichthys pacificus | reverse complement strand
GCAGCACCGCTTGACTGGCTAACTCATTAGCACCCAGATAGAGGAGAATGTGAAATTAGCATTTTAATTGTTTCTCCAAGTGGGTTTCCACGGTCACAGGGCAGAGACATCTCAACCTGTTTTCACTGTCAGCCTGGAACGTGCCTGGAACGTGTGTGTGTGCGTGTGTGCCACCTTCCCTTCTCAGGGGAGATTAAACATGGTCCCTTTATCTAAACCCAGCTGTTTGTCATTCCCCCGTCCCGATGAAGTGTGTGTGTGTTGGGGGGGGGGGGGGGGGGGGGGAGTATTGTGGCTTGACAGGGGGTGGGGAAAGGGGTTCTGGGGGAGAGGGGGATGCCGAGGGGAACAACAGGGTGTAGCAGGATAGAAGAGAGTGGAGGATGGACCAGTACACACACACACACCACACACACACACACCACACACACATACAGTAGACACGTGTACATACACCATCCACACATGCACACACTGCACACACATAGTGTGCACACATGCACATGTACACGCATGCCCCACCACACACACACTCCCACCATAAAACACCTACTCACACACAGCCTCATCGCTAACTGATCTGGTCACATAAATCAATGTGCTTGCCGGTGGACTTGGCAGAGAGATATATGGGAGGCCATATATGGAGGATGTTAAAGACAGGAGGAAATAAGAAGGATAGGAGAGGGGGAGGAGAGCAGGAAGTCGCTGACTTCAGCAGCCTGTCCAGTTTCCCATCCTCCTCTTCCTCCACCTATCTTCCTCACGCACCCCCTCTCTCTTTGTCCTTCCCTCCCTCTCTCTCTCTCTCTCTCTACTCTCTCTCTCTCTTTCTCCCTCTCTCTTTGTCAGCCTACTGTCTCTAAGCTCTTCAGTAATTAAAAAGAAGTGGCCATAAACGAATGCAGAGAGAAATCTCCCTATCGACCAAGCTCAGAGCCAAACGCTGACTCTATCTTTGCCCCAGCTTACACCACACACACACACACACAGATACACACACCACACACTCACACCACATTTACACCAATATACAGCCACCACACCACAAACACACGTATACACACACCACAAACACACAAACCACACTTATACAAACACACAGCCACCACACCACACACATATCCAGTCACATACCGCACTTGCACACACACACACACACACACACACTTCTCGCATACCACATACACACAGATGAAGATGTGGTGGAGAGGGATGGACAGAGGGTTGGCAGAGGGAACGGAGAAATGAGGGGTTGCTTTCTAAAATGACAAAGGAGCCGATGATTGGGAAAACGGGGACCAGGACGACAGACGTCCCTTTCGTTCTATGAAGAGAAGAGTGGGGGGGGGGAAAGGAGTGGAGAGGCCTTGGGACAGACCTGGATGTTTGTGTGTGAGCATGACAAAGTATTGTTCTGCTTTTTGTGTTTACGTGTATTTGCATGTGTGCCCATTTACGTGTATGTTAGTTATTATTATAACCTTTATTTCACCAGGAGAGACCCATTGAGATTAAGAATCTCTTTTTCAAGGGAGACCTGGCCAAGACGGTGTATTTGTGTATTAGTGTATGTGTGTATGTTAGTGTGTGCGTATGCGTGTGTGTGAGCCTTGCTGTGTGTCTGTCTGCGAGTGTTTGTGTGTTTATTCGAGTGTGTGTGTGTAGCAGCGTGTGTGCGGGTGTGCGGGTGAGAGACAGCAGGGCGGTGGGAGGTTACAGAGATAGGCCAGTCGGATTAGTGTGGCGGCTCATATATCCCATTACCCTCGCTGACAATCCTATCGCATCATCAGACGCCACTGAGAGAGGACCGTGCGCTCTGAATAGCCCACCTCTCTCTGTCTCTCCCCTTCCTCTCTCTACCCCCTCTCTCTCTCCCCTCTATCTCTCTCTCTGTCTCTCCCCTTCCTCTCTCTCCCCTCTCTCTCTCCCCTCTCTCTCTCTCTCTCTCTCTCTCTCTCTGTCTGTCTCTCCCCTTCCTCTCTCTACCCTCTCTCTCTATCTCTCTCTCTGTCTCTCCCCTTCCTCTCTCTACCTCTCTCCCCTCTCTCTATCTCTCTCTCTGTCTCTCCCCTTCCTCTCTCTACCCTCTCTCTCTTTCTCTCTCTCCCCTCTCTCTCTATCTCTCCCCTTCCTCTCTCTACCCTCTCTCTCTCTCCCCTCTCTCTCCCCTCTCTCTCCCCTCTCTCTCTATCTCTCTCTCTGTCTCTCCCCTTCCTCTCTCTCCCCTTCCCCTCTCTCTCTCCCCCCTCTCTCTCTATCTCTCTCTCTGTCTCTCCCCTCTCTCTCTCCCCTCTCTCTCTGTCTCTCCCCTTCCTCTCTCTCTCTCTCTCTCTCTCTCTTTCCTCTCTCTCCCCTTCCTCCCTTCCTCCCTTCCTCCCTCTCTCCCTCTCTCCCTCTCTCCCTCTCCCCTCCCTCCCTCTCTCCCTCTCTCTCTCTCTCTCTCTCCTCTCTCTCTCTCTCTCTCTCTCTCTCTCTCTCCCGTCTCTCTCTATCTCTCTCTTTGTCTCTGAGTCTCTCCGTCCCCTATCCCCATCCCTGTCTCTCTTTCAGTCGCACTCCCTCTCTGTCTCTCTACCTCTAAAACTATATATTTTCCCCTCTGTCTCTCATTTGCCATTCTGCTCTCTTCTATGGATCTCACTCTTTTCCCTCGCTCTCTCTTCTCCCTCCCCCTCTATCACCTCTCCCTCTCTCTCTCAGCAGGTTCAGGTGACCCCTGTAGATGGGCTCTGCCCCGAGACTAATCACCCAACAGAAGCAATCTGCCACCTCCACCTTTGTAGTCACTCGCGCACACACACACACACACACACACACATACAAACCCAGTGGAAAAAGAAGAGAATGAGCAGCAAAATAAAAGTGGAGGAAATGGGAATGTGTGTAGGGGGGGAAGGAGAACAGAAAGAGAGGGGATGTGTGTGGTGTGTGCATGTGTGTGTGTGTGCATGTGTGCATGTGTGTATCCGTTTCTGTCTGTATCTACAGTGTGTATTTGAGAGAAGGAGAGAGTGTGTTTGTGGACAGTATGCGTGTGTGAGTGAGTGTGCATGCCTGCATCCAGACATCTTGTTTAGTTGAAAAGCCCTTTTGAGTTAAACTGAAATCATGCCGTGAATAGTGATGGCTGGGTTCTAAACACTGTTCTCTCTGCTGAGACTGACACTGCTGGGAATACACGCATGACTGGCACCCAATCACACCTGTGTGTGTGCGTGTGTGTGTGTGTGTGTGCCTTTATGTGTAGGTAGGTGTGTTCAAATCGTATTCCCCCAAGCAGGAAGCCCATGCTAGCAGAGATAATTAGAGAGAACTGGGGTTAGTAGTGTTAGCGTACCTGGAGAGTGTGAGCTACGAGGCTCCACAGGCTGTCTGTCTGCTGGACTGTCTGTCTGCCGGACATGTCTGTCTGCTGGACCTGTCTGTCTGCTGGACCTGTCTGTCTGCTGGACCTGTCTGTCTGCTGGACATGTCTGTCTGCTGGATCTGTCTGTCTGCTGGACTGTCTGTCTGCTGGACCTGTCTGTCTGCTGGACCTGTCTGTCTGCTGGACCTGTCTGTCTGCTGGACTGTCTGTCTGCTGGACCTGTCTGTCTGCTGGACCTGTCTGTCTGCTGGACATGTCTGTCTGCTGGACCTGTCTGTCTGCTGGACTGTCTGTCTGCTGGACTGTCTGTCTGCCGAACCTGTCTGTCTGCTGAACTAGAAGATGAACATGGTGTGTAGGAAAGAAGCCTCCATCTCTAGCTCAGTTGTGAAATATTAATCTTAGATTCGCTAGAATGTTCCATGAATCTTTGAGGTCAGCGCCCAGGTGTTCCTGATTCTTTCATGAGCTCCTGTAACTATGACAATGTAGGAGGGACTTCCTCCACACCAACCAGCTAGAACATTTTTAAAATGTCATTTTTACAGGTCCCTTGTTTTGTAGATCAGTCAATAAAATGCATCTTCTCCCTTACTAGACTAGGCCAATATTGCACTAAACACAGGATAGTTAGATTTGACCATAACAATGCCTCCCCTCAACCGCCCCCCCTCCCAATATCACCCCCATTCCCCCTCCACATCACCCCCTCACCCCTCCTCTTCATCCCCTCCTCGACCCTCCAGGTCTGTAGAACATCAGAGGTGCCGATAAAGCCCTGTGCAGCTCAGCTAAGACTCTGGACTCCACTGGTAATACTGCAGATAGAGCGTCTCACAGCTTCTGAAGAACAGCCTGTTCCTGGGCATGTGTGTAGTGTGTGGTGTGTGTGTGTTGTGTGTGTGTATGCGTGTGAGTGTGAGTGAGAGTGAAGAGAGAGAGAGAGAGAGTTTACCACATGAAAGCCTGAGATCTGAGCTCCTCTAGTGAGAGCAGAGAGAGCCCCAGCTAGGTGGACCTCCCCTACGTGCCCGACATCTCCCGCCTCTCTTCCCCCCTCCCTCCCTCCCTCCCTCCCTCACCTCTCTCCCTCCCCCCTTCACCCCTCTCTCCTCTCCTCACCTCTCTTTCCTCTCTCCACCTGTTTCCCTCCTCCCATCCCTCCCTTTTATCTCTCTTCCTCCTTTCCTTTCCCCTACGTCTCTCTCTTCCCTCCCTCCCTCCCTCCCCCCCTCACCTCTCCCTCCTCTCCCCCCTTCACCCCCCTCGCTCATCTCTCTCCTCTCTCCCCAACACCCTGAGTCGCTAGAGAACACCTTTTAGAGCTTGTAGAGAATTTTCAACTGCTTGATCATGGAAACCTCTGCAGCCCCTGAGCTGCTTTAGGAGCAGGAGTGCTGTGAGTGTGTGTTCGTGTGTGTATGTTTGTATGTGTATCTGTGTGTTTTTGCGCTGAAGCATAGGGCTGTAAACTAGTCGACACACACCTGCTTGTTTCTCCCTGGTAGCTACAGAGACCTTCATCATTATCTCCTTCCCTCCGTCCCTCCATATCTCTCTCCCTTTCTTCTGTCCTCTCTCTCTCTCTCTCCCTCCATCCATCCCCACCTTCCTCCCTTTCTTCCCTCCCTGTTTGAAATCTCGAGTATCTAGCCTGCACCAGATGAGGGACGGTTGGGGGGGTGAGACTGATCAATTTCACACTCTCTTTGTTTACAACAACACACAGCTTTTCCCTGCAGGAAACCATTCCACGGTGTGTGTGTATGTGTGTGTGTGTGTGTGTGTGTGAGTGAGTGTGGGAGAGAGAGAGAGAGCGAGAGAGAGGGAGGGATGGAGGGAGGGAGATCGAGAGAAAGAGAGAGAGTGTACAGGTTGAGGTAGAAGCCCTTCAATAAGATCAACCCAACAGGAATTCCCTCAGACAAACATTGTGAGTGTGGTCATCCCTGGACGCAGAGCAGGGTCTAACTGTTAGCTGAGTGAATGGGAGGCTAAACACACACACACACCACACATACACACACCCACCTACACTCACCCATTCACACAGACACACTCACCTTTCACACCCCAATAACAGAGGGCTCAAACTTTGATTAACTCTGGGTTCAGAAGAGATCAAAGCTGCAATCACTCTTGAGAACTACAGGCCACTGCAGAGACAAACAGGTCTCTGCTCTTTACAGAGAGAGGGAGGTAAAGAGTGCAGGCAAAGACGCTGAGATGGAAAGATAGAACTGTGTGTCTACTCGGACACAGGCCAGCAACAAAACGTTTAACCTGACCGGAAATACATTGACAACTAATTCCGATTTTGCACAACAACAAACATGGCCGAGGGGGGAGGTATTGTTGACATCTGTCTTCAGGAGACGACAGAAACTGTGACAGCGGCGGCTACTTTTTCAGAATTCACAGCCAGTGTGTACCGCTACTTCTTTGCTGTTTCCATCTTGCAGAACATCAGATATTCTTTGGATAGTGTTGGTATTGCACCTTGTGTGTGCGTACAGAAAAGGCCCGGGGAGACATTTGTAAATACAAAGCATCTTTTACATCCCGTTGTAACAGCTGGATACTGTAGAATGTCCCAAACCATTAACTCAATGTGAATGCACCCTGAAATGAAATCTGTCTTTGACTGACAGCATGTGACTCATGCATGTTGGTGTGGGTGCGTACAAATTAATATGTGTACGTGTGCGTGTGTTTGTGGGTGAGTGAACGTGTGTGTCTGAGGGAGTGAGTGTGTGTGTGTGGGTGTGTGTGTGTATGTGAGTCCCTACCTTCTCCCACTCTCTTTCCTTGTTGAGGACAATGACCACCAGCTTGGGGGTGCTCCTGGTACCCATCCTCGGTGAAGGACAGGTCCCGGCCATCCCACGTCACATTCATCATGTACCTGGGAACGGAGGGAGGGGAGGGGGAGGAGGGAGGAGGAGGGAGGAGGCAGGAAAGAACAAAGAGAAGGTAGAGAAGGGAGGGAGAGATGAGTAGTAGGGAGAGGGGGGGGAGGGAGAGGGAAAGGGGAGCGGGAAGCAGGGAGACAAGACATGAGAGTAGGGAGGGAGTGTGAGGATGGAGGGAGAGAAGGGAAGGACGAGAAGGAGGAGGGAGGCAGGCAGGCAGGCAGGCAAAGAAAGGGAGGAAGGGAGAATCGATAAAAAGGAGGGAAGGGAGGAGGGAAAGAAGGGAAAGAAGGCGGTCGAAGGGAAGGAGAGGGAGAATGGAGGGGGAGGGAGGGAAGGGAGGAAGGGAAGGGAGAAAAGTAAGATAAGAGGTGAGAACTTTTAGTGACACACTATAGGGATGAACAACGTTTCACCACAATGAAAGATTAGCAAAGCATTAACTGGCATAGCAGGTAAGAAGTCCAGACGATGACAGAAAATGAAATGTTTTAATTTCCAGCTATAAATAGCTTTTCCGAGAGGTAGTGTGTAAAAGCTGAAATATAATGTATGAAGGTCGTAATACGTCCAGAGCAGCAGACAAAGACTAATGATCTGGATTCACACACGCACACATGCACACACGCACG
The DNA here is from genome assembly GCA_023658055.1 of Thaleichthys pacificus. Taxonomy (NCBI): domain Eukaryota; kingdom Metazoa; phylum Chordata; class Actinopteri; order Osmeriformes; family Osmeridae; genus Thaleichthys; species Thaleichthys pacificus. Next base: position 17,219,212 of record CM042862.1, on the reverse strand, counting down.
CACACACACACACTTACACACGAATTACATTGATGACCTGCCCACATGACATGTCACATTAGCCATGATTGAAGACATTGGGAAGATATTATTAGGACCACATCCTCTACATATTTATCATTTCTATACTTCCTCTTTCTCTGTCTCTTTTATTTTCACTCTCTCTCTCTGTCACTCTCTCTCTCTCTCCTCTCTCTCTCTCTCTCTCTCTCTCTCTCTCTCTCTCTCTCTCTCAGAAGCTTCGGGTTCCCTTTGAACTTGGCCGTGCGTCTGAGGAGAGGCAGACAATGGCACTGACAGGTCAACAGGAGTTCCAAAAAGATGGACAAACGGACGTAAAAGGTGTGTGACATTTCACAGAGCCAACATGGTGATGTCTCATTGCTTTAATGAGAAAGTTGGTTAGGAACAACCCCCCCCACACACACTACACACACACACACACAACACGGCAATAGGCATACTAAGTCTAACTCTCAGTACTGCAATGACATCAGAGTACTGTACAGGAGTCGTGAGCTGTTGGGCTGTTATTGGATTGAAACACATTTGATTGGCTTGTGCAACCAGGTGTGCTGTGTAAAAGGCTCACTGATTGGACGATAGATCCAGGTATCAACCCCCCAAGGGAAAGATACCTCTTAGATCGATCCAGTTCAAGCGCAGACACTCTTACACACACACACACTCACATACGCACACACGCTGGATACAGTGGTGAATCCAATTATATGAAACTGCAGGAGAGCAAAGCAGTGATGGAATCAATAGCACCCTCTGTGCCTCTTTACAAGATGGCTCTCCATTCTCCTCTGAGGGGCCACTTATCTAAAGGGTATAAGAATAGTGAGCTACACACACGCACGCACACGCACGCACATGCATTGACATGCACACACGCACCCAAACACCCACACATGCACAGAGGAAGCCTTCACTCTTGCTCGGCTATTCTATTTGGAGTTAGACTTTCCGTCTCCTCTCCTGCTGATGTAAACTGTTTCATTCTCTCAGCTCCCCCCCCCCCCCCCCCTCCTTCCTTCCTCCAGTCAAGCTGATGATGCGGCCACTTGTTTACTCCTGTGTCTACCTCTCTTCTCTCCTCCCTCCTCTTTCCGCTCTCTCTCTCTTCCTCTCTCTCTCTCTCTCTCTTCCTCTCTCTCTCGCGCTCATCTTCATCACTCTTTTTCCTTCTGTACCTCGCTCTCCATCTGCCTCTCTCATTCGATCTCCCTCCCTCTCTGAGTCTGACAGCATCCCTCACTCTTGCTCTACAGCTTATTTAGTTCATAAGAGCTTGACTATATTCCTTACTGCTCACTTATGGGACCAAATAGCTTCAGATCTACTTCCTCCACTGGTGTCTGTGTGTGTGTGTGTGTCCTTTGACCAGGTGTAGTGCAGTACTATGTATCTAGCTACTAGCCCGCAGCTAGGCTGTCTGCTCAGGATAGTTCCGCAGGCTAGCAGCAGGCTATCTGTAGGCTAGCAGAATGCTATGTGTGTCTGTGTGTGTGTGTGTCCTACAGGAAGTAGACCAGACTGGGTTCGGGGCAGGGAGCAACAGTAGGTGGAGCAGAGGACTGGTTTGTAGAATACAGGAGCAGGTCTGTCTCCTGGCACTGTACTGGCACCTGACCACACCCCCCTCCCTCCTCACACACACACACACACACACCAACACCAACACCTTGACACCTTTGCTACATGGGCATGAAGGAGAATTCATTAAGACAACGTCGGAAGGGGTGGGTGGAGGAGAGGAGGAAAGAGAGAGAGAAAGCAACAATGAGTGATAGGGGTATAGAAGACATGGAGAGGGTACTGCTTGGCCAGAGTCAGAAGGATAAAAATATCGGAGGTGTTTTTTTGGTCTTTTCAAGGGAAAGGGGGGGGCTCTGCACCATAGTGAACCATCCCCACACTGTACGTATACACACTGCAGCAACAGCAGTGAGGGAGAGGAACTCACACACACGTACACGCACACACGCACACACAGATGCACGCACACACATACACAGTGCATCGCAGCAGAGCAAGCTATGGCCATTGAAACAAACATTCCATCTCATCTCCTCCTTTCTTCGCCCCCCCCCGCCCCCCCCCCCTTCTCCTGCAGAGAAATGAGAACAGAGCTTTCTCACCGGGTTGTAGCGATGGAGTGTTGGAGTGAGAAACAACTGAACAGTTCAAGAAGCGCAGTACAGCAGGAAAAGCTGTCTGTGTGGGTATGTTGGCGTGTGTGTATATTTGTGAGCGTCTAACGTATAACTGGTGTGTGTGAAATGCATGTGTGTTCGTGTGTGTGTGCACGTGTGTACAAGTATGCACGTGTGACATGTGCATGTCTGTACTGTATGTTTGTTCACGTGTGCTCGTGCGTGTATGTGCATTTGAGCATGTGTGTGTGTATGTATATGCATGTACGGTCTGTGTTAGAGTCTTTGGATTTGAGAGTGGATTTGTGTGTGGGGATATATATGTGTATCGTGTGTGTTGTTGTGAGTGGTGCGCGTGTGTGCGAGTGTGTGCGTGCGTGCGTGTGTATCTCTAGTGGGTTAGCAGGTCGTTAATCTTCTCTTGGAGACAAACTGCTGTCTGAGTTGTGATGGATCCATGACGACAAGATCAATGAGTGACATGGGAGTGTATTATCTAAGTGGGGTGTGTGTGTAGATGGGGGGGAAGTGAGGGGTGAGAGTGAGTGAGAGAGGAGGTGGAGAGAGCCATCAGTAATGAGGTAGGGTTCTTAACCTGGCCAGGGGGAGTGACGCACATCACACACGGTACTGACGACACACACGACGCACACACACACACACATGCCCCGTGTGCTGTGTGTGGTGGCCTCAGGTGGGAGGCAAATGATAAGTGCCTCCTGAATGAGTGACTGTGTGGTGAACTAGATGCAAGCTTAGCACTGGGCCTGGCCCCATTCTCCCCTGTCTCCAGAGTGTAGTAAGGTGTGGGATGTGTGTGTAGGAGAGAGAGAGAGAGAGAGAGAGAGAGAGAGAGAGAGGAGAGAGAGAGAGAGAAAGAGAGAGAGAGAGAGAGAGAGAGAGAGAGAGAGAGAGAGAGAGAGAGAGAGAGAGAAGAGGAGAGAGAGAGAGAGAGAGAGAGAAAGAGAGAGAGAGAGCAGGACAGGAAGGGCAGGAGACTCACCTAATGAAGGATAGTTCAGGGTGTGGGATGGGGAGATGGAGGTAGGGATGGAGAGATGGAGAGAAGGAGGAGGAAAGCACGAGGTACCACTGGGAGTTTGGCCGAATGTCCCTACCTCTCCTCTCTCCTCCCCCAACTTTTCTCCCTCGACCCTCTCTAGCTCCTCTCTCCCCCCCCCCACCTCTCCCCTCTGCCCTCTCGGCCCTCCTGCCTCTCCTCTGCTCCCCTTCTCCCTCTTCACTCTCTCTCTCTTCCCTCCTCTTATATACCACGTCATCTACCGTCACTCTTCGCTCCACATCGCCACTGCCAGGATCCTCTCTCCTCTGAAAATATTTGTCCTTTTACAAGTAGGACACAACATCCTTAGTAGAGGAGAGGAGGGGGGGCGGGGAGAAGAGGGGAGAGGACAGGAGAGGAAAAGAGAGGAGAGGTACCGAGAGGGGAGGGGACGGGGGAACGGACAGAGGGAGAGTGTTCCGTCGCGAAAATAAGACAAACTCTATAATATGGGCAAATATGAAACAGGGACAAAAGGATATGTTTATCTAAGTCTGTTAAACCCACTGAGGAGTACATGTGACCCTGACAAGACAGCTGCCATGATTTGTGTCTCTCCCTCCATCCCTCTCTTTCACACATCCTCCTGTCAACCTTTCTGACAAACACTTGTCTTATCTGACAGCTGATGGACGAACACACGTACACACACACACACACACACAAACACACATGTTTTATTCATACCGCTGTATTCGTATTCCAAAGCGAGCAAGTGTATATGTTCTGCTTTATTGGAATAATCTCAATAATGGGTCTCCATATCCACACCATGACATTTTGGATGGTGTGTGTGAGGACAGTGAGATACGATACAATGTACTGAGGCTAACCCTTGAGGGAGGGGCTTAGAGAGACAGACAGAGAAAGAGAGAGAGTCTGAGAGAGAGAAAGAGAGAGAGAAAGAGAAAGAGAAAGAGAGAGAGGATGGGAGGGAGGGAGGGAGGTAGAGGACGAGACAGAGAAAGAGACAGAGAGAGAGAGAGAGAGAACAACTGAGCGTGACATGAAAATAATGTAACTTTCAGCTGTGAAGCGTTATAGAGGCTTTACATGAGCCTCTGAACACAGCCCAGTTATACTCCTCAGCTCTGCTGTGTGTGTGTGTAAGAGAGAGAGAGAGAGAGAGAGAGAAGAGAGAGAGAGAAAGAGAGAGAGAGAGAGAGAGAGAGAGAGAGAGAGAGGAGAGAGAGAGAGAGAGAGAGAGAGCGAGGACGTGAGGGAGCAGGTAACAGCAGAGCAGCAGAGAGACCTCCAGTCCTCACCAGTGAGACTCAACTGCCTCAAGGCATCTCTCCCACGAGCACCAAATCCACAGCTTTGGCTACATGACTGGAACACCAGCCCGTACAGAGCCACTATATCCCTCTTCAACCACACACTCTAGGCTTGTGTGTGTGTTTTAAAGTGAGTGTGTGTGTGTCAGCCTGTGTGCATGCACGTGTGTGTCTGTCCCTCTCTGTCTGTATGTCTGTGAGTCTCTCTATGTGCGTGTTGTGTGTGTGTCTCTGTGTGTGTGTGCCTGTCTCTGTGTGCACATGTGTGCGCGCATGAGCCAATGCGTGTGTGCTCGGCGACTGAGGCAGAGTGTATTTTGGGAGATCCAGGCTGAGAACAAAGCGTCAGACTAACGCATCGTGACAGAGGGCATATGACACACCTTCACCCCTATACTGGAGGGCAGAGAGAGAGAGAGAGAGAGAGAGAGAGAGAGAGAGAGAGAGAGAGAGAGAGAGAGAGAGAGAGAGAGAGAGAGAGAGAGAGAGAGAGAGAGAGAGAGAAAGAAAGGAAGAAAGAATGGAGAACAAGATGAGAGGAGCAAATAACATAAAAGAAATGGAAGAAAAGAGAGTGAGAAATAAAAAAGTGAGAAAAAAAGATGGAAAGACAGAGAGTGAGGGAGAGAGAGGCTGTGGGAGAGGGAGTGTGAGTGAGGAGGGAGGGAGGGAGGAAGACAGAGAGATATAGAGAGGGATGAGTAATGGCGGCTAGGGTTAGGGATTGGCAGTTCCTGGTCCAGACGATGACATCACAGGACTTTTGGCTATGAATCCCTGCCCTGTGTGCGTATGCATGTGTGTGCCCGGGTGTGTGTGTGTCGTTTTGTGACACAATAATTCCACTCGACCCTGTGTGTGTGTATATCTCGAGGTGATTTTAATGTTGTGGATTTATGAGACTGTGTTTGACCCTGTCCCTGCAACACTGCATGTGGCTGGGGCCACACAGATCCACATTTACACTGTATGTGTGGGTTATTGGTTCTGCCCTTAGTTTCCTTGGGTTCTTTCTTCCACACCTTTCTTCTACCACCCCCGGTTTGTGTGTGTGTGTGGTATCAAGTTATATGTTACACACAACATAGATGACAGCTAGCCCAGGGCAAAGGTAGGGCAGAATGGAATAAATGTGTGCGTGTGTGTGCATGTGTGTGCGTGTGTGGGTGTGTGTGTGTGCGAGTGTGTGCGTGCGTGTGTGTGTGCATGTGTGGGTGTGCGTGCGGGCGTGCGTGCGTGCGTGCGTGTGTGTGCGTGTGTGTGTGTGTGCGTGTGCGTGTGTGTGTGTGAACCAAACAGGTGTGGTGCCACTAGTCTGGGCTGACAGGTAATTTCAGTTTCCTGCCCTGAAATACGAGGGCTAAATTCTGTAAGGGCTCATAACAAAACACACACCCGCCCACACACACACAATGCATCTACACCCAAAACTACACGCACACACACATACAGTATAATCCCACCTCCACTCATACACTCACACACACACACACACACACACTGATATATGAGGTGTGAACTCTGGTAAGGCGGGCTATTCAGCATGGTAAGGGGAGGAGAGTAAATCTGTCATACCGGAACATTCAGTTACAGTGGGACAGCCCTCCTGACTCCTCTACCACCATGGTGCAGACACTGCTGCTGTGCTGGGGCAGAGCAGCAGCTACGTTTGGATTCGGTTCCACCATTTTGTTGAACTTGTTTATCGACTGGCTGTGTTTGCACCGCACCGGCATCAAACATCCGGATGACACAAATGTAAGAGAGGAAATCAAGGAGTGCACTCGTACTAGTAGGTCTGAATCCTACAGAATACAGAGTTCACTAGTACAGAGTACAGTTGGTCTGTATTATAGTCAGGGTTAGGACTAGTACAGTAGGTCTGTATTATAGTCAGGGTTAGGACTAGTACAGTAGGTCTGTATTATAGTCAGGGTTAGGACTAGTACAGTTGGTCTGTATTATAGTCAGGGTTAGGACTAGTACAGTAGGTCTGTATTATAGTCAGGGTTAGGACTAGTACAGTAGGTCTGTATTTTAGTCAGGGTTAGGACTAGTACAGTAGGTCTGTATTATAGTCAGGGTTAGGACTAGTACAGTAGGTCTGTAATATAGTCAGGGTTAGGACTAGTACAGTAGGTCTGTATTTTAGTCAGGGTTAGGACTAGTACAGTAGGTCTGCCTGGGCCTCGTCTCCCCTGACAGCCCATGTGATCTAACAGGCCTGGCCGCAAGCCCTGACCCTGCCTAACCAATCATGTCGGCCCGAGTCCTGGCAATGTCTCCCTATTGGTTGAGTTCTCTCACCCGCGACAGAGCCATCTGTGTCCACGCTACACCTGGGTAACCCCCTCAGGCAGCAAGGCAGCATGGGAAAGAGGTCGGGTCTATGTAGCTCCCCCCGGAAACAAGCCCCACTTCCAAAACCACCAGGAGATCTGATATGCTCTGGCAGGACGATGGTTCCTTCTGATTGGAGACCTCTTAGGGAGAGGAGGGGCTGGATGCTTCTTAGGGGGCTGGGCCAAGTTCTGGATGTCTGTCATGTTCATCCCTCTCTCCTTCTGTCCTCCTTAGCATCTATCTTTGTGACAGCTAGACTTGATCTAGTTTTAAGTCTGTTTTCTAGGTCTCTCTCATGCTTTGATTTTGTTATTTTTCTTCCTGAGTTCACCTTCTCGTGACAACCCCTCCAACCTTTTCTCTTTTTCTCTCTCCCTCCATCCCCCTTTCTTTCTCATTCTCTCCCCCCCATCTCAATATTTATCCCCCTCCCCTTTCTCTCTCCCTTTCTCTCTCCTCTCTCTGTTATAGAGAGTGTAAATAATAATCTAAGTTTTTAACCAATATCAACATTTAAAACAGCACAGAGAGCCCACAGAGATTCCAATGAATCTCTGTGAATTGGAATCTCTGTCACTCTGAATTCTAATAAACACTTTGCATCATACTTTCAGTTGAGTTTCCGTGCTGTTTTAAAACTTTGAGAATTGGATGAAAAACGTTGAATATTTTTCACGACAATTTCTTCCCCAACCTCTCTTTCTTTCTCCTTTCCTCCCTCCCTCCACCCCATCTCACCCATTCTCCCAATCTCTCTCTCCCTATCCCCCTCTACCTAAGGCAGATGGGAGACCAGAGACAAGGCTTGCCAGGCCTGCAACCACTCCTGCTGCATGCTGGGAGATGACTGAAGGCAGGATGAAAGAGAGCGACAGAGAGAGAGTGAGGAGGAGGAAGAGTGAAGTGGAGACAGGAGGACAGGAGGAGCCAGGTCTCATCAAGGACCTGTTCAGGTTTGTAGAACACTCGTTTTGGCTCGCTTTCCTGCTTTCTCCCCCCTTCTCTTCTCTCCCATCCTCCTCCCTCTCTCATCTCCCTCCTCTCCATCCCTTTTCTCAGTTCCCCGTTTCATCCAGAACCTTCTGTTCCTCCTTCATCCTCTCTCTCTTCTGGCACCTCACCTCTTTCTGTCCTTCCCTAACTCAGTCAGCAGACCACTTATCTTAGTAGATGGGAAACATGCACAAACATTCACTCACACCCCCCCCCCCTCTCCCCACACACACACAAACACACCCACACACCCTCCCAACCTCTTACTTGTGCAGGGCGCTGGGCGGCAGCTTGGACGTCTTCTCCATGGGGCCGTAGCAGGACGTCTTGGCCTCGGGGATGTCGCCGTACTCGTCCAGCATGGCGGCGGCGGCCGAGGTGATGATCCCCAGGCCGTCCCTGACGCGCGCCTCCAGGGGGTAGTCCCAGTCGTCGTAGGAGATGGCGATCATGCCACAGGGGAACTCCTCGGGCAGCATTTCCGGGTTCCCCGTGGTCAGGCTGGGCACGATCCAGATGTAGCCGAAGCCGGTGAGGCCCAGGGAGCGCGCCTCCTCCAGGATGTAGAGGGCCTCGTCCTTGGAGCAGTAGAGCAGCACCACAGGGGACTGGACCTTCTTCAGCATGATCTGGCTCTTGCTGTCCTCCTCCACCGCATCCAGGGTGATGATGTTCTGAAGGTCCCACCCCACAAAGCTGTAGGGCGGGGAAGGAGACAGGGTCAGGGGGGGCGAGAGGACAGGGTCAAGGGGGAGACAGGGTCAGAGAAGAGACAAGGTCAGGGGGGAGATAGGGTCAGGTTGGAGGTAGAGATAGGTTACGTTACAGATTACTTGATTTTAAAAGTAACTTAGTTACTTTACAAGTTACTTGATTTTAAAAGTAACTAAATTAGATTACAAGTTACTTTATTAGTTAGCCTACATTCAGCAGCTGCCGACAACACCCCCGCCGCCTCAACATAAAAATAGGTGCATTCGACTTCATGCAGCGCCGGCGTCGCCTGCAGCCCGGCTGACTTGAAGCATTCTCAACTTCAAGGCAGCCGGCTGCAGCCAGCTGTCGGCGCCGCCGTTGTTGCATTAAGTCGAACACACCTATTGACAACCGGCTCTATAAGTTTGACGCAGTGCAGTGCTGCGACTCCAAATGTTTCTTCAAATTTGACGTCGTGTTTTTGTAGCTTGATAGCACTTTGTCGCCACCAGCACAGAGTGTACAACGAACCTTGATATTTCCATCTTTAGCTGACAAATACTCAAAATAGTGATTGTATTTCCAACTCGAAAATGCGCATCTCTCTCTCTCTCCTGCTAGCTACATTGTTGTTTGTGTCGCTGAGTGGTAGGTCTATGTATACACGTGACGTGACCCTCGTGCTGAAAACGTGACTTAATTGTCGCATAGGATAACTCCCAGAGACGCAAGAAGAAATCAAATATATATTTTACTATTAATGACAAAATAGTAACGCACAGTGAGTTGGACAAGTAACTTTAATCTGATTACTGGTTTGGAAATAGTAACGCGTTAGATTACTCGTTACTGAAAAAAGTGGTGAGATTAGTGTAAGTAATTAACGCGTTACTAAGTAAGTAAGTAACGCGTTACCGGCATCACTGAAGGGGAGGAAGGTAAAACATTCTAACTTGTTCTAACTGTTAACGACGTTAAAAGGTCATTTTGTCGGGCTAACAACAAAGTAACTTCAGGATTTTGGTGGAGCAGTTACAAAATGAAGGTAATGTTAATGACCTAACTGACTTCATGTAAGTGTGACACTATGAGACACAAACCCCTCTACAAAGCCGAATCACTCACCACTGTGCATTTGTAAAGTTGACCAAGCACACACAACTCTAAACTTTAAACTTCTAGGAAAAACCTTTCTGTTGCAGAACACTCGCAAAGATGAATGTATTGATTTTCCTGTCTAAAAATCCGGAAAGATTGAATAACTGTGTTTCTGTCACCTGTTGTCAACGGTGGTCTTGAGGATGTTGATGAACTCCTGGTAACCTGGGAACTTGGAGGTGACGATGGAGAAGATGTGCCAGTCGTACTCCTCCATGATGTTGAGCATCAACAGCGCCTCCTGTTGGATGGAAGCCCCAAACTGGAAGAATGTTGACTTGACGTCCTGAAGAAGAGAACAGAAACAGAGAGCGTGGTTAGGTCATTGCTAGAACATCGAATTACCCACACACGTACATGTACAAGTTTGCTTTTCTATCCCAGTAGGGCCCGACTACTCACTCCCATCGAGTGAGGAATCAACATTGTGTTATCTCAAACCACAAATCCCTAACCCAGAACCCCGGAAAAAAAGCATTTGAAGTCATGGGGCCCGGCAAACGAGCCTCACAAGGTCGACTTTTTCAAACTATACTATACTTATGAGGACATGCAGTGACAAGTCTGAACCCAATCCCACTTCTATTGAACAACAGCTTTGAGTAAGGTATCTGAGCAAACACATTAGTTCCCTTCAGGGTTCACCAACAACACATCAACATCAACAGTACTGATAATAATTTATATTCAATTGCATGTTGTATCAAGTCCAGATGGATGACTGAATTATTTCAATCCATCACAGACGGATTAAGCTTATGAATGGAACCATAAAAACATTCATTGACTCAAATGTTTTTCTACAGAAGCACCAACCATGACGAACTTTAATTGAAGGATAAACCTCTGGCTAAACCAGATTAGGTTCAACACATCAAAACATCCAGTTTAAATGGACACGACTTTGGCATTCACCTTCAGAACACGCAAAGAGGTGCCTGTCTGGTGGACAAACAGTCTCCCTATAACTTTCCCTCCAGTCTTAACACCTGTCTGTGTGTGTGTGTGTGTGCGCGTGTGTCTGTGTGAACCCCTCAGGTTGTCACAGCGGAAAGTGAGAAGAGCTGTCTCTCTCCTGTGGATACCCCCTCCCTTCCTACATCACACACACACACATGCGCGCACACACACACAGACAACGCCTGGAGCAGACAAGGAGTACAAGCTGTCACTGGGGGTGTTTAAGAAGAAGCACAGAGGACGAGGGATGGAGGGGTGGAGTGGGCCTCTCCTCCCTCCGCTCTCCTCCCTCCGCTCTCCTCCCTCCGCTCTCCTCCCTCCGCTCTCCTCTCCTCCCTCCGCTCTCCTCCCTCCGCTCTCCTCCCTCCGCTCTCCTCCCTCGCTTCCTAAAGTCACTCCTCTCTGAGTCCTGTCATCCGACCCCTCACAAAAGCAAGTGTATTAAAAAAGGCTTTTCATCCATTGCGCTCTAAGCACTATTTAAGTTAAAAGAACAGCGCTGGCATAGTGAAACAAGATTAGAAAACCACAGAGGACGATGCAGGCAGAGATTACGCAGAGTGGTGAAACAACATAACGATTGTCCCTGTGCTATTGGGACACTTACTGTACTGTCAGCTGTGCTTGTGGCAATACGTTCCTTGAACATATAGATGGGATCGGACACAGGACCCAGGATGACTCAGTAAATCAAATACACATTTTGGTTCGCCATTTCTTTCATGGATAACAATGAAGCAATTTCGTTTTTCAGGACGGGCTGTACTATCAGTGTGTTCATGGAGCCCTGAGATATGAGTGATGCTGCCCTCCACCCTGTAGGCCTCCAATAGGTCACATGGCTATCAGACGGACAGAAAGAAACCCTAAGGATTAAAGAAAGCAAGACAGAGAGACAATTAACCAATGAGTTATCTCGTTCTACAACAGTGATTCCAGGAATCACTCAATTTGATTGGAGCAGTGTAGGTAGCTCCAAAGAGAGACAGTCCCAGGAGTCCAGTGCAGCTGACAGCAGGAAACGAGCCTGGTGGATCATGTTCATATCTATATCCATGTACCGTATGTAATGTAATACATATATATGCACGACCTAGCTGTGCATGCACCCTAAATATCTGTACATCCACAGCAATGCATGAGGCTATGTGTGTGACAGAGAGAGAGAGAGACAGAGACAGGGAAGGAGAGAGAGGGTGGACATAGAGATAGAGAGAGGGGGAGAGGGAGGGAGAATGAGGGATGGATGGATGGAGAGAGAGCGCAAGAGAGAGAGGAGAGAGAAGGAGGGAGAGAGAGGGATATAGAGAGAGAGATAGAGGGAGAGAGAGTTAGACAGAGGAGATCGAGGGCGGGGGAGAGAGATCATTGTGAGACACGGCTCTCTAATGGGGCAGAAGCTGAAGCTAAGCAAGAGGATGGTGGGACAGGAAGGAGGTCAAGCTACAGGACGTGTCACTTCCACTTTTCATCACCGTGGCGACCAATCCTACCCACGTTTTACTCTCACACGAGAGTCCAGGGAAAGAAAGCCTAACAAAGATTGCACGCGTACGTGTGTGTGGGTGTGTGTGTGTGTGCCTGCTTGTGCTACGTGCAAAACGAGGATGTGTATTACACAGTTAGCACAGTATGTCTGCCCATGACATTTCAGCAAGTGTGTGTGTCAAAGAGAGACTGATGGAGAGAGAGGCATAAGGAGTCTCTCCTCAATGCCTGTCATGGCTGGGTGCTGGTATTCTAGGAGAGACCATGATAAGCACATTATGTTACATCATCGATTAGAGTGTCTGGGAATCTGCTTAGCAATACAGAGATAATGATACCATGCTATAGTATAGAGAGGGAGAGAGAGAGAGAGAGAGAGGGAGAGAGAGAGAGAGAACAACTGAGCGTGACGTGAAAATAATGTAACTTTCAGCTGTGAAGCGTTATAGAGGCTTTACATGAGCTTCTGAACACAGCCCAGTTATACTCCTCAGCTCTGCTGTGTGTGTGAGAGTGTGTGTGTGTGTGCGTCTAGTCATCTCTCTTCTCAGACAGGTATCCTAAACACAAAGCACAGGAAACCTTCTGTGCATGGTTGAATACATTTTGCACAGATACAAGCAGGCACACACACACACTGAATCTGAGCCATACTGATATCGATCTTCATAGGATGAATAAAAAGCCTTAGCAATCATCTCAGCAATCATCTAACCTTTCATCCATTTTTATGGGGCGATGGTGTTGTGCTTAAATTCTCATATACTCATTCAGACGTGACTCATTCAATGCTGTCATTCAACGCTCTCTGCTTCTTTGTGAGTGCATCTCTCTGAGGCAGTAGTGTTCAGTGAGTCTGCTGCTGGTTGCAGGCAGGACATGATATCACTAACCGTGTTCACCCCCCCCCCCCCCCCCCCCACACACACACACACACACACTCCCACTGTGTTTGTGTGTGTGCATTACTGCGGAACAGCAAGTGCCCCGCCCCACCAACCCCGTACTCCCACATCAGTAATTAGTTCTGTCCACTCCAGGGATTAAGCAGAAAGAGTTTGTAAGGTCTCTCGCTCTCTCACTCTCTTTTTTCTCTCTCTAGCTCTGTCTCGCTTCCTCTGTCTGTTTATCTCTTTCTCTCCCACTTTTTTCGTCCACTCTTTTTTTGTGCTTTTTTTTCTCTTTGTCCCCCTCTCTCTTTTTCTCTACCTATCTCTCTCCTCTACTGCCATATCTGTAGCTGTCTGAGTGATGAGAGGGGGGCGAGAGGGGGTGACAGAGGGTGAGAGGGGGGCGAGAGGGAGATGTACTCTGGAGAGGTCAGTCATGTCATACTGACAGAGACCACCACTGCAAAACACCAAAAAAGGAGTCAAGAGAATCTCCACCTGGAAGCAGCAGGTTCCACATGCCAACGAGTTGCTGGTGTGCCCTGAAACAAGAGCTATGCTGACCCCGGCCTATTACTTCTCATGTGTGTGATTGGTCCTGATTGGCCTGGATTCAGCCCCAATGCCGCAGCCAATCAGGTCCACTCATTGCAGCCCTGTCAAGTGTTTGACACATGAGGGCTTTTACTCTCACCTGTCGGCTAGAGGATTAGAAGGACACACACGAGCACTCACACACAGACACACACACGTGTGTGTGTCCGTGTTTTTCCGTGTGTATGTGTTTGTGTGGGTCCACGAGCGGGTGCCTAGTCCTGGGTGTGTGTGGGTAATGAAAGAGATAGGGAGAGAGGTTATAAATAGCGCTCATTTTGCCTCAAATCTCCCCTGCTGCAGATAGCAGACTTGTCTGTCTGCTTAGACAGGCCAAGCTCCAGGGCTGTCACGTCCCCCCACACAAGAGGCACATGGCTTCACAATCTCAGATAAAAATATCTCAGATATCTCGACACACTATCGTTTTGGCGACCTGCTAATGTCTCATACCACCCATGCATTCATCACCTCCCCCATATCTCACACATCTCTTTCTCTCTCATCTCACAGACTTGAAGCATCTCCACTCTTCTCTGCTGTGTATTACCTTAGTCCAGGCTGTTGTACGCCGCTCTAACTGTCCTCGACTCTTTTACCCAATCGTACTCAATTCTATTCTGCTCTATGCTGTGCAACTCTGCTGTAGTCTATTTTACTCTGATCTACTCGGTTCTACTGTGCTCTGATCACTTTACAGCATAGCAGCCCAAAGATTTCCCCACAAGTCACAGGTCTAATATCTCCTCATCTCCAGTCACAGGTCCCACTTCCCATATTGTATCTCTTATTAGGCTTCCCCAGGAGAGACCGGGGAGAGCAGATGTGAGTGTGCCGGTCCCAGGTGAACAGCCACACACTACTCAGAAGATCTTAGACGTCCGCCTCCAAAGACCTTGTAATGAGACACGACCCGTTTTCGTGTGACAAGAAGTTCAAAGTACCGCGATTTTAACTACGTCGGGGTTTTCACATACTAGGAGTGTGTGTGTGTGTGTGTGCATGTGTGTAATAGTGTATAGGTACTGACAACTTTTGATTCGTTCACGTCATAGGTGAATTCACTCGGAGAATGTCTGAGGGCTTTGAGATGTAATCCTGCTGTTAAGAACACACAAACACACACACACACACACACACACACTCCATGAGCTGTCTATCATCAAGTCTATCATTAAGCAACTGATCTGAGGTGTTCCAGGGTTGAGCTCATCAGCAGCTCATTACCCAGGGAAACAGCTTGAACCCAGGGACCACTTTGATCACTCACCTCCTGGTGGGGCCAGAACCTATGGGAGGCAGAGGGGAGGTGCTGGGGGAGGCTGGTGGGGGGGGGGGGGGGGGGGGGTAAGGGCTGGGGGCGGCTCACTCTTAGACAGGCAACCCTACATTTTCTCTTCTGTTGAAAAAGAGACTTGGCTAGGCTAGGCTCAGGGAGGGACTGGGGGAGGGTGGGGGGGAGATTAAGAGAGGCTGGGGGGAAGATCAAGGGAGGGACTCAGGGAGGCTGAGGGTTGGTGGAGGCTGGGGGGGGGACTGGAGGAGGTTGGGGGAGGCTGGGTAAGGCCGAGGGCTCGGAGAGGCTGGGACAGCTCCCTCTCAGTCAGGCAGCCTTGAATGTTCAGTTCTGCTGAACTGGGAGAAATTACGATTCCTTGGAGGATAACGTCAAAATGTGAAGCTGACATTACTGTAAGTTTGGGATGAATAAATCTCTATTGAGACTCCGCCAGTGTTAGCAGGTCTGTCCTGTCCTGTCACCAGGGTGTGAACATGAGGGGACCAGAGCCGAGCAGTGGACTCCAGGTCAGCTCCTCTCAGTGAAACTGGATCTAAAATGGTGTCCGTGTCTCCGGAGGGAGACTAAAAAGAGAAGTAGCTAAAAATGGCTGCCTCCCAATGACGTGCGTGTTGTTGTGATCGGAGGGCCTGACACAAGTTGTCTCTATGACCTGATACGAGGACACTCCAACCCCCCCCCACACACACACATTTGAAAAACAAGCACAAACACCAACTACTACACTGTGTCCTGTTTAATGACTAGATAAGCCTTTATTTGTTTTGGAATATGTATTTGAAGCTGTCTCCATACAGGGGCTGCAGGGGTTTCATACTGAGAGCGACACCCCCATACCTGCTGGGGATCAGATACAGGAGAAGAGACAGCTGGAATGAAGTGAGATCGAGGCCCAGATTAGAAGGAGCATGCTCCAACACACCAGCAGCCTGGCAGGCTAGCTGGATGACGAGCAGGCTACTGCTATCCTCCCCAATAACAGCCATAGAAGCAAGATTTCAATACTGTAGATTGTGAATTGCGTGCACATGTGACGGGTATGTAACAGCTGTAGCCACGCTCCGTCACGACAAGGCTCGTTCGCCACTCACTGGGCTCGAACGCACGACCTCCGACTTGCCAAGCGTGACCACTACCAACTACGCCAAAGAAAAGCTAGCTATTCGTTGACGCGGGTGGCCCATTACATACCTGAGGAGTGAGTTTCACCGATTCACACCGGTTACACACACAACCACATGCAACAAGAAAACACATGAACACATGAAAAACACATGCACACATACAGGTACACACACCCACACACATGACAACTCCTATCAGGATGGACAGTGTTAGGGGTCATCAAAGGGGAAAGCATTCTTGGTGTGCTATAAATAGCAGATAGGAGACATGCATGCACACACTCAGTCACGTAGACACACAGCTACACATACCTATTTGGTGTATTTTGTGCTTGTTGTGTGTGTGTTTGTGTGTGTGTATGTGTGTCCGTGTGTGTGTTGTTGCCGGTTGTTTCTGTCAGGCCTTTTTAACAAGCTGTAAAACCCCCCTAACAAAACAACATCAACTTTCTCTCCCTCTCTCTCTTTACCCAATATCCCTAACTCACTCTACAGCCCTCTCTTCATCCATCTCTTCATCCTTCTGACTTTAGAACTCGAACATCTCTCTGCAATTCTGTCTTTCTTCATTTTCCTATCTGAAATTCTCTCCTTCTCTCCCTCCCTCTTCCGAGCCTTTCTATTCTCTCTCAACCTTGCTCCGTTTTGCCCTTACACCCCCTCACTTCTGCACTGATAAGTTTAATGTGTTATGTCTCTCCTTTCCTCAGAGACCTACAGTACACATACACACAGACAGGCAGAAAGAGATGGTGGGTGGGTGGGGGGGTGGGGTGTGTGTGTGTGTGTGATGAGAGAGTGACTGGGGTGTGTGCCATAAGGAGGTAGAAAGCTGAGGTAGCCAGAGTCTAATTTGACGAAGTGCACACACATTGTCGCACAGACGCACACACACACACACATACACACAACTTCTTAATGTATGGGCATGTATGTGTGTGTGTCTCTGTGTGTGTGTGTGTGTGTGTGTTTGTGTGTGTGTGTGTGAGAGAGAGAGAGAGAGAGAGAGAGAGAGAGAGAGAGAGAGAGAGAGAGAGAGAGAGAGAGAGAGAGAGAGGACTCTGCACCATACTTCACTCTGACAAGTAGCATCATAAACCACTCTCTCCCATTGGAGGATTGACCGTTCAATATCGTCTCTGATTGGAGCAGAGATCTCACTGGTCACCAACCTAGCCACTTGAACGGTTTTCATTGGTGCTTGAGCTGAGCATGTGCACGTGATCAGGAAGCAGAGCAGAACCTGCTCCTAACCAGATGGCGGTCTGAAACAAACCTTACCTCAACCCTGACTCACTACAATAGAGATGGAGACACACCACATCAATACTGTATTAACCTGCTCTTAAGACCAGCTTTAACCCTTCATGTTAATGATTCATTAGACTGCAACCAGCTGCACTTGCACTTTAGTCCTGGGAAGACAGAGACGGGCAGGGAGGGAGAGAGGAAGAGAACTGAGGGAGAGAGAGAATGACTAAGGCAGGGATTTATTGAAAAAAAGTGATAAGGAGCTAGGGAGTGGGGAAAGAGAGATGTAGGAGACAGGAAGAGAGAAGAGAGAGAGAGAGAGAGAGAGAGAGAGAGAGAGAGAGAGAGAGAGAGAGAGAGAGAGGAGAAGAGAGAGAGAGAGAGAGAGAAAGAGAATGAGAGATTGAGTGTTATATAAAAAAGACCAGCTCTCCCTACAGCGATGCAGCATTCTGCTGTATTCTAATCAAATCACTTCCAGCACACACTCTCATAATTAATGATCAACCATGATAGAGAGAGCGTGAGGGAGAAATGGAGAAAGAAAGAGAGAGTGGGTGAGGGAGTGAGCGAGTGAGGGAGAGAGAGAGTAATAGTACTGGTTTTCCATCTTGTAATGAAATATTAGAGACAAGCTCCTTCACAAAGTGAACACGAGAAAGAGATAAATAAAACACAGACCCCACACAGACACACGCCAGCTCCTCTACACATGCTCTCTTTCCTTAATTTTCTCTTTCTTTGCCCCCTCTCGTGTTGCCCCTCTCTCTCTTGCTTTACCTCTCGCACTTTTTCATTCTCCCTCCTCTCTCTCCCCTCTTTCTCTCTCTCTCTCTTTCTGTCTTTCTCCCCTATATCTCTCCCTCTCCTCTCTCTCCCCTCAGTCTCTCTTTCTCTCTCCACACCCTCTCACTCCTCTCCCCCTCTCGATCTCTCCCTCCCTCCCTCTCTTCTCCCATAGTTGTGCCACGCCTCTCTACTGTTGTAGCAAAAACATGACACGACAAAGATCACAACCTGTCTGTGTGTTCAAGTTTTCTTAACCTGAGAGATGACCTCTCTAGCAAGCTACCCGGGGCCAACCGGCATGGCGCGTACCATGCCCCGCCCTTTCAGTCCCTAAGCACATCTATTTACACTTGATTGGCTGCCAGGGTGTCCTGCGGACTAATTGGCTGTATTTCATTGGCTGGCAGAAACAAGCGATGCCTGGGAAGTGTCCATCCGGCGATGTATGTCAACAACGACACACACTATACACACACATACACACACACACACACACACACAGTCCTAAGGGAATCCCCCACCTACGCCCACATCACAGATGGGTCACTTACATTTCTGGGCATGAGAGACATGGAGTGACGGAAAGATGGAGACCGAGCAGCGGAGTGAAAGAGGGGCAATGGACAGGGGCAAAAAGAGAGGGAGCGGAGATGGACAGAGAGGGCCGGCATTGAGGGGGAAGGGGAGAGGGAGTCGAGAGACCCAGATATGAGGAAAGGAGGATCCCACATGTCCGCGAGCACTCTGGGCGGTCGACACCCAGCTCAGTACCGCGTGCTCTCAAGCTGTTTACCTTGGTTTCTATCATCTGATTGGAGCTAGGAATCTCAGACTCTCTCCACATATTTTGAGCTGTCATCACCATGACATATAAACTACACAACTATACATTAGCATCACTAGTAAACTCAAAGTCCAATGTCAGGGTTGAGACGACATAAAGCACTGTAAAACCCTACCGTCCTTACGAAGCCTTCTAAAGCATGAAATAGCATAAAAAAGACTGGAGGTCCTTATGAAGCATAAATGATACTGGACGTCCTCATGAAGCATTATGAAGCCTTATGAAAGCTGGAGATCTTTATGGAGCATTATGAAGCTGTATTAGCCTTATGTAAGCCAGGATGGTAACCATGTCTGACTTGTGTTGTGAGCTGTGAGAACCATCTGTGGATCAAACCTCACATGCTGAAGAGACGGAGACTCAAATGGGTCACACACATGCATGTACACGCGCACACACTTGTGCACCGTGATGTAAGCATGATAAAGCATTCAAGTGAACACACACAGACGCAAACAAAAATAGATGCATATTTGCATTCCAAACAACAAAAATACATTTTCACAGGCACATTGCACATGAACACACGCAAAAACACACAACTTAAGTGCCATTAGGAGTGTAAAATCCTCATTCAAGAAAGGGCTGATCTTGTCATGCAAAAACATACACAGGTGTATACACCCTGACTTAGTATGCACATGTATGAGCAAATACAAAGTACTCTGAACACACAAAACACAAATACATGCCAAACTAACTTATATTTCACCAAATAAACTAAATATTATGAAACTGTGTCTGAGGAAAGGAGAGAAGAGGACAGGAGAGGGAAGGATAGAAGAGCAGAGGAGAGGAAACGAGAGGAGAGGAGAGGGAACAGTCAAAGTTGTTGACCTACTTTCAGGATTTCAAAGTTTGAAATCCTCCTTTAAAGAGGACTGGGGGCAGAGAGCTCAAATACACAGAATCACACACACACACACTCCACTACAGACACACTCACACACACACACACACAACTACAGACACACTCACTCACACACACACACACACACTCCACTACAGACACACTCACACACACTCCACTACAGACACACACACACACTCCACTACAGACACACTCACTCACACACACACACTCCACTACAGACACACACACATCAGGACTTGTGACTTCAGATGTGATTCATTAATAATGAAGGGACTGTTCCTTTTATTTAACTCTGTGTAGCTCTCTAGATCAGTCATTTAGAGTGGTGTGAGTTTAAAACACACACACACACACACACACGCACACACAAACACCTCTACTTTGTTCTCTTCAAGGTTTGGGAGTCTCTTTTTGGCAGGGTCTATTTTAGTCCACAAGCGCAGTCTCTCTCTTCTGCATCTCTCCATACCTCTATCTGATTGGCTTTGTATTGTCTCTACTTCCATCCTTCTCTCTCTCTCTCTCTCTCTCTCTCTCTCTCTCTCTCTCTCTCTCTCTCTCTCTCTCTCGCTATCTCTCTCTCTCTCACACCATCTGTCTCTCTCCCTCTCTCCATCTGAGTTAGCTCTGAAAAGTTGCTGATAAGGACTGTGATTGGCTGCACCATATAGGAGATAAGGATGTGATTGGTTTAGGGCCTTCACACAGTGTGAGAGGTCTTTTATTTTGCTATCACACCCACGGACCACTGTGTTGACACAAAAACCGCACACACAGATACACACGCACACGTGTGCACGCTCATGTCCACATAGCAGGTGTCTGAGAGATCCACAAGTGAGGACAATGGAGAGACAATGGACCAAAAGAGAGGAATACAAAGACGGAGAAAAGAAAGACACAGACATCGTCATGAGTCACGTCTGCGGCCAAAGAAGCAGACATGTCATCACATCTCCACATCTTTCCTTCAAATGTCTGTTTCTTTCTTTTTCTTGAGTGGCGTTCAGATGTTTTTTCTCCATCGCTGGCGTGCGCCCTGGCCTTATTCACTGATGTCAGCACAGTCTCTCTCTCTCTCTCTCTCTCCTCTCTCTCTCTCTCTCTCTCTCTCTCTCTCCCTCCCTCCCTCCCTCCCTCCCTCCCTCCCTCCCTCCCTCCCCTTCTTCTTACACTGCAACCATCCTTTCTATTTCTCTCTCTCTCTCTGTGTCCCTCCTCACCACAGACCTCTTGCTCTGACCTACCTTTGGTTTCACTTGGCTCTGATGCATCATTCATCTGACTGAATTCGGGGGTCCGCTGCGTCGTGTGATGGGATGTGATTGGTTTACAGTGTGTCAGCCCGTATCGGCTCGTCCCACGTGAGGATCAGTCTCCACAGGTCTGCTGCTCTACCTCCTGACGGAGCACTAGCGCAACGCACAACCCAATGTACTGTACAGGGAACAGACCACGACAACGCACAACCCCTGAGCTGTACGGAGAAGTCAGTTCTGTACCACGCAACACATGCTGCACGCTGGGAGCGTTGAAACTGGCGGAAACGCAGAGTAGCTTAGCATGCTCGTCACCAGGGTCGTTGTCGACGATAACATCATTATCGCCATCACTGTCGTTAGCAGTACAACGGTCTGTGTACTATATTCGTGCCTCATTAGAACCTCACATGGACACACACATATGACTCTTAAGAGGAAGGGAGGGCGGCAAGGGGGGGGGGGGGGGTGTCTGCATGGAACTGTACATGCATTGGTGTGCCCTGGATATCCCAGAGGGAAAACACACTGTGCACATCACAAACTGCCAACAACAACTCTAACTAGGGACACATTTACCGGACTATGCTGACACACACACAGGTCACAATTTGTGACCAATGTGCTAACTGCTGTTCTCCCACAATGCCTTGCTCGCACACTGAGTTCCCCTGACAACACGCTGTCACATCAGATACAGCCATTCCAATACCAATAAACACATCAGCTGTGTGTTGTGTGTGTGTGTATGTGTGTGTGTGCGTGGGTGTGTGAGAGAGAGCATTTGTGTAGATGGAAATAGACATCCCTATTTTGTCACGTTGAGCGGGTCTTGCGAGGAGCCAGAATACTGCAGTCAGAATGAGCAAAGCAGGAGATGCACTAGGCTAGGTTAGGAAACGTACATACTGCATGTGTTGAGGCTATGGTTTGAGGTCATTATTAACATTGACACTGTGCCCTGTGTGTGTGTGTCTAGGCACCACAGGTGTCGGGACAGTTAGTGACAGCGTGTGAACGCTGGGGAGAGAGACAAGGGGTAGCAGGTAGATGAGAACAGCAGGGAAAGGCTCTAGTCAACTATATTTCCCCAGCCGATTGTAATTCAGTTCTCTTGCTTCATCTTTCTCTCTGCACTGTTTCTCTCTCACTCTCTCTCTCTCTTTTCCTTCTTTCTCTCTCACTATCTCGCTCTCTCTTTCTCTCTCTCCCTCTTCTCTTTTCCTTTCTCTCTCTGCCTCTCTTTCTCCCTCCTTCTCTCTCTCCTCTTTTCCTTTCTCTCTCTGCCTCTCTTTCTCCCTCCTTCTCTCCAGTACTGTAAGGGAGTAGAGGAGTGTTTAGCCTATTAGACTCTCTTTGGTTCCCAGTAACAGCTTCAGTATAGACATAATGAAAACTGGCAGAATACATTACACATCCCGCACCCTCCCTCTCCCTCTCTGTCTCACCCCCTCCCTCCTTCCTTTCACCATCAAGATGTGTTTCGACCCCCAACCCTCCTCCCTCCTCTTGTTCGACTTCCTCCCCAACTCTCCCCAACTCTCCCCAACTTTCCATCTCTCTGTCTTCATTCCACTTGTCCCTGCAGATCCACAAGGTCCGGGCGATGTTGGAACATACAGTAAGTGATCATTTCCAAAACACAAAAGTGAATGTTGATCAAATCCCTGTCTCCAAAGACCACACCAGACACACTCACCCAGTATTTCCACATTTCCATATTCTGTGTGCGTGTGTTGTTCGATTTTTTTTATCATACTTTGGGGTCAACATTTTGTTTCGTGTCCTGGTTCTTTGTACTGTATTGTGGGTCTTGTTTTTCTGTACAGTACAGTGTACAGTGTGCTGTGTGTGTGGCCTTTGTGGTTTGTGTGTTGAGCTGGTCCATTCTACCAGGATGGCTCAGTTGTACTGTTGCACTGTTGGACGAGTATATCCAATAAAAGTGTATCAGCATGTTCCTCTGGTGGAAGGTGATTGGTGCTTCTCATCTCAACATCGACACCTGCACGTCTGCCAGCACCAGCTAAGACCGCAATGCATCACCCCGATGTCAGTCAACCGTCAGTGAATAATACAATGCTCTGCAACACCATCTCTCCCTCCCTCCCTCCCTCCTTATTTTCCCCCCTCCCTCCCTCCGTCCTTCCCTCCCTCTCGCTGTCGTGTTCTCCATCAATTCCTCATTCCCTCCATCCCTGCCTCTCATCCCGCACTCCCTCTAGCTCTCCCTTCCTCATTCTGTCCCTCTTATGGAGAGTCCCGCTCTCCATAAGTCTCTCTATCCCTCTCTCGCCCCCTACCTCCCTGTGTGGTGTTGTGGAGCAGGTAGGAGGTCTGGTCAGTGTATTGTTGAGGCTGTGGGAGACTTGATCTCTTTATCTGTGAGGCGTGGATCGCATTATAATATCACCTTTCATCACTTTTCCCATTCAGTGGATGAGAGAAGCTTTCCCTAAGCTGCTTTCTTTCTCACTCCCTCGCTACTCTCTCTCTCACTCTCTCTCTCTCTCTCTCTCTCGCTTTATCTTTCTATCTCTCTCTACTCTCTCTCTCTCTCTCCCCCTCTCTCTCTCTCTCTCTCTCTCTCTCTCCTGTCTCGGTATCCCCGCAATCACTTTCTTTTCAATTACTTGGTCTCACTGTTCCCCTACACTATCTCTTTTTTTTGCCTGTTTCTTTCACTCACTTTTCCCTGAACCCTCGCTCTATCTCTCCCTCCCATTGTCTGTCCGTCCATATTTCATGTTCCTCCTTTCCCTCTCTTTCGCTCCCTCTCTTTCACTGTATCTGGCTAGAGAATTGCTGAGGCAGCACTCAGTCCAATTCCACAAGCACCACTCAGGACCACAACCAATGGCCGAAGAAACAGATAGAGAGAAAGAGAAAGGGAGAGAGAGATAGAGAGAGAGAGAGAGAGATAGAGAGAGAGAGAGAGAGAGAGAGAGAGAAAAGAGAAGCTCCCACTGCCAAAACTCAAGTGCCAGAAATCGATGAGGGATGGAATGGAGGCTGTAAAACAGCATTGGCACAGCAAACTACAACCCAGCATCACAGTGTTTGGTAACACAGACACAGACACAGACACAGACACACACACTTGGGACCATACATGGTCTTAGACATCAGTGGTTCTGTGATGCCTATGAGTCCTTGCAAGATTGTTAGCAGTAAAACGAAATTTCCCAAAAGAACCTACAAGGTTCAGAGGGGATATACAGGAGGGCGTTGTTGCTCTTTAAAATAACAATAATGTATCTGTGTAGTCTCCCACTTACTGCAGTGAATGAGAGCCCACAGCACACACACACACACACACACACAAGGGCACAGACACACACACGACCGACAGATTGTCTACATTGTCTCCTAACCCCCTGGTTCTATCCCCTCTAAGCCAATTCACCCTTATCAGCCTGCTTTTAAGCTGTTTCGCACTGGCATAAAGATGCATGCATGTGTAGTGTACTTGGAATGTTTCTGTGTGTGCGTGCGCCCCCTGTGCACGCGGGTGTGCGTGTGTGCACACGTACGCGTACGTGCATGCGTGTGTATGCGCCTCCATCACTCTGTGGTTTCCAGAGACACCCCACCAACCATTTCCATTCTTCCCTCAACCCCCTCTCTCTCTGACAATAGCTGACCATATTCCAGTCTTGGCACATAGAGGCAGGAATCCTGAAACAGCTTTAAGCCTCGCAGCAGGACAATAAAACACACACACATCCAAATCAGCCTAGGATAAACCTGCCATAACTGTAATTGCATGTCATGACCACGCTAACTCATTTCTTATGAACGGATCTAATAATATGTTGTTTCTCCCTCCCTCCCTCCCTCCCTCCTCTCTCTCTCTCTCTCTCTCTCTCTCTCTCTCTCTCTCTCTCTCTCTCTCTCTCTCTCTCTCTCCCTCCCTCTCTCTCTCTCTCTCTCTCTCTCTCTCTCTGTTGTCTCTGTCTCCTTTTCTTTGGTTTTCCCTTTTGCTCTCTGTCTCTTTCACTTTCTATCTCCCTCTCTCTGTCTCTTTCTCACTGCCCACTCTCTCCAATTTGATCTTCTGTTCCTATTCTCCCTCTCAACCCATTGCTCTTTTTCTCTCCCTCCCTCCCTCCCTTCCTCTCTCCCTCTCTCTCTCCTCATTGTGCATGTGTAATCTGTGAGACTACCCAGCACCCAGGCTTGAACTTTTAATCATTTTGAAACAATAGACACAAGACAATGGTGTGGGACAGGCTAGCGTACCAGAGCCCTGCGCTGATCTTCCACTGTGTGTTGTGACACCACACTGTGCTAACACATGAGGAGAGGGGTTGGTTCCTTTCAAACACATACACTGGATATCGCACGACGTTATACGGAATACTCCCCATATCTTGCTGCTCACTCTCCCTCTCCCTCCTCTTTCTCAACTTGACCAGAGGGGTCATTGGTAATCAATAGAGGTCCAGCAGCCTATCAACATAATTAGAGCTGTCAGCAGTCAGTCGGAGTAGGCCTTTTGCCAAGCAGGGTATTGTATCTACATACCGCATAAACACACAAACACACACACGCATGTTAGACCAGCAAACGTGACAACATCCAACAAACGTAATACAAATCTGCAGCGTTTAATGTAATAATCCCACAAATGTAATGCATTTCCCGCAAATGTCATAGCAGTTGCCTACCACAAACGTAATATTTAATTTCCCACAAATGTAATAATTGTTTTATTTGCTCCGTTGTGTTACAGTCTTGTTGTCTTCAGATTTGAAAAATGTAATAGCCTACCACGAATGTAATAGATCACTAATAAAATACAAATCTGCAGCTTTTACAAGTTCCTTAATCCTAATGTCTAATGTCTACCAGCCAATTAAATTTTCTTCACACATATTTTCCATTAAATACTTGACTGATGAAGTGTTTCCTCATCATATTCATTCATACAATTAAACTATGCATAAGTAGGCTAAGGAATGCAAAGTATTGATTGTCAGTAACAGCTGGATATTATTTATTCTGGGGACCCAGATCATGATTCTGCCATATTTTCATTCCTGTTTGGAGTCGGTGAACACATGTTTTTAGAACACAAAACATGGCTCGCCCAGGTCATGTCCCTGGCCAGGCCATGAAGGAGCACTTGAAATGGGAGACTTTGTGACCGCCCACTGCTCGTGGCTGCCAAATGAGGAAGGACAACGGCAGAAAATGACAGAATTGCTCCGGTGGACACCCTGACAAGTGTGTGTTCATCCACTCCCTGCATGTCTGTGTGTGTTCACAAATTTTGAGATCAATAAAAGGATTGCTGTTGTTCTTCTAAATGCTAACTTTTTGCTGACAATTAATAGGCAATTTAATCTTCAACCTTTAGAAATATTAGACTGTTCTAAAAACTATCTGGAGTTTATTGGTTCCAAAAGAGAGTTCAAATGAGCTGTTGCCTTATTCACAAACTAAATTTAGCTAGCTAAAACAATAAATTTCAACTATGTGTCTACTCAATTATTGTGCGTCCTATCAATTGTGATTCAACTCGTAATTACGTAATAAACTCGAGGCTACGACTGACAGTGATACTATGTGCTGCACGCATTTGAAAAAAGATTTAGATTTGGGGTCTTGCTAACGAGCCATCTTTTGTCAAACATAATGTCAGGTCATGTTCACTGTTTGTTAACCTAAGGCAAAGTTGTTGGCAGTATGGATTGCTAGCATAAAGTTAGCCTTCTAGTCTTGTCACTATCAAGTGATATTACACTACAGGTTGTTTTTTGAACCGATTATTATTATTCGATTATATTAATGATATATTACATATCACTTTCCTGCAAATGTAACAAATGGCAGGAAATTACATTTTACGTTGGTGGTAGGCAACTGCTATTACGTTTTGGGTAAACGTATTACATTTGTGGAATTGTTACATTAAAAACGTTGTATTATGTTTTTGGTTTACTACATTTGTGGGACATTGTTAGGTTTGTGGGTCTAACAAACGCATTCTTATACTTATATACTTACTTAGCCTATATACTTGGGTGTGTGTGTGTTTGTGTGAGAGTGTGTGCGTGTATGCGTGTGTGTGTGTGTGTGTGTGTGTGTGTGTGTGTGTGTGTGTGTGTGTGTGTGTGTGTGTGTGTGTGTGTGTGAGCATGAGCATAGCAGACAGGGAGGAAGCTGAGAATAATCACAGTGCTCTCCTTGCAATGCCACCTGGGATAGCAGGCAGAGGGTATTTCAGGAAGTCTTTGAGAAGCAGACTCACTGGGGAGAGTGTGTAGAGTGTGTGCACACATGGTTGTGTGTGTGTGTGAGTGGGGAGGACGTACTGTATGAGAAGTAGCTCCATTACACATTCAAATTAGACTATTCATGATGATAACTTTATCAACACATTCCGTGTTTACAGCAATGTTAGTAACTTTATTTGAACACCCTGAAAGCTACACCAATGAAAACAGCTGTGCTGTCATAAAGATACATCAGTCAAAAGCTATCTCTCTCTCTCTCTCTCTCTCTCTCTCTCTCTCTCTCTCCTCCTCTTCCCACTCGTTTTAATGATGTCACTCCCCGAAGCTCTTTGCCCCACTCCTCTCTTACGTTTCTGTTTCTGTTCCTGTTTACCCCTCTCTCCCTCTCTTTCATTCTCTATCCCTCTCTCTCTCTCTCTCTCTCTCTCTCTATCCCTCTCTCTCTCTCTCTCTCTCTCTCTCTCTCTCTCTCTCTCTCTCTCTCTCCTTCTCTCCTTCTCTCTCTCTCTCTCTCTCTCTCTCTCCTTCTCTCTTCTTTCTGTCTGAACGGAATTCTGTATGTTCCTTTCTGCCTGAGGCAGATCATCATTCCTCTGCTAATGAGTTCCTCCTCCTCTTCCTCCTCCCTCCGTCATCTCCTTTCCCTTTTTCTGAGAAGGTTGTTTTATTCTGAGTAGTAAACAAAACAAGCTCAAGGTTAGGAAGACGAGTTGCTCTGCGAGATAGACGCACTACTGCACAGCCAGGATGGGATCATGATGTGGTCGTGACGCGATTGTGACGCAGTGCTCCGCTCACAGTTTGGGTTCTAGATCGGTAGAAACCACGGCAGCTCCCAGCCAATGAGGGTGCAGTGAAGAAAATACTATTACTATTACCAGAACAAAATAATGTTAGGTAGTGTTAATAGTTTGTACCTGCCTTACACACACACACACACTCACATCACACATCCTCATCCTCATAACGAGAACATTGAAGTTCCGGATTTTAATGATGAAATCCTCCTTGATCCATGGACGGACTACAAACCCCAAGATGCAGAAGTCGTGTAAATGGCCTTTTCACAGGCGCTGCGGGGACACCTTATGAGAAGGTAGGAGACAAGAAAACAAGGAGGCAACGAAGGACCACAGGTGAGGGGAGCTATTACTGACTGTAAGAAGGGAGCCAGACGTGACGTCATGGTTGTGACTGTCTTGGTGTGACCGAGTGTCAGAACAGTTCATTAGCAGTCCATTCACTGCCAAACTGGGACTGACTGTCATGACTGGCACTCTTTCTCTCTCTCTCACTCACACATACACACACAAACAAACACACACATGCGCACACACACACACACGTAAAGACACAATCCACATCCCATAATATTGTGTGACAGTGAGAATGCCAGAGCATTTGCTTGATTACAGACAGACAGACAATGAGAGAGACGGAAAGAGACAGAGAGAAATGGAGAGACAGAGACAGAGAGTCATTTGTATCTTTCATTCATCTTCATCATTCATGGCCTATGACAAAGGATCAATTCCAGTCTTCACATCCTCAATCAGGCCCCCGTCCTTCTGTTCACCCCTCTGCTCCCTTCATCTCCTCCCCTCTCCTGGGCTTGGTTTATTTGAATGTTGCCCTACTCATCATCAGAGCATGAGACTTTTATTTGACTTGGCATCACTAGTTTTGGACTGCAGAGCTGCAGACCCCGAGAACAGTATTCTACCTGAACACAGATGGATCCCAGATAAACAAGTTGGTGCTGGTGCCTCGATCCAATGCAGTATAGCCTCTCTCTCTTCTCTCTCTCTATTTCTCTCCCTCTTTCTCCTTACAGTACATCACTGTCCCACCCTCTCTATTCCCTCTCTTTACCAAAGATTGTGAAACCCCTGCAGCAGAACGTGTGTGTGTGTGTGTGTGTGTGTGTGTGTGTGTGTGTGTGTGTGTGTGTGTGTGTGTGTGTGTGTGTGTGTGTGTGTGTGTGTGTGTGTGTCAAGAGACATGACCGTGCACTGCCCTCCAATTCCCTCCCTTCTCAGAACACACTCACAGCACTGGTTCATACATACATGAGCTGGCATGCCAACACACACACACACACCCTTTCCTACTCCTCTACACATCACTCTATCATACACCATGTACAAACTGTGTACAGTTATGTTTTACTGGCAGACTTGACACAGTCTCCATTCCTCCCAATGCCCTTCCCTAGGCACCTCCCTCCATCCCATCTATCCCGCCATCCTTCCTTCACTTCAATCTTCTGTCATTCCCTTCCTCCCTTCACGTCTCCCTTCCACCATCCTTCCCTCCATCCCTCCCTCTACCCCTTCCTCGCTCCATCCCTTCATACTTCCATCTCTCCCTCCATCCCCTGTGTGCATATAGCAGGAGGGGATCCTGTGTGTTTCTGGGTGAGGGGAGCCGTATCTGGGCTGGTTGGGTCCGACCACTCATCGGCTGGGTGACCAAATCTTGTTTCATGCTCGTTAGCCGCAACAGGCTAATTGGGTTGAGGCCGGAGGGCCCGGGGCGCTGGAGGGGGCTGGTGGAGAAGGGGTGAGGATGGGGTGAGGAGGGGTGAGGAGGGTGGATAGCTCTCATTACCACTCCCTCTAGACCACTGAGGGGGAGATTCTCTGACTTGATGCCCTCTGACTTTCTTCCCTAACTGGGCCAAGAGCAAGGGAAGAAGAGAGGGAGGGAGGGATGGAGGGAAAGTTCTCCCCATGCCAGCCTCCACTGCTCTGAGGCAGACTCAACGAGAGGAGTTGGAGTAACTTGCGGTCCGAGCCTCGGAGCCTGGTACCAGCATGATACAGATACACAGGCGCATCTCTCTGGCCCCCTTAACCCCCCCCCCACCCCACTTTCCCTCTCTCTCCCGCTCTCTCTGAATCCCCCTCCCTCCACCCCACCGTCATTTTCAGTCACAAGGTTCCAGAAAGCAGAACAAGGGCAGAGAGTAAAACAACATCCCAGTTGTAGGTTCTGTTTCTTCAGCAGAACCGACCACCCTGAACCTGGTGTGGATTCGGCCCTGCTCTTGTCCAGCCAAACAGCCAAAGCAGTGAGAATTCCATTATCAACACCAGAATTAACACCATTCCCCCACTCCATGGAAGCTCAAGTTGTATTGACCAAATGGCAAGTAGTACGATGGCTGCTAAGTGATGTCAGAACAAGAACCAGAACAATAGGCTTATATTTCTTGATTAGCACACACGGAGACATACACACACACACACATACCTTCTCCAGAGACCCTCGCCAGGAGCTCAGAGCCCTACACTGCGGAATAATTACTTACAAGGCTCACACACTCCAAAACCACCAGAACACACACACACCCATAGTGGATTATACACCCTCGCCTTCGGTCGATAGAAAACATGGTCACGGTTACACAGCCGGCAGGAAACAATGCATGATGGAAAAATTATGAAGCAGAAGCGTTTTGTGAGGCGTGTGTTAGAGGTTTGTTAGAGGTGTGTTAGAGGTGTGTTAGAGGTTTGTTAGAGGTGTGTTAGAGGTGTGTTAGTGGTGTGTTAGTGTGTTAGTGGTGTGTTAGAGATGTGTTAGTGGTGTGTTAGAGGTGTGTTAGTGTGTTAGTGGTGTGTTAGAGATGTGTTAGTGGTGTGTTAGAGGTGTGTTAGTGGTGTGTTAGTGTGTTAGTGGTGTGTTAGAGATGTGTTAGAGGTGTGTTAGTGGTGTGTAAGTGGTGTGTTAGTGGTGTGTAAGTGGTGTGTAAGTGGTGTGTTAGTGGTGTGTAAGTGGTGTGTAAGTGGTGTGTTAGTGGTGTGTAAGTGGTGTGTTAGTGGTGTGTAAGTGGTGTGTTAGTGGTGTGTTAGTGGTGTGTAAGTGGTGTGTTAGTGGTGTGTTAGTGGTGTGTTAGTGGTGTGTAAGTGGTGTGTTAGTGGTGTGTAAGTGGTGTGTTAGTGGTGTGTTAGTGGTGTGTTAGTGGTGTGTTAGTGGTGTGTAAGTGGTGTGTTAGTGGTGTGTTAGTGATGTGTAAGTGGTGAATTAGTGGTGCGTTAGTGGTGTGTAAGTGGTGTGTAAGTGGTGTGTAAGTGGTGTGTAAGAGGTGTGATAGTGGTGTGTAAGTGGTGCGTTAGTGGTGCGTTAGTGGTGCGTAAGTGGTGCGTAAGTGGTGCGTAAGTGGTGTGTTAGTGTGTTAGTGGTGTGTTAGTGGTGTGTTAGTGGTGTGTTAGTGGTGTGTAAGTGGTGTGTTAATGGTGTGTTAGTGGTGTGTAAGTGGTGTGTAAGTGGTGTGTTAGTGGTGTGTAAGTGGTGTGTAAGTGGTGTGTTAGTGGTGTGTAAGTGATGTGTAAGTGGTGTGTAAGTGGTGTGTAAGTGGTGTGTAAGTGGTGTGTAAGTGGTGTGATAGTGGTGTGTAAGTGGTGTGTTAGTGTGTTAGTGGTGTGTTAGTGGTGTGTAAGTGGTGTGTTAATGGTGTGTTAGTGTGTTAGTGGTGTGTTACTGGTGTGTAAGTGGTGTGATAGTGGTATGTTAGTGTGTTAGTGGTGTGTTAGTGGTGTGTTAGTGGTGTGTTAGTGTGTTAGTGGTGTGTTAGTGGTGTGTAAGTGGTGTGATAGTGGTGTGTAAGTGGTGTGTTAATGGTGTGTTAGTGGTGTGTTAGTGTGTTAGTGGTGTGTTAGTGGTGTGTAAGTGGTGTGTAAGTGGTGTGTTAGTGGTGTGTAAGTGGTGTGATAGTGGTGTGTAAGTGGTGTGTTAGTGGTGTGTTAGTGTGTTAGTGGTGTGTTAGTGGTGTGATAGTGGTGTGTAAGTGGTGTGTTAATGGTGTGTTAGTGGTGTGTTAGTGTGTTAGTGGTGTGTTAGTGGTGTGTAAGTGGTGTGATAGTGGTGTGTAAGTGGTGTGTTAATGGTGTGTTAGTGGTGTGTTAGTGTGTTAGTGTGTTAGTGGTGTGTTAGTGGTGTGTAAGTGGTGTGTAAGTGGTGTGTTAGTGGTGTGTAAGTGGTGTGATAGTGGTGTGTAAGTGGTGTGTTAGTGGTGTGTTAGTGTGTTAGTGGTGTGTTAGTGGTGTGATAGTGGTGTGTAAGTGGTGTGTTAGTGTGTTAGTGGTGTGTTAGTGGTGTGATAGTGGTGTGTAAGTGGTGTGTTAATGGTGTGTTAGTGGTGTGTTAGTGTGTTAGTGGTGTGTTAGTGGTGTGTAAGTGGTGTGTAAGTGGTGTGTAAGTGGTGTGTAAGTGGTGTGTAAGTGGTGTGTTAGTGGTGTGTAAGTGGTGTGTAAGTGGTGTGTAAGTGGTGTGTAAGTGGTGTGTTAGTGGTGTGTAAGTGGTGTGTAAGTGGTGTGTTGTTGTTCCAAAATACTCAAATCATGTCAAAACATTCTGCAAATGTAAACACACACACACGCAGGATTATAAAAACCTTTCATCTCTCTCAACCTCAATATACACTTCACCTAAACATATAAATATGACAAACACACATAAACACAATCGCACGCAGACTTGCACATATTGTACACACAAACACTCACTCACACACACTCACACACACAGGCTTATCTACAGCACATCTCTGTCCGCTTCCGTACTGCAGCCTCTTGGCGTATCGTAGCTCTGAGATCTCTTTCATTAAGGGCTGGCAAAAACAGCATGAACGCCTGAAATAAACACAATATCCCTTTGTTTCTAGATAAGCATCTCACACACACACACACATTTAGACACTACACATACACACACAGACACACACACACACACTGATGCTTTTGGGGTTTTCTGTGCAAATCTATTTTAATTGTTATGGAGAGAAAGCCAGGCTTAGCCATGGGGGTGTGTGAGGGGTGTGTATGTATGACTCACACACTACCACACGTCAACACACCGATACACTTTTAAACCCCGTCACACTCCATCCCTTCTGAAATCTCTGGGAGCCACACTGCCAGACAGCCTCTCTGAGAAGCACAGTATGACCAGCCTGCCTGCACATCCGGACATCCAACCTAGCTGAATCCAACTCTATCATTAAAACCAATCTCATTTGGGGATCCACTAGATCAGATAGTTCATTAGATCCCTGATTAGGTCCACGCCAGCCCAGTGGAGGGACAGCTGTCATCAACAGAGACAGCTTTGCAGCGCTAGCGTCCTCTTTCTGGCATGGACATATGTGGGTTGCCGCGGGCTGCGGCTGTCACAGGCTGTAGCTCTCGTCAGCTCAGATGCCAGCGGACGGGACGTTGGGATTGGCTGATGAGAGCAGTGGGGGGGGGTGTGAGGGGGGGGGGGTGCGGAGTGGACGCTGCACCATGTCCAACATCTGTAAACAGACAGTGACACCAAACACACACACACACACACTGTAGACACACACACGCCCCCAACCCCATGCAATCTTTTTCGGACGCACACACACACCATAACAGCGCAAGAAGGAGACAGAGAAAGGGGGAAAGGAGATGGATGAGGACCAGGATGGAGCAGAGGGGAGGGAGGGAACGGGGGATGGAACTTGGGATGAAAGGAGGAATAGAGGAGGGGATGACTGCTTGACTGGGGAGAGAGAGTTGGAGGAAGCGCGGGGAGAGGGGGATGAAAGAAGAAGTGGAGACCGGGGAGCAGGGAGATGAGGGGAGAAGGACGGAGGGGGATGAAAGGAAAGCAATGAAGGGAGAGGGAGGGAGGGAGTGAGGGAGGGAGGGAGGGATGGATGGATGGGGAGGGAGAGGAGAGGAGAGGGAGGGGGAGAGAGAGGAGAGAGGGAGGGGGAGAGAGAGGAGAGGGAGGGGGAGAGAGAGGAGAGGTTAGTTGGATAAGTGGGCCAGTGCTGCAGCGTGACACATCAGCATTCCAAACGCGTCAGAGAGCAGCGCGGAAACGCAGAGGCTCCCTGCACCCGCTCGCACGCACGCACACAGTCACATGCACACCCACAAACACACATACGCACACACGCGCACCCAAGACATATGCCGTACACCGCCTACATATCACACGCTGAACACAGCTAACCTAACCTAACCTAGCACTAACACTGCAGCAGTCTCATAATCCACCTCTACACTTTCACACGGACACGACCATCCATGTAGTCTGAAGGCTACAACAGGGCATAGTTACAAAGGAGCTACGGCACAGCACAGCATGGAACGGCACAGCATGGCACAGTTCAGCACAGCATGGTATGGGCTTGGACGAGGCAAGGGAGGAGGGAAAGGTGAGGTTAACTAGAACAAGGAGACAGACAAACAGCTAGCTGCGAGTAGTTTGCAGTGAAGACAAACCCTGCACTGCACAACGCACAATAACACAACACAACGAACGCTAACACAATACTACACTATACACAATAACACAACACTACACCACACACAATAACTAGACACCTAGAACGCTACTATACTACACATAAAAACAACATTACAATAAAAAGTACAACAAAGCACAACTGAACAGAGCAGGATAGAGGGGTATAGCAGCCCTAGGTTGATGGCTGGGAGTAGAACACACACACACAAACACACACACAAACATGCACGCGCACACACACACAAAACTCTCTGGAGCAGTCCGGAGCAGAACGGAACCTCAGCCCAGAGCAGCGCACAGCATCGCTTATACATTCGCAACCTGTTGGATCGTCAGCATTTGATTTCCTCAAGGCTTGAAGTGAGTTTAGAGTCAACCCGATCCATACACAAATCATGACCTATGGGAAATGTTTATTTTTTTATGTTTATTTTTAGTGAGCCACAACTTCAATCAAACATGTATGGAGTGAGGAGGAATGAATGTGTGGACTGGGACCTTGCAGCACCACTACACCACAAAGCAGACGGCTCACTGCACAGGGCAGAGACGCACTAATGTGAGTCATACACAGCCTCTGGTGGTGGAGAACTGGAACTACAGTTTGGAACAGCAGCAGAGAACCAAACACACCTCACACCTTTAAACACACCTCTAGGGCTAACTCTTCCCTTCTCCCTATAAAAACACAGGCTCTCTCCCTCCTCCTCTCTCTCTCTCTCTCTCCTCCTCTCTCTCTCTCTCTCTCTCTGTCGCTCTCTCTCTCTCTCTTTCTCACTCCCTCTTTCTCTCTTATTCTCTTTCTCTCTCTCTCTTTACAACACCTACAAACCATCACAAGCCAATCTAACCATTATTACCTTTAAAACACACTTGCCCCCACACACACACACACACACAATCAGACAAATGTTAGAGCAGACTCACACTACACACATTACACACACTCCAATAAAAGGCCAGTCCAGTCTGGCAGACTCTGCGTGCTACCTGGAGGTGTCAACTAAATATGAGTTTAATCAACAGCAGGCTTCTGGCTGCACGGATCTGAGTTTATCATCGAGACCTTTATGAACTACCACAGAAATGGAGAGAGAGATGGAGAGAGAGAGGTAGGGGCCTAAACAAAGAGCAGGGAAAGGGGGAGAGGCGGAGGGTACAGCACAGAAAAGACACCAGAGCAAAGACCGGAAACGTCCATCGCATGACCATTCCCCTGCATCCCTCCCTTCTCG
The DNA here is from genome assembly GCA_023658055.1 of Thaleichthys pacificus. NCBI lineage: Eukaryota > Metazoa > Chordata > Actinopteri > Osmeriformes > Osmeridae > Thaleichthys > Thaleichthys pacificus. The sequence continues at coordinate 17,183,386 of CM042862.1, read as the reverse complement.
CACCCATCCCCCTCTGCTATCCATCCCAGAGCCCTTTCCTTCCCCAGTGCTGTTCCCCCAGCCTTCCCCTCCCTCTGCTCCTCCCCCCCAAACCCCCACCCCCTCCCACGCCCCCACTCCCACCCCTCCACAGTCGGGGGAGCAGATGGTGGTTCAGGTGAAGTCAGGTGAGGGGGTGAACAGGGAGGGAGGCAGGATGCAGGGATTGGAAAGGGAGGGGGTGGGGGGGTGGGGGGTTGGGGGGCTGGGGCACGGATGCATTTAAACATGAGAGGTGGTATCATGCACATGTATGTAGCCGGCGGACACACACACACTCACACATATTGCACTGTAGAAGCCTCAAGTACAGAGTGGAGACGGGTTGGTCAGGGACACATGCATGTCAATAAGCAGCTATGGATCCCTGTTGTATTGATTCATGCAGCACACATGCGGAGGGTGTACACTGATGAACTGATGATGTACAGGATTCACACCCCTGACACTTACTCATCTCTTATGCATGCCGTTCTGGACCTCCAGAGTACACGCACAGTGCACATAGCAAATCATCTCGGCAAAAACACACACACACTCACACGGGTAAACACACACACGGGGAGAAACACTCACACACACAGTAAATAACAATCTCCCATTCCCTAAATCCCATCTGAACCATAAATCAGCCATAACCCAACCCTAATGCCAGAGCCTCAGTGTTAGTAATGTGTTAACCCTGCGGCTAAGGCCGGTAAGCTGGTTATCATCTGAAGGCCTGATATTTCACCACAGCATACCGCAGACAGGTCTCTCTCTCTCTGTCCGTCTATCTGTCCATTTATCCACGTCTGTCCCTCGCTTTATCCATTTATCTATATACACTATATTGAATTTTTTCACCGGTTCTTTGTTCGCCTGTTTATCTATCCCGTTATCCTTTTGTTGCTTTATTTCCCCGAGTCTCTGTCCCTTTGTCTCTCTTTCTGTGTCTCTGTTTTGGTCTGCCTCTCGAAAAGACCACCAGTCTTCCTGCAAGACCACCAGCTCCGCTAGAAAACCGCCACCCATCTCGCGACACCCCCCACAAAACAGACTGGAACCGCAGGATGGAAGTCAGTCCAGTCCTAGTGGTTATAAGATGGCTGTGTCAGTGTATGTGAGTCTCGAGCAGCACATTGATACCGTGTTTGTACTGCACATCACCATAATCAAATGTACAGTCCCATCCATTACATTACCCATCCTACGGCAAGCCAGGAGTTAAAAACTCATTTGGTAAAAGAGACAAAAGGCGTCGGAGCCAGAAGAGAAATCAATACAGCTAATGTGATTTAATAAGCAGCTCTTTTATCTCCTGTGACGGCCACGTTCTCTGATAGATATCCTATGCTGCTTCGGCAATTTCATTTGGACGGCATTCAGCGCAGAGAAGGGAGGAGCCATGCCGGGACTGTGGATTGAACGTTCCTGAACGCCCGTGCGTTGAGTCTTCCCGGCTCGCATAGAGGAGTGCTGGAATTCAGCGGCTCTGCGAATAGGAATATAGACAACTGGAACTCACCTCGTGCATGGAGGCGGTGTGTAAAACAAACACACGTGCACACACACACAACACAGACACACACACAGACACACGCACACACGGGCGCGTCTCCATTGACATAGACGGGGGACCCTGGAGGGAAATTAAATGAGAATGATGATGAACGAGACAGTTTTATGGACGGAGGATGGGAGGATTGATGTTCTTAGAGTGTGTTAAACTGTCATGCCTTTAACACAGAGTAATGAAATCTCTCCATTGTCCTATTTAGGAAAGGCAAATGGGAAGTCAGAGGCATGCGTGGGTGGGTGCATTAGGGACACTTGTGCAGGCTCCACTATATGTGTTTTACCTCCACATGTGAGGCGAGGTCCCAGTCGTCTGAATAAAAAGTGAGTGTGTGTGTCTGTATGTGTGTGTAGGTGTGTTTGTGCACGTGTACGTGTGTGTGTTCCAGATAGCTCAGGAGCTCTGCCTGCAGTGAATTATTCAACACTGAGAAATTGCTAAAATAGCGAGTCAGCAAAAAGATTACAGCTTCTGTCTGCCAAGAGTGTAGGGAATGAGGGAGTGTGATGACAGAGAGAGAGAGGGAGGGAGGGAGGGAGGGAGGGAGAGAGAGAGAGAGAGAGAGAGAGAGAGAGAGAGAGAGAGAGAGAGAGAAAAGCTGAAACAGAGGTATGGAAATAAATAGAAAAGGAGGGACCAAACAGATAAAGAGAAATTTTTGACTAAGTGAGAAAGAGAGAGAGAGAGAGAGAGAGAGAGAGGTGGAGATGCACGTCCAGCTGTGGTGGTAATGTCGGAGAGAGAAGAACAGATGGAGTCATTACCTCCCTCAGAGAACAGCCGTTTCATCCATAAATCAGCAGACTGACGAACTATCAACCTCACCACAACATTACCATAACTACCTCACTGTATTGTATACCTCACCACAACACTACCATAACTACCTCAAATTGTAATGGAGTCCAGTTATAATGCAGGTGTCAACAAACCAGGTTCCACTGTCTGTCCGTAAAAGAGCTCCATCTGGAATGCTATATAAGTGCATTCTGACCCAGTGCATCACAGTTCTAGAACACAGCCACCTTAGATACAACAGAGAATACTGCAGTCTTCAAACCTCTGATAAAAAGATTTCAGAAACATGTACAAATATATGGATGGTGAGACACGTCATGACCTGAGTCCAGAGGCCAGACTCCAGGGTCTACACCCCCCCTTCTTTACCTTAGGGGAGTCAGGTGGCTGAGCGGTTAGGGAATCGGACTATTAATCAGAAGGTTGCCAGTTCAATTCCTGGCCGTACCAAAAAAGACGTTGGGCAAGGCACTTCACCCTACTTGCCTCGGGAGAATGTCCCTGTACTTACTGTAAGTCGCTCTGGATAAGAGCGTCTGCTAAATTACTAAATGAGTAAATGTAAATGTACCTTCCACAGAGCAGGGCAGACAACCCCTGTGCTGCACCATAACCTCAGACAATGCACAGGACACAGAGCCAGCAGCACCATCTCAGTCATGTTGTTGAAAGGGAGTCAGGTGGCTGAGCGGTTAGGGAATCGGGCTAGTAATCAGAAGGTTGCCGGTTCGATTCCCGTGCCAAATGACGTTGTGTCCTTGGGCAAGGCACTTCACCCTACTTGCCTCGGGGGGAATGTCCCTGTACTTACTGTAAGTCGCTCTGGATAAGAGCGTCTGCTAAATGACTCAAATGTAAAATGTAAATGTTGTTCTACTGTCGGAAAGGGTGGGGAGAGAACAGGAAGAAAAGAACGGAGGCAACAAAAACCAAAAAAAAGCCATTAACAGAAAATGGATAGAGTCTCTCAGAGAGATAGAGATGGAGGGAAAGTGAAAGAAGGAAAAGAGGGAGGAAGAAGAGAGAGCGGGAGAGCGAGGGATGTAGAGAGAAAGAGAGCTGCAGGAATAGTCTCCAGGGGTTGACATTATCTTTAATTGATAGGAGTGAGGGTGGCCATGTTAGGGCTGTAAACCTGAAGAATGGGGGGAATGGAGAGAGAGAGGGAGAAAAAAAGGAAGAGAGATTGATAGAGGCTGGCGAGTTTCTAAAGCTGTGCAGACATTCTGTGTGTATGCGCATGCTTTTGCTCGAGTATGTGGTGTGTACGTGTGTGTGTGTTGTGTGTGTGTGTGTGTGTTGGGTTCCAGTATCACGCTAGATTCAGCAGGATAGTCATTCAGTGTAGAAGAGCAGCACAAATACGACTTGTGTAGGATCCCTGTTAACTCCCCCACTGAGAGTCACACCACCAGCTATGTCTCACACACTCCCCCATTCTCTCTTTCTATCTCATAGCACGGAGAGAGGGATCGAGGGATCGAGAGGGATGAGGTGCGCATAACATTGGAGATGTATTCATCCTGTCTTCCTCCTCAATCCCAGCGCTCAGCAGGAGATGAGACAATACTGCTGCCGTCTAATAGGTGCACACCGGATGAGAATGCAGGTCTGCAACCAATAACCTTCCAAATCCCCATCTGAGGTGCCGTGTGGGCGGGCTTTGCACATTCTATTGTTCCAAGCACGCCAGGCAAACTAAATTGAGCCCAGATCAAAGTGGTTTGTTAAACATTTTGTCCCCCTTGTGTGGATGAGAGGATGATCGAAGAGGGACAGAAGAGGACAGTGAGAGAGGAGTGGAGAGATTTTGCAGAGAGAGAAGCTGTCCCGGAGCCTTTAGGACTAGACTGATTGCGAGAGAGATTAGAGAACAAAACAATATCCCTCCTGTCTGATTAGTAGAACATATCTTCCTCTCTCTCCCCCACCTCAACCCCCTCCCCCACCCACCCACCCTCCCTCGTTCCCTCTCTCCCTCCATCTCTTACTCAGTCTCTCTCACTCCCTCTCTCCTCCCCTCTTCTTCCCTCTCTTCCTGCATCCATCGTTTCCCCTCCCTCCGTCCCTCCCTCCCTACATTGTTTTCTCCCTCCCTCTTCCTCTCTCCCTTCCTTCCTTTCTCCCTCCCTTCCCTTGTCATTTATTCTATTGGTATTTCTATTCTTACTACTGCATGAAAATAGCTGTGCTTCCCCTCCTCATCTCCTCCTCTCCCCCTCCTCCACAACTCACTGTCTCCTGATCACACTGGGAGGCCGGTGAGGTCTGTAGCAGAAATTTGTCTGAGAATCAATCGTTAAACTTGTTAAATGGGGGGTCAGACATTTAGCAGACGCTCTTATCCAGAGCGACTTACAGTAAGTACAGGGACATTCTCCCTGAGGCAAGTAGGGTGAAGTGACTTGACCAAGGACACAACGTTGTTTGGCACGGCCGGGAATCGAACCAAAAACCTTCTGATTAATAGCCCGACTCCCTAACCGCTCAGCCATCTGACTCCCTCATTAACCCACACTCAGCCTGTGACCATTTGCCTTGCTTTCCCACAGACAATTCATTACATTCTAATCCAACATTAAAAGGCTACTATCAATATTTCAAACAGTTTATTCGCCACAGCCGTCTCTTCCCCCTTGCTCCCCCCACACCACCACCAACACCTCACCGGTGTCATGGATACTCTCCATCTCTAACTTTCTCTTTTACTCCCTCTCTTCTCTCCCACTCTCTCCACACTCTTTCTCTATTTCACCTATCTCCTTGTCCCCCCCTTCCCTCTCTCTCTCTCCCTACTTCCCCACTCCTCTCTCTCTCGTCTGTCTCCACGCTTGGCCTGTGTAGGTCGGTGCTGAGCTCACCTCAGTCTCCTGTTAAACGGGCTAATTGGCATGTTGTCTGGGGAGCAGGGACAGAGCATATGGAGCCTGGCAAAGCACCCCTCCATCACCCTCCCTTTCTTCTGCCCGTCCTTCTATTCTCCACCCCACTGTGTTTCTTCCTCTTCCTCTCTCTTTCTGTCTCTTTCCTTCTTTCTCTACCTTTGGCATTCCTCACCAACCTTCTCCCCATCACCCATCTTCCTCTCTCCCTTTCCTGTCGCAGTATTCACAGTTGTATTCTCCATATTATTCACTCCACGTTCACACTTAACACAACAACACTGTCTTTCAGACTTTGTCACACAAACACACACATACACAGACTCAAACACAGACACACACATGGACAGACAGTCACAGCGTGGGCCTTGGCTGTCTGACCGCTAAGCTAGCACCCATGCAGACATCACCACCAGCGCTATTTCACAGTCATCATTTAACACAAACTCAATCTGAGAGCTAGCACTGCTAACACACAGCTATCTCTGCTAAACAGACACTGCGCACGCTAGGCTAAAGGCTTAGCCTGTGCAACTTCTAACACGGCTAAGTGCTAACACAACTATCACCGCTAAAAAGACACTGCACACGCTAGGCTAAAGGATCAGCCTGTGACACAAACAGCTATAAACACTGAGTGGCTAACAGAGATGGCAAAAATACACACATCCTTCACTTAAGTAGAAGTACCGATACTCATGTTTACAAATACTAAATTAGTACTTAAAAATACTAGTACTTCAACTAAAAGTTGAAGTACTGACTACACCTTTTCACTCAAGTAAAAGTAAAGAAGTATGGGCTCTGACATATACTTAAGTAAAAAGTAGCCATTGCTGGTACTACCCGTTTTAGTGTCACGCTGGTAACTGGACCTCACATAGGGTTGCCAACTTTGTCACTATGAAATAGCCAACGGGACAAAAGGTGGCCTGCCGCAGCAGTGCGGTATGGTTTTGTGTGAATATAGGCCTAGAGTGTATCGTTTTGAGCCATTTTTCATAACGATAGCTATTTGGTGAATTGGCCCATTTACTTAAGGTATACTGACGCGTGTGAGGGGGGGCTGTGATTGGACGATGACAGTAAAAAGTTGTCCGAAAAATGAATAGTGAAGTAATACCAGACAAATCTACTTAAGTACAGTAACGAAGTATTTGTACTTCATTACTTCCCATCTCTAGCGGCTAAGTCCTCGGACACAGCCTAATGTTCAGGTTCTAAGACATCAAACACATGGAACCATTTGAATCCTCTCTTGACAAAACACTTGTGTTTCCAGCTTTGTATTTGACACAGTGTTGGGGAAGCCTCTTCTCCTCATCTCATCTCAGGAAGGTGATTGTCGGATTTGCCTTCCCTTGTCCCAGCTAAAGTGCAGCAACCCTCAGATCTGGGCTCTCAGACAGCAGCTTGACCCCCCACCCCCCCACCCCCCCACCCTGTGAGCTTCTGCCCCCTGAACAGGATGGACTTAGCTAGTTATCAGAGAGATGTTGATTTAGCATTATCTGCAGTGATGCGCGCGTGGCAGAGTGCTGACTACAAAGCCTTCCAGTCCAGCAGCTGCCAATAGATGACACCGGCGCCCTCAGTGGACTCTGACTGAATACATTACTCCCTGGTGCTCCACACTGATCACTCTCCTCACTGACAAATCACACCAGGATGCCCTTGCTGGTGTGTGTGTGTGTGTGTGTGTGTGTGTGTGGTTGTGCACCTTCCCTTCTTGGCATTGATCTTGGGGTCTAGGGGCGCTGAGGCGTGACTGGACAGATAGTGCCTTCAAGGCAATTAGCCTCTGATTAAACACACACACACACACACACACACACACACATGCATACACTTCAAAAGAGCGTCTGAAGCTTTTACCCCTCTGGTGTTCAGACCGAACATTGTGACCAGAAACCAGACCTGTTTTATTACTCCCACCCACCTCCTCTCCAGAGCCTAATCCACATCTTCAGATCACGGATCACATCAACGTCAGTCTGTACTCCCTGGAAGCAGGGAGACCTGGAGAATTGAGAGCCGCTGCTGCCCACCTGACAGGACAGGAGATGAAGGGGTGTTTCCTCCTCCCATCCCGCTGTTGAACCAGCGGGCTGACACACTGAGACCCACAGCACACACACATACACACAGATGCACATATGCGTACAGACACACATACACAAACACGAGTGCGCACATACATACACGCAGATTGCCATGTGCACAGGTGCTGGCGCACATAAAGGCACACGCGCCCACGTGCGCACACACACACACACATTCAGATATAGGCGCATATACACACACAGATACACACACACAAACACTCACTCCTCAACACCTGTGACACTCTGAGCCCCTTCTAATGACTTCCTGTCTCTTCGGTCTTTTTCCAACATCCAAACTATTTCATTCTCTCTCTCTCTCTCTCCCTCTCTCTCTCTCTCTCTCTCTCTCTCTCTCTCTTTTCCCTCCCTATGTTTTCCCTTCAGTTTGAATGCTCGCTCTCTCATCAGTAGCTGTCACTGATCCTTTAGCTCAATGCACTGCCTCTCCAATTTGTAAAGTTATATTTGTGTGTGTGTGTTCACCTTTGCATACGTGTGTATGTAGGTGCACCTGTGTGTGTGTGGGTGAGTGAAAATGCTCAATAATGTAAGTTGATAAAGTACTTTGACTGTTTGAATGTGAGGGCAGATTTCAATGGAGTCATGAAATAGCTGAGAAAACCAGATGTGCAGGAATTATAGAGGAAGTAGATTGGAAACTCAGAAGAAGTGTTCCGCCAAAGCATTTGTTTTGAGGTCTGTTAAGTCACAGTGGACTGATGTGTAATACCATATGACTCACTGAGATGGACTTCATGTACTGGGTTAGGATTAGACTGCAGGCTAGTACTGACCTGACTGACTGTCTCCACTACTGTACTGAATTGTACAGTACAGCTTCTCTTAACCTCACACAACTCTCCCTCTCTCTGACTCTCTCTCCCCCTGACATACTTTGTCATCCTTAGGACTCTGTGCTCAGCTTGTGAGGCCTGAATGACAGAACAAGCCGCCCAGTAACCGGGGGAAACGGGGTGACGTCACACACACCCCCTCTCAGGCTTAGTCACAGACAGCAGCAGCACCCTAAATCCTTGCACGCATTCACACACACACACATACACTGACACACCGCACACACACTTCCACAGGAGATTAGGAATCCCAGTGTACATCAGCAAGTCACATTCTCATTCAAACACACGCACGGACACACACACACACACACACACTCTTTTGGCTTCTCCTTCCTCACACATTCTGTGGGCTTCTCGGTCCTTACAGTAATTGTATTTGGAGGGAGGCGAGTCAGCAGAACCAGTATAAGCTGGCATACAGGGTTACATGGAGGCTGCTGCTGTACTGGCAGAGAGTCAGGCCTCCACTGCAGCCTGGCACACACACATGCACGCACACACACACACACAGATGACTTTCTTTCTTTCTCAATCGTCCTCTTAGCTCCCTCCCTCTCTCTCACACACTCGTCCAGGCTCCATCTCTTTCCTGTGCTAGTTATTTCTTTTGTCTTGGTCTTGCCTTCTCTATCTCTTGCTCTTGCTCTGTGTCCCTCTCTCTCTTAAACACTCATCCTTCCCTCTACCCCCCCCCCTCCTCCTTCATCATGTCATCTCTCCAAGGGCCTGAGGAAGTAAAGATTCACTTCATAATAGGAACGATCATAATTACTCTTAAAGGAGCCAGGGAGGTTCACCCACTTCTGGTGAAATTGGGAAAGTGTGTGTGTGAACATGTGAAAGTGTGTGTTCCGTTCACATTCAGATGGTAGTGTGTTTACTTAAAGATAAGGTACAGTGCTCACTTTTACACAGGGGTAGGGGCTGGCTAGGATGGGGTGGGGGGATCCTAGTGTTCTTATCCCCAAGTCTGTTTGATAGTCCCTTGGCAACACACAACAGTGCAGCGGTCCTTAAAAAACATGGAGAGCTGTCTCTGAAGACCGCCCCTCCTTCCATAGACCCCCTCCCCCCATTACCACTCTACTCCCCTCTCTGCTCCACCCACAGAAGAGTAAACCTGCTTGTACTACTGGAACATGCCGAGGTATGAATTATGAAAGCAAGGGTTTAAAAGGACAGTTGTGACACGACGATCTCTGTCAACGTCTCTCTTCCTCTCTCTCTCTTGTCAACGTTTTCTCCCTCACTCCATTCTTCTCCCTCCGTCCCTCATCTCTCATTGTTAGTTTTCGCACTGTATTTTAATTTTGTCTTCGTCCTCCCTCTCCCGCTCTGTATCTCGCTCTCTCTTTCTTGCTCACTCTCCCTCCATCCCTCCTTCTTTCTCTTCCTCTGTTTCCCATCCTCTCTATCTCCCTGTATCTCTTCTGCCCTATCTCCCTCTCTCTCTCTCTCTCTCTCTCTCTCTCTCTCTCTCTCTCTCTCTCTCTCTCTCTCTCTCTCTCTCCCTCTCTCCCTCTCTCTCTCTCTCTCCCTCTTTCTCTATCTCTCTCTCTCTCTTCCCTTTCTAGTTCTCCATCCGTCCATCCCTCCCTCCCTCCTTCTCTCTCTCACTCCCTCCCCCTCTCCCTTAGGGATCTCTATGTTTTATTTAATGGAGCAGTTACAGGCAGAGAGAGAGAGGAATCTCAAACAGATATCCTCCTTTCATCATCTCAAAGTGGGTCAATGACAGAGAAGAAGGGATGGGGGACAGATAAGAGAGAACAGAGGAATAAGAGGATAGAAGTCAAAGAAAGAGTGTGAGACAGTGGAAGTGAACAGTTGACGAGCGAGAAAGACAGAGAGGGAGAGAGAGATAAGAGAGAAGCAGTGGTGAGAGGGTGAAAAGGATAAGAAATATGAATTCTCTGAATCAACTGTTGGCGACCTCAACCGGGTCAAACTGAACAACAATTAACGGCAACACTCACACACACAGATAAGTAGGAGGGGTTAAGCGGGTTAATGAATATCTCAAACACATGCCAACACACACACACACACCTGGAGATTGATGAGTTATCCAACTGTGTCCTGTGTTTGTGCGTGTGTGTGTGCGTGTGTACGTGCGTGCGTGTGCCTGTGTGCGTGCGTGTGTCTGTGTGTGTGTGTGTGTGTGTAGGAGACTGATAGCTCAATGAGGTGAGGGGACAGCTTTATGTCCTCCTAATGGAGCCATTACCCCAGAGTGTGTGAACCCTTGGGGTCGAGCCATGCTTCTAAAACACACACACAGACACAGACACACACACATGCACCCCCCCCCCCCCCACACACACACACACACACACACACACACTAACAGCCTCCCATACATCTATGCTCCCCCAAAAAACAAGAGGTTAAATGTAACAACCAGACACACTGCATGTGTCCATCTCTCACTCTGCTTCTCCTGCTCTTTTCATCCATTCATCTTTTCTTTTCTGTGGTCTCCTCCCTCCATCCCACCCCTCTCTTTTTCTTGAACTGTCCCTTTACCTTGCATTCTCCCTCTCTCCATCCATAATTTGAAAGGAAAGTGACCTTTGAAAAGGATTATTCCCCCTCCCTCAAGTCAAAATAGGCACAATACACACACACACTGACATACACACACTCACACCACCCCATCACTGTCTGATAATAACCAAGAAGATTTCCTTTCCTGTTGTTATGAATTCAGGACACACACACAACACCGCCACATCACACAGATAATAACCAAAATGTCCAAGACAAAATGAGCCCTTTTCGAAATAAAGCTTCATTACCATAGCTCCATCTGTGTGTCTGTGTATGTGTCTGTGTGTGTAATGTGTGTCCTAAAATCATGGCAACTGGACAGGAAATGCAATTAAAGGTGTCCTTGGGAACATTTTAATATGTGTGACCGACACAGTCCACATCAACTCCACATCACTCGGCTACACTGTCAGGCTTGATTATATGTGTGTCTGTCTGTCTGTGTGTCTGTGTGTGTCTGTGTGTGTGTGTGTGTGTGTGTGTGTGTGTGTGTGTGTGTGTGTGTGTGTGTGTGTGTGTGTGTGTGTGTGTGTACATAAGCTGTAAGCAATCATAAAAGGTAGATCACTGTCTATCAAATTAGAGAGGTGCCGACAAGATAAACACACGTGTACACACACAGAACAAAACACACACACATTCAGGAAGCCCAGGCTGGTGATTGGATTAGAAAGCTAAATATTGTCTCATCATGGTAAGCAGCCGTGTGTCTGTGTGTGGTGTGTGTGTGTGTGTGTGTGTGTGTGTGTGTGTGTGTGTGTGTGTGTGTGTGTGTGTGTGTGTGTGTGTGTGTGTGTGTGTGTGTGTGTGTGTGTGTGTGTACAGCATGTGTGTGCATTCGAAGCATGGACAAACTCAAATTTAAACAAATCTAAATTAATCAAACAGGGTATGCCCTCACAACAGTACACTGTCCTGTGTGTCTCCTAAAGAGATCTTATACTGGTCAAAACATTGCAGAACCAAATCCAAACTCCAACACAGCAGTGTTGTGTTTAGCCAGATGTCCAGAAAGATCCAACACAGTCATGTCTTATGAACTACGGTCAAACGGTCAAATTAGAACAGCCATGAAGAATGAAGAGGTTTGCTTTGTGGCGCACAGACCATGTCACCGCTGGAACCTAATCTGCACCCATAATCCAGAGACAGAGGACAGGAGTTTGAGAGAGAGAGAGAGAGAGAGAGAGAGAGAGAGAGAGAGAGAGACAGAAAGAGAAGGAGAAAAAGAGCGAGAGGAGAAGGAGTGAGAGAGAGAAGGAGAGAGGTAGAGTGAGAGAGAGAATAAAAGAGTGAAGAAGGGAAAGGAGAAAATGGGAGAGAGAGAAAGATGAAGGGAGGTGGGCCGTTGGCCAGTAAATTAAGTTTTAATTGAGGGCCCTAATTACGGTTAACACTGTTATCACAGTATTACATCATCTCCAGAGGTTCAGCACTCTGCACTGCAGCAAGAGAGCGAGGGAGAGAGAGAGAGTGTGAGAGAGAGAGAGAGAGAGAGAGAGAGAGAGAGAGAGAGAGAGAGAGAGAGAGAGAGAGAGAGAGAGAGAGACAGACAGAGATACACACGGAGAGAGAAAGAGAGAACGGAATATAATTCTATTGAGCGCATATCAGGTCCATCAGTCAGAGATATTGAGAGACACCCGGTCTGCTATTACTCTCCAGGCTTCCCCATTGTTTCATGAGACATCCCATTTCACTCTCATTTGATAAGCCTTCACGATATATTCTGCTGTCTCTGTCTGTGTCGCACACTGGCTGTGTAGCTCTTACTGACAGACACGAGGCAGCACACACACACAGACGACACACAAAATACACACACATTCGGGCATACACACACACAAATGCATAGAAGCACAGGGCACAGGGCACAGGAAGACAGGCAAGTAGACAGGCAGACACGCCACAGAAGTGTCTTGGAGGAGCCTGTTTAAAAAGCCTGTGATGGACCCCTGGGTGTGAGATACCCACTTCACCACAGGGGCAGGAACATCTGACAGCACAGACAAGGTGTTAACACTCCTCTCTCACACACACACCTGTCATACACTCACACATCTTTCACATACATACTCACCCTCAATAAGGCCCTCAGAATAACAATTCCGACTGTGTACACACAGAAGATATATATATATATATATATATAGAGAGAGAGAGAGAGAGAGAGAGAGAGAGAGAGAGAGAGAGAGAGAGAGAGAGAGAGAGAGAGAGAGAGAGACAGACAGACAGACAGAGAAAAGAAAGAGAAAAGAATAAAAGACGAAAGGAAGAGAAAACAAGATATAAGAGAGGGTTGGTAGAAAGGAGGTGGAAAATGATCCAAACCAAGACAGAAAAGGAAAACAGGGGCCAGTTGCATAAACTTAGTTTAAGACTAGTCTTAGCCTTAGACTGTCTTAAATTATCAGGGTAGACTAGTCTAATTAAGCCTGTCTGTTGCATAAATAGTAGTGATGCACCGAATCCAGGATTCGGTTTTGGATTCGGCGCTGGTCGACATAATGACGCCGCCGTTGATTAGAGAAGGTGTTTACGTAGGTGGACCGTACAATTATATGGTAATTGTCAAAATAGTTTTTCCCACTTGTCTTCCTGGCATAATGTTGCCTATTTTTTTTTTTTTTTTTTTTACTTTAAAAAATATATATTTTTATTTTACTTCATTAATGTGTTTACTGTGTTAATGGACTGCGGATGGGAGTAGGATTCGGTATTCGGTTTCGGATTCGGCCGAATCTTAACCAGTGGATTCGGTATTCAACCAAATCCACAAAAATCGAACCCCAAAAATCTGGATTCGGTGCATCCCTAATAAATAGTAAGACTGAATTAATTTGAGGTAGAAAAGTTAGCCACCTCTCCCCCTGGCTAAGCCTTGCAGGTAAGGGCTTAGTTGCTATGCCAATGATCTGTTAGTACGTCATTATCTTAGCAGAATTTATTACAAAAGGAATTTTGTACATTTTAACTGCAGAAAATATTACCTGGGGTCTGCTTTTCCGCTAAAATGTCATTTTATTAAACGAGTGAGTAGAGGACAACATTACTCACTTTATCAACGCCAGCCATCTGCGTGACAGTTGATAGGCCTACATGGAACTAGCGTTGGGGTTAAATTAAGAAGCTTAAAAACGCATACAGTATTTGCTAATAAGACAACTTTTTCAATATTGTATTCGTCTAACAGATATAGGTTTTCAGCAGGTTTAAAATGTGTGTCTTATTTTACCCATAATGCAAAGCTCAACAGGCTATCTAAGTCAGTCTTACGTTAGTCACTCATAGTGAAGCTTTAAGTGTCTATGGCAAGTCGGACTTTAAGTTACATTTAAGTCTAAGACTATAAACAAATCTGTCTTTTTTATTTTTATGCAACTGGCCCCAGAGCCGTGGAAGGAGGGAGAAGAAGAAAGAGGAGAGATGTGTCATCCAGCACATATGTATGAGAGGTGTTATGGCTCCGGGTGTGGTGAGGGGGCATGACATTACCAGAGGAGCGGTGGAGGGGTGGGGGGGGGGGCATGATCCCATTAGTCCTGTTTATCTCTCACCCTCAGGCCAAATACCACTGTCCTCCTCTGTACAACACTAGCGGAGCAATCCGAGCCTCTGTGTGTTTGCGTGCCGTCAATATTCAAGGAGGAAAAGCAGGACATGTTTGCAATGTTGAAGGGATGGTTAAAACACACACACACCACATGCACTCCATTTGGCTGCTGGCCATTGATTGTGGGCAGGTGAGTGTGTGCGTGTTTGTTTCAGGGATAATCCTGTGAATCACTTTCCTTCTGAAAGTCAGGAAACACAACATCAAATCCTTAAGTCCAGACAGCCAATCATCTTCGGGCCTTCTGTACCACTCGTGCACCTGTCTCTTCTACTCTCTTCTCCCTTCTTTTCTACCCTTCTTGACCTGCCATTCCCTCTAATCTACCTTCTCCTCCTCCACTCTCCTCCTCTCCTGCACCTTCATCTCCTCTCCTCTCCTCTACCTTGCTCTCCTTTCACTCACTCTCCTCTACCCTCCTCTTGTCCCCTGACACTGACGGCCGGTAAGAACACTCCAGTGTGTTCACTGAGAGAGGTGAACACATTTACAGGCACGGCAGTCGTTTGTAAGATGGAGTCAGGCCACCAGGCTAATGAAGAGCGCTTCCCCAGACCTGGCTGAAATCAGAGGGCAGATATGGCAGCTGAGGGTTGAGAGGCACCGACAAATATTAATGTTTAAAAAACACAGTGAATTCCTGTCAGTTGTAATAACAAAATAGTGTGTAGTAATAGTGTGTGTGTGTGTGTGTGTATGTTTGTGTGTGTGTGTTTGTGTGTGTGTGTGTGTGTGTGAGAGAGAGAGAGAGACAGAGACAGAGAGAGAGAGAGAGAGAGAGAGAGAGAGAGAGAGAGAGAGAGAGAGAGAGAGAGAGAGAGAGAGAGAGAGAGAGAGAGAGAGAGAGAGAGCTGTAATAAATTGAATGGACTGCAGGCAGAGAGGTGTTTAACAGAGCAAACTTTAAGTCTTTATCAATAGCTAACCGTACTTACTGTTTAGTACTTCTCTGAGCTGTGTGTGTGTGTCTGTGTGTGTGCATGCGTGGGTGTGTGTGTGTGTGCGTGCGTGCGTGCGTGCGTGGGGTGTGTGTGCGTGTGTGTGTGTGTGTGTGGCTGAAGATGGAGAGAGAACATTGTAACCTCCCAGGCTGAGCACACTCCATCGTCATCTCAGCTAACACGTAAGCACGTAACCTTAAGGAATGCCATGAACTCATTCTACCTCACAATCTGACGAAGGAAACATATTGTTCTGTGTGTGTGTGTGTGTGTGTGTGTGTGTGTGGGTGTGTGTGTGTGCGTGTGTGTGTGTGTGTGTGAGTGTGTATGTCTGTATGCCTTGTAAGTAAACAGGAAGTAGCGAGGGGTTGTGTCTATCTCCGAGTGCGTCTTCATCTCTTCGAGGTGGGATATTCAGCCTCCAGTAACAATGTTAGCTCCTCTGTTGCTCGTCAAGGTTCTGATGTTCTGGAGTGTTTGCACCCCCTCACACACACACGCACTCACACACTCCAGCGAAGCACGACTCCTCAGCTCCTCAGTGTCAACGCTCCCATAGAAATCAGTCTGTGTATGTCTCTATTGAAAGCCGGGAGAAATAGAGTTCCACAGTCGAGGCCATTACACATTGGTCCGGAGCACGGTCATTCTCTGAGAATAATGATCATTTAAAAAGAAATAAACGCAATCGCAAAATCATTGAGTGGTTTGCTGGAATGATGATTCAAAAGAGTTTTCTGACTATCAGTGAACTTTGAAAACTGTCACATTGTGTGATTTTGACTTCAACAGCGGGTTACCAAGGCAACAGGGAGAAGGCGGGTTAGGAGGCTCTACTTATAGGAGACGTCAACCTCACTCTCATCCTGCTGTGAAGAAAGCTGATACAGGTGGAACATGCATACTTACCCACCCACCTGCCTGCCTGCCTTCCTGTCTGTCTGTTGGTCTGCCTGCCTGTCTGTTTCTTTCTCTGTATCCCTGTCTCCCTGTCTCTTTGTCTCCCTGTCTCTTTGTCTCTCTGTCTCTTTGTTTCTCTGTCTCTCTGTCTCTCTGTCTCTCTGTTTCTCTGTCTCTCTGTCTCTCTGTCTCTCTGTCTCTCTGTCTCTCTGTCTCTCTGTTTCTCTGTCTCTCTGTCTCTCTGTCTCTTTGTCTCTCTGTCTCTTTGTTTCTCTGTCTCTCTGTCTCTCTGTCTCTCTGTCTGTCTCCTAGTCTACCTGGAGTCAGGTGGGCAGCAGGTGGGCGTGAGCAGGCAGGTAAAACCCATTTTGCTCTGCCCTCTGGGAAGACTGACCTAACTGCCGACAGTCCCCTGAGCTCCCACACTCTGCAGCCCCATTTGTCAACGCCGACCCTGAAACACTCCTCCGCCTTCCCCCATCCATCTTCCCTCCTTCCTCTCCTCCTCCTCTCCTATTTATACCAGCCAGTCCTGCCCGCCTGTCTGTCGGAGAGCCCAAAAAAGCCCCACAGGCTGGCATCACAGCCAGAGGGAAGTGGAACAGCAAACTAGTTTACTCTCTCTTACAGGGAGCAGGCTAGAACAGGTGCTGCTGAGGGGGTAGGCTGGTAGGGTGTGTGTGTACACGTGTGTGTCTGTGTGTGCGCGCGCGTGTGTGTGAGTGACCAGCAGAAATGGCTCACGCCAGACCTAATGGTAGAGAACGGATGCAACAACGCCGCAAGACTTTTCGTCTTTTTGGACTCTTGACCCAGCGAGGAGGTGAGAGGAGAGCTCGCTGATTTCACTCCTCAATCCCCCTTTTCAGAGAGTTTCACAGTCACCTTGAAGACCAGGGGGACCCATTCTGGTGTTGCGCAGTGTTAACGCTAGTATTAGCAGAGTGCTACAGTAATTACAGTAAGACATGCCTGGGGAGTGGGGGGGGCAGTAATACAGGGCATACCCTGTCTATTCACTGACTGAATCATATCAGCAATAAGCAGATAGTATGGACTTAATTAAAGCAGCACTTAAATGACTGTCCTATTTCCAGACTCCCTCTCTCGTCTTCACTCTTCTGCCCCCCCCCCCCCCACCACCACTCTATCTCTTGTTCTATTTTTCCCTCTCTCTTTCTCTCTGTCTTTCTCCCTCTTTCTTTCTCTCTCTCTTTTTCTCCCTCTCTGTGCATGAAGATTCTATAACCACTGTCCCCTCTGGCCTCAATAGCATGCAATCACCCTCAATATATCTAACGCCGCGCACACACACTTGCCCACCGCACTGCTACCACACGTACTAGCATACTACACGTAACACACACTAAACCCACTGCTACCATACACAGCAGCACATTAAACAGTTACACTGAGGGAGGGGGGGGGGGGGGGTTTTGAGGGTTGATTTGAGACACTGTTCCAAAGGATTTGTTCCTCACAGTAGAATGTAAAAGGCTTCAACCAGAGAGCACAGCAAGCTCTGTCAGCAGAAGACAACTGTCTCTACTCTCCACCATGACACTCAGTCTGGAAGCCATGTCGGTGTGGGGAGCAGACAAGTAGATCCTCCGGTCGGACAGGCCTGGAGCGCTTCTTCACAAACGGCAGGTGTTGTGGTGGAGGATGCGGGCGGCCGCGCAGGGATCTGTCTGTTCTGTAGCGTTTCTTCAGAAGCTTTACATACTGTAAAGCTCTCCGCCTCAGCGGCCCCGTTCGCAAGCTGTGTCCTCCTTTTCAAAGTGGAAGTTTTAATAGCGAAGCAGCGTGCCAATGAAACATGCACAATACCGTTTCCTGAGAGCCGTTGTTCTTTGCTTGCTGCCCAGGGACACTCCTTCAATTCAGGACCCCCCCTCCCTCCCTCCCTCCATCCATCCATCCTCCCATCCAGAACAATTAACATTGGCTTTATCGTCCGTGGGGTGCTCATTCATAATACACACACAGTGTCTGAAACTAGGGAGAGGCACAAAGGAGGAATATTTAATTCATGTCCTCTCCTCCATTCTCCATGCCCTGTCTTTTTGTACAGCTCACTGCCCCCGACAAGGCAGTCATGCAGAGTGCTAGGCTAGGGTACGCTAGCGCTAAGGGAAAGACTGGTCTATTCTAATGGATTTGTGTTGCTACGCTAGGGAAGCGCTACACTACGGGATGCAAAAGCCAGATTCTAATGTCATTGTGTTCACTGCAGAGCCACTGCAGAGTCACATGTGTGTGTGTGTGCTTCATGTGCTTTTATGTGTGTGTTCAGGAGCGATAATAGGAAGTTCTAAAAGGCAAGAGGTCTGTTTTCATTTAGCAATTCCATTAAAAGACGCAGAGGGAGTTAAGTAAAGGGGAGAGCAGCATTTGTGGCAGTAGGGGTACATTAGGTTCAAAGAAGGAATGGCAGTGATGGAGACTGTGTGTGTGGGTGTGTGTGTGTGTGTGTGTGCGCGTGTGTGCGCGTGTGTGTATACATGTGTGTTTGTGTGTGGGAGTATGTGTGTGTATGGGTGTGTATGTGTGCTTGTGTGTGAATGTGTTTTTGCATTATCAAAGAAAATGCGAGTGCACTGCCAAACCTACTCTCAGGTCTAAACTATTCTGGAAGGGACTGGAAAGTCCAGACTGCTGGGCTAACCAACACTAACTACTACCCCAAT
Source organism: Thaleichthys pacificus (assembly GCA_023658055.1). Classification (NCBI taxonomy): domain Eukaryota; kingdom Metazoa; phylum Chordata; class Actinopteri; order Osmeriformes; family Osmeridae; genus Thaleichthys; species Thaleichthys pacificus. Next base: position 17,164,453 of record CM042862.1, on the reverse strand, counting down.
TAAACAACCGTACACTCAAGGGCTTCCCTCTAGCAGCAACCACGAGAGGTCATTACCCAGGCCTCCATTACCTGGGCATAAGAACAGGCTTGGATACACACCGGGCCCTGAGAACACACACACAACACAGGACCAAAGACACCAGAGATTGTTCAGAGTGTGTGTGCATGTGTGTGCGGAGTGCCCGTATGTTTTCCCCACCCTTGTTTGCGTAATAGGCCTCATGAAGATCTCCTGGATGGTTAGAAATCTGCCGTGAGGGACGAGGGGAAGGGGGGACGGGGGGACGGGGTCAACAGTCAACGAGGCAGCGGTCAGCAGCTGTCCGTCAGCATCAGAGGCTGTCCAGGGCCTCATCTCTCCCCCTCGCCACACTACTTAACCTGGGTCATGAGGCTGCCTGGGAACAGGCCCTCCGTTCCAGACCGCACCAGACACACACATGCCGGGAGAGAGGTCAGAGGAGACTGTCGTGTTTGTGCTGGTGCCACACAGACCAACCATAGAGTGGAGGGTAGAACAGAAGGGGATGAAATGGAACGGAATAGAATAGTAAACAAATACGCGTATGCGTAAAGACGTACACACACACGTATACTGTATTTGTTCACTCTCTCACATCCCCACACACACACACATGCAGAAGGGCCTCCCTCCTGGGGTGTATTTGTTAACAGGGTTTGACAGCAGTCAAACAGATCCTAATTACATTTACTGGTTATCGAGCCTCCTAGTCACACACACACACACACAAACACTAACAGATTAGCCAGACAATTGTATGTTTATCCTTGCAATGACAAACGTCAACCAACACACAGACAATACACACACACTCTGGTAGTATTGATATGCAAACAAGTGCCTAGCCAAGGACATTGTGTCTATTGTGACCGCAGTAGTTTAGAACCTAGATGAAGTTCTAACAGTAGGTACCAGGAATGGTCTTCACTGAACATGCACTACTGTATACATTATTACTGTACATAACTGTATTGACTACTGTATGCAAACTAGGCAACTACTGTTTGTACATTGTCATTGTATATTAGGTACTATTGTATATACTACAATGGAATGTATACAATTGTATATACACTAATATTGTACATCCATTAGCAATGTACAAAAACTAGCAGTCCCTACACTAGTGCTGGAATGTAACTTGCTGTATGTATGTATGTGCTGTGCTATGTATGTGCTGCTGAGGTTCAGGTGAGAAACTACCCAAGGCTAGATAACTACCCTCACACACACACACACACTCACACACACACACTCACACACTAACACACTCACTCAGATACTCTCCCACCACACACAGGGCAAACTCTGTTGCGTGACAGAATTGTTCTCTCACAGACTTCTGCACATGCTCCCCAATCCCTACTGTATCTACTGAGAGAGAGAGAGAGGGGGGGGGGGAGAGAGAGAGGGGGGGGGGGGAGAGAGAGAGAGAGAGAGAGGGAGAGAGGAGAGGAGAGGGGGAGAGCAGAGAGAGAGAGAGAGAGAGAGAGAGAGGGGAGAGAGGAGAGAGAGAGAGAGGAGAGCGAGAGAGAGAGAGAGAGAGAGAGAGAGAGAGAGAGAGAGAGAGAGAGAGAGAGAGAGAGAGAGATGGAGGTGAGCACAGGCAGCGTCTCTTATTGACCTAAACTTAACCCTGAGGTTTGGGACTGAGAGAACGCTACACGTCGCCAAACAAGCTCAAACTACACTGCACAATTACTGTGCTTTCCTTCCGCTGCATACACATAGGTGCACACACACACCACAAACACTGTGCCAAGCTACCGCTTAACACAGCATGAAAGTGAGAGATGGGGGGGGGGGGTGCAGGGACCAATGGAGAGAGAGAGAAAGATGAGCAGAGATTGAACAAAAAGTGATTAGGGAAAGAGAGAGAGAGAGAGAGAGAGAGAGAGAGAGAGAGAGAGAGAGAGAGAGAGAGAGAGAGAGAGAGAGAGAGAGAGAGAGAGAGAGAGAAGAGGGAGGGAGGACGAAAGTGGGCCCATTCCCCCAAACAGCTTTAAAATTGATTCCACTTGAAAGCTCAGAAGCCATTTTTCATCCAAAAGATCCCTCTATCTAGCAATGGGAATAACTCACACATTCCGACACACACACACAACCATCTCCCAGGGAAAGACAAAGAAAACAATGGGATCCAACCTTGCTACCAACAATGTAACAAGCGCTATCGAGGGAACAGAAACAAAGCATCTTCACTCAACGCTGAAACAAGATGTCTGACTACAGAATGACACGGCCACACTGTCATTTAAACGTAAGACAATACACACACAAGCACCCATACTTTACACACACACACACACTCCAGCGCCAGAAAAAGCAACAGCCTTGTAGTTCTGACAGGAGAAGATGGTCTCATTAAATGAGATTATGGTTCCAGCCAAACCAAAACAAGCATCTCAAGTGGATAATTGGACAAACTCATAAATGCAATAATAAAAACTCCCTCTCTCTCCCCCCATAGCAGAATGCTATTCAGTTCTAACAGGCAGTTCCAAACGCAGCAGGGTGGGTGTGTGAGTGTGTGTGTGCGTGTGTGTGTGTGCGGGTGTGTAATGATACAGCCTGAGGGAAGATAACAACTATGGATGAATAACATCCCTGGATCAGCTTGTAAACACACAGCAAGCAGAGAAATTGACACACACACGTAAGCACACGCACACACACACACACGCACATTTACATCCACACACGCACACAACACAAACACAGTGCAGCCTGTCAATAAAAATGATCAGAACTTACAGCTCGTTTGCTGGGGATGTATCTGCTGTTCCACGGTTATGGATCAATATTTACACAAACACGCTCACTAACTAAGGGCCTGTGTGTGTTACCAGATCAGTTAAAGAGAAACACTGAGTGAAAGTGTAGGTGTATGTGTGTAGGTATGTGTGTGTGTGTGTGTGTGTGTGTGTGTCCGTGCGTACATTTGTGTGTGTATACATGTGTGTTTGTCTGACACGGAGGGAGGAAACTTTCTTTCTCTGTCTCTTTCTTTATTGTCTCTCTCTTTCTATGTCTCTCTCTTCACTGTCTCTCTATCTCTTTCTCTGTTTCTCTCTCTCTGTGTCTGTTGCATAGAGGATGAATAACTCATTTTTGAGAATGTGTTCATATAGATGTGTTTTCCAACTTTTGCTACTTTGTTCTAGTGTCTGTGGTTTTGTTGATGTGTCTTTGGTGTTGGGTTTCATTTTTTGTTTGTTATTGATGTATTGGTGTGCTCTCTGGGGCATGTTGATGTGGTATGGAGCATAGTGTAATGTCCAGCCAACCCGTAAGGGAATAATTAAGGTGTCTTTCATTCTCTGTCTCTGTCTCTTTTGTCTCTTTCTTTGTCTGTCTCTCTATTTCTCTTTATCCTTCTTTCTCTTTCTCTGTCATGCCCTCCTGTCCCCCCTAGTCTGTATGGGGGGAGGGGGGGGGGGAGGTAGAGCCACACAAACACACACACACATTAATGTCTACAAAGATTTCCAGAATCTCACACACCATATTCTAGACATGTAGGGTTCACCATCTGCAGTGATGTAGCCATTTACTGATGTCTGCATTCACCTGTTGGTTCCATTTTGTACAGGTATGTCCTAACTTTGAGTCACGAAAAGCCTCAGGAAAAATCCTTCCCCTGAACTATTGGCTCTGTCTGATACACAAAGAACCAAACAACCAGTGGAACATCTCACTATAAATAACTTCAATGAGGGACAGCCAGTCTGAAAGTGCTTTGCCATGAACAAGACAGAGCTGCAGTAATTGTTACTAAAGATTGCTGGGAGAGTATGTGTCGATAACAGTTTACCACGGGAGGAACATGAGGCGAATGACCAGCTCCTGAAATCCATGGAGATAATTACACAGCCAGGAAGAAAGGTAAAAAAACTGTCAATATTAAAGCATGATATATTCTAACAACTGTAGTTTACATCCTGTTTGGTAAGGAAGTGCCATACCAAGCAGAAGATGTGGAGAGCCGCTAAGGGATTAATAATGTATTGTTGACTGCTCCATAATTCAATAACAGTATAAAGACGTATGGATAGGTCTAACACAGAAAGAAGCTGCCATATTTATCTAATTAACCAGCTGAGAGGAAGACTGGTAGCCTCCACTCTCTCTGTCTGTCTCTCTTTCTCTGTCTCTGTCTCTCTCTGCCTGTGTGTCTCTCAGTGTCTCCCTCTTTCTCAGTCCGTGTCTATCTCTCTGTTACTCTCTCTCTCTCTGTTTCTCACTCTAAGTCTAAGTCTTTCTCTCTCTTGCAGTTCTGATAAGACTCTCCTGGGGGCATGGAGGCATGACTTGACTCACAATCCCAAAAAGCTATCAATGAAGAGGAGAAGAAAACAAACACACAAACACACACACAAAGAGGATCTCTTTCATGCAAACACACACGTACACTCTTTCTCTCTCACACACACACACATATAAACATGCAGAGGATTACTTTAATCTGCATGCAATCCACAAGGGAGCAGAGGCAGAGGCGCCTGTTAGACTGAAAAGAGTCTCTGAGGAACATGGAGAGAAACCAGAGGAGGAACCAGGAGAGGAACCAGGGGAGGAACCAAGAGTTGAACCAGGGGAGGAACCAAGGGAGAACCAGGGAGGAACCAGGGGAGGAACCAGGAGAGGAACCAGGGGAGGAACCAGGGGAGGAACCAGGGGAGGAACCAGGAGAGGAACCAGGGAGGAACCAGGGGAGGAACCAGGGGAGGAACCAGGGGAGAAACCAGGGGAGGAACCAGGAGAGGAACCAGGGGAGGAACCAGGGGAGGAACCAGGAGAGGAACCAGGAGAGGAACCAGGAGAGGAACCAGGGGATGCAGTTCTCCTGTGTTTCCTAGAGAAGAGATCTGGAGGGAAACTGGTCTAGCTGCAATTCCACCTTGTAGGTGTGTGTGCATTTGAGTCTGTGCGTGTGTTAGTGTGTATATGTCAGGGGTTTACAAAAACTTGCTGATATGAGGTTTTCTAGTGCATGTGGCCTCCGTACACTCTTTAAAACCTCTCCAGTCAACCTCTTGTCTACTGCTCTGCTACAGCCCAGGGATTATCCGTGCTCCTCTTTCTCCCTCTCTTCACCCTCAATCCCTCATTCCTCACACACCATCTCCTTCCCCTGCCCCCTGCCCCTGTGCACCCCCTCACACCCCTCCTGTTATCCCTTCCACTAACATGCAGTGTTCTGAAAAGGCTACGGCCAGACCAGCCAGCATTCTCCTTCCATCAAGGAGCACATTGTTTTGGTGTAGACTGGCATATGAGTCTGAGGGGATAGGATTGAATGAGTCTATTTTCGGACTTTTGGCTGATTTCCCCCTCAACCAGAACAGTGGTGTGGTTTGACACATATACCAGCACAGAGTCAAATATATAACCTGACAAGCACACCAAATAGTTGCTTATCCATCCATCCCTCTCTCTCTCTCTCTCTCTCCCTTCCTCCCTCCCTCCCTCCCTCCCTCCCTCATTTCCTCTCTTCCTCCTCCCCTCCCTCTCTCACCTTGTCGGCCATGATCATGGAGGAGCCTCCATGGATGCCCAGGATGGGGATCAACGTCTGGGAGGAAATAAAATCCAAAATCTGGGCGATGGCCTCCTGGTCGGTCCCGTCCCCAAACACCACTCCGTGGATCTTGGTTCCGGACATCAGGTCGCACATGTGCGTGATGATGCTCTTGGGGTCGGTCTCGTTGACCAGGAGCGTGACCACGTTGACGTCGATGGGGTCCTCCTTGCTCCACAGCGCCCGGATGTCCCGGTCGGAAATGTAGCGTGTGCGCCCCAGGATGACTGCGATGTTGAGCACGGGCACCTTCTCGGCTCCGCCTGCTCGGGCAGCGCCCACCGCCAGCACCAGCGCCGCCAGGAGAGCCAGGAGAGCCAGGAGCCACACCCCCCTGCTGACAGACATGCTGACCCTCTTCATCCCCTGGAGAGGAAGGGAAGGAGAGAGAGAGAGAGAGAGAGAGAGAGAGAGAGAGAGAGAGAGGAAGGTAGAGGAGGGTGAAAGGAGAGGGTGGGCACACAGAAAACGAGGCAGATGTTAGCGTCAAGTAATGTATCTCAACTTAAATAGACAGTGGGAAACGGCGAGAAATATGGCCGACCCTGGCGATGATGCTGAATGAGGCTCTGCCTCTGCTCCCCTGGTGCCTTAGACCTGGGAGGTGCTGCTCTCTCCGGGTAACGGGTGCACATCACAACATAACTGCTCTCACTGAAGATATCCTTCATCCGAATCAACACTGCACACACCGGCCAGACTAACCACCGTCTACAACAACGGACAAGTACCCTCACTCCTAATTAATTCCAAAATGCAAGGATGTGCATGAGTGCACGTGCACTTGTGTACGCATGTCCATGTGTGTACATGCGTGTTCTGTATGTGCGCTTGTGTGTTTGTGGGTGTGTGTGTTGAAGGGGGAGCTGGTTGGTTGGTTTGTGGTTTCATAAGTGGGAGATGAGAGCTGCGAGGCCTGACGTTGAGAGCTGAGAGCGGGTGAGCGGTCGCTGAGGAAGATTGAACACGACAGTGGATGCCGCGGCAACCGGAGCAGAAGAGCACGGTGACATCACCATGGCCATTCCACCGGGACCTCGCACACTCACTTACTCGCTTGGACAGACAGCACTACGACAGAACAGGACACGGTGTGTGTGTGCCCATGTGCGAGTGTGTACACGTGTGTGTGTGTGTGTGTGTGTGTGTGTGTGTGTGTGTGTGTGTGTGTGAGGCCGGCCAGAGGCCAATGGACACATATGTAGGTCTGAGGAGCAGGTGTGATGAACAGCAGAGCGTGAATGAGGCAGGAGGCAGAGAGTATGTGGGATGAACAGTATAGACCAAGTATGTGGCAAAGTCCACAATGGTCACACACCGACCCATATGTACCACCAAACGTAGGCTGTGGAAATAAATCACTGACCGCAGTGAATGCGAAGAGTTCCACTTTGAAGAAAAGAGGTCTGAACAAAAGAACAAAGGATGAATAGGCCCAACAATGATTGACAGGAAGAGGTAATGTTTGATGTCATTTAAAATTAGACGTTGCTCTGGCCTCAGTCACAGTTAACTGGCAGCAAGCTGAGGGTCTCCCTTAGCTGAATCTGTGGTGACGTGCTTTTGGCCGAGAGCTCTCTCCACCTCTCCGCCCTGTGGCCTGATTTGGGGGGGAAGTGTTTTTTCCGACCAAATCTGACAGGATCATTTGTCGTCATACAAAAGCTACGATTTCTTGGCAAGACCATAGTAAATGATGTTTGGCAGGCGTATCTACGGCACTGTTCACACACACACACACACATAGAAACCTCTCTCTCATACACACACACACAGAGCAATGCAGGGTTGAAAGAAACTAGGTTTCAGATCTATCAATTATGCATCTCCTTTATGGCTAAATGACTATTAATATGATTACATTTACCAGCGTAACCATATTCTTTTAGAGGCCCTATATGCATTAAGATTGAATGAGCCGGTGTATACACCAACTCCTCATGACTAATTCACAGCCAGGCACAGTCACTGATCCAATGCTGATAAACACACTTATCCAGTTGTGTCTCCTGGTGTATGATGGTGAATGTATGGTTCACCATGAATAGGCCTCTGTTACGACCACAGGGCAGCATGCCACCCTCCTACACCTGAAGCACTGCACCTCTCTTTTGCCCTTTCATCTATAGATATCTCCGTACTTTTCTCACTCCGCCTCCCATCCATCCATCTCACCCTCCACCCCTCCCTTGCTCCCTCACTTCCTCCATCTTGGGCTATGCCTCCCTCTGTGGCTCCATCTCTCTCCATCTCTCCTCCGTCTCCATTTCTCCATCCCTCTACCCTCTAACTCTCCATCTGTCCATTCTATCCCTCCATCTCTGCCTCTGCCTACCTCCATCCCTCCACCCTCCCTCTCGTCCCAGGCAGAGGGGCAGCAGAGTGGCAGGCTGAGCCGGCCTTTGGACCAACGGACCCAGCCATCTGCTTTGTATGGCCTGACGTGGGTTTCAGAGGACAGCACAGTGGAAGTTATAATCACACTGAAGGTTCATGTAGACTGCATACCTCTTCAATGTAACTCAATGGAAAGGCACTCCATGTGCGTGTTTTTGATAGAGAGTGAGGTATCAATATATATATATATATATTGAGAGAGAGAGAAGGAGAGATAGAGAGGGAGAAAGAGAATTAGAATAAACAAAGGTACATAATGTACTTAAATAAAAGTGGACACCATGCCTTAATACACAGCACCGGAGTCAAGCTCACATCTGTGGCTGATGCTTTTTGTAAAGGTTACAGACTCATTTCACCACCAGCTTCCCCTTTTTTTAACAGCACTTGGGTCAACCAGAATCCGTGGCATTTGCATACGGTTCTCCATATTTTTGTTACAGCAATAATAATCGAAAAGGACAAGTTAATATTGCCTTTAATTGCTTCTATAAATAACTGTCTCGTCCTTCCTTGGCCCTCGGCCTCCGCTGTTTTGCAGTGCAAAAATTATATATAAAATAAAACATAAATGGCTCTCAATGATCCAGAACGCAGTCAGATGCGAGAACTGTGCTGCTAACACGTGACTGGATTCGGAGCACAGGGGAAAAAAAGGGGGAGATGTAAATTCATTTTGATTTCTCATTAACTTCAATGAAAGGACCACAATACATCCGCGACCCCTACCGGCCATGTTCTAGCTTGCACCCTTTTCGTTCGGTAGAGAGACGTATTCCTCTGGCTGAAGATCAATACGTCCCTCCGCTCGTACAGCACCACGTGAAGTTCAAGCTTGCGCGTGGAAAGGTGGATCATGAATCGTGACGTGGTTACTTATTCAAAAGGTTTACATAGTTCATATGTTACATACTTTACGATCTCATCTCCAGTGGTATTTTATTTTTTTACTGCATGCGCCTCGTCGGCGGGGCCATGGAGAGTTGAAAGTTGGGAAGCTGAGAAACAAAAGCCGCAGTGAAGACTACTTCAAAGCCACGGCTGCGTTTACAACTCTCGGACTTGTACCAAACGCGTTCTAACTCGGTCATCGCTGTCCAAAAGTGCTCAGATCTCACTCCACGCTTGTAACATACCAACAGCCCCAGATCAAACCGAGAAATCCCATTCTGCGGCGACAGGCACCGGGAGAGAGTGCGGTTATTAAGAGAGCTGCCTGCGCGTACGATTATGACACAGGTGCCGAGCGAGGGGGCCTAAACTCGATCCGGTGGAACAATAAACGAATCAGTTCCGTTTATTCAACAGCATTCGTTTCACATTCATAAAAAGAACAAATAGTGGTGGGTGTCTGCGTTTGTTTTGGGGCTGCTCAATTCTAACCAATGATGCTCAGCCTGTGCACGATGCGTCTGTATGCGCTGCAATTTTGAGATAAAATGTATCAAACATGGCCAAGTAATACTGCGCAGGTGATATTATAATCTTGTAGTCTGTGTTCATGCAACAGCACAAACCAACCCATGTGTTCGTCTGGCTGTCCCTCCCGCGGTGGTGCGGCACTTTGGTGAGGACAAGGCTCTGCGTAAAAAGGCATTTCGCTCACACACCACGGAAAGAAAATATTACTATTTTATTTCATGAAATTGTTAAATAAAAAGGCAGATATAGACTACTTACAGCATCTCCCTTCCACATAGCTCCAAAATAGTGGTATGAAATGACATTGCAACAGCCCCTCTGGAAAACCAGTCTTGTATAAATAACTGGTGAAATTATTCCCACGGTTAAAGATAAAAGAATCCCCTTGTAACTTCAACGCGCTGAGCAGTGAATCACTGTAATCCAATTGTCTTCATTGTGTCGGATTTTCCGTAGCAATCCACGGCCCTTGTATCGTCGTGTGTCCCAATATCATCCTATCCTGTTCCAGCCGACGGCAGGCGTGCAGTCCTGGACGCACACCGTGGGACCCACTCGAACGTTTGTGTGTATGTGTGAGAACAGAGAGAGAACGAGAAAGATAGTGTGTGTGTATGTGTGTGTGTAATGTGTGTGTGTGTGTGTGATCGCGCGCGCGCGCGCTTCTGCAGAGGGGCGGCTGGATGGATGGACGGACGGTCCCTCTCTCGCGCAGCGCTCGCTTGCTGGCTGGCTGTCCCTGCTCTGCGCTAAAGCTTCCTGAAGAAAGTGAGGGGGCTCAGTCACACTGGCGTTCACACAACAATCCTTAATGTGAACACGATAACTACACGCCCGCTTCGCAGGGGAGCTTCTGTAGCTAAAACTGAAACGGAGATAGATTCACAATGCATGCAGTGGAGCACTTTACTGCAGAGAGAGAGAAGGCAGGAAAGGGCTACACTCGAGACTCCGACAGGCGCGTTAAGTTGATTTGGACGGTAGCCTTATCCCTCTTGACGCCGGTCAATCATCAAGTGGTAATGAAAATGTCAGGCCAAATGCCAAAAGCCACTTCCCATCTACTGCTCCGGTAGCCTACCGAAAGGCAGTCACCTGCGATGTGATCGCAGATGGATAAACAGAGGAAAAGACTCGGACAGTGTTTCTTTCTGACTTATTTTTTTGTGGTTAATTTAGTGGTTCTTATTTTCATGATCTTTCATTTCCTCTGTGTTGCTGTCGTGTTACAGCTGGGGTGCCTCTTAGTGACGTAGTCTATACGCCTATCATTTAAAATTCCACATGCCAAACCTCTCTCTCCCTACTTTTTCTGCAGAGCCCCATGGAGCACCAGTGCCAACCGTAGAAAGAGGGAGGTGGACATAACGAACACTGGTATAACCGCAAACAACCACCGTTATCAGAGCTGCCGATCGTCAGCAACAGCAGTTAGCCAAGAGAAAGAGACCCTTTCTCAGAGCCTAAGTTACTCCGAAAGTTAGAGATGATGACAACGAATGAAACCACGCCGAGGTTTACCGCAATCTGTTGTAGAAAGACAACTGAACCGTGTTAAAAACCTTAATAAGCTGTTAATATAAAGCAATCTTCCGATTGTGAGTCTTTTTGATAACAGATTTAGACCGAGATTTCAAAAAGCGCTTAACTATGGATCCCACTCCCAGCCTCGGTGGATATATCAGTTGCTTGACGGGCACCCACAGTTTGAACAGGATGAAGTGAATAGCCCAGTCACGCGTCTAACTGTAAGAAATCACATTTGGTTTAAATACACATTTATGGGACGTATTTGTATCTGCTCCCAGTGGCGAACATTTGTGGGGGGGGGAATTATACATGACATTTTCTCAAGAGCAATTCCTGAGGGGGACACCAAAATTACTGCTGTAACACATACCCTACATTGTAATATGTTAAATGTAGGCTATATTATTAATATAATTTAAATTTCGTTGTTTACAGTGATTTATTGGGGGGGACAAATGCTATTTTTCCCAGGATTCCCGGGATTTCCGCTTATATCTGCTCCACCAAGAATGTGGAGCTCCTGATTTGTCGCTGCAGTGTTAGCCTAGCCTAGCCTGACGATGTCATACTCATAATTATTGTCAGAATATGAGTCTGAGAACTCTCCATTGGGCTGTGACTATGGGGCGTGTTTCAACCGAACCCGGAAAACAAATGCCTCTTCGCTCAATTGGATAGACCTACAACCAATCAGAGCAACGTAGTATGTTAACTTTTACCAAACCCCGTAGGAAGGACGGCAAAAACATATTTTCCATCGACAAATGCCTTGATTGCGTTTCTCTGTTCCTCTTTCAAAACTAATGCGCTGTCGATGTCTTCTAAAACAGACTCGATGGCAGAATCATAACATCCCAGCTCTCCAGCGGTAGCCATGTTTGTTGAAAACGAATTCAACCAAAGCGCTCTTTGGTGACGTGGTTGATTACGTTACTGTTGATAATCTGTCCATCATCGTATAAAGCCCGCCCTGACAATTTCATTGGTCCGAACAGCTTCTGTTCGGACAATAGTTGTTCCCCAACCGAGACTCCCCAGACCCATCTTCCCGACCAAATTATTTTGTGGGCGGGGATAAATTGGGCTGGCAGCCAGGCTAAGCCTAGCCTGTAGTTTGATGGTAGTTCTCTCAGCAGCCAAAAGGCTACAGTGGTGGTTCCCAGTATAACATGTGTGTGCGTGTGCGTGTGCGTGTGCGTGTGCGTGTGCGTGTGTGTGTGTGTGAGAGAGAGAGAGAGAGAGAGAGAGAGAGAGAGAGAGAGAGAGAGAGAGAGAGAGAGAGAGAGAGAGAGAGAGACATAGACAGTGTTTGAGAGAGAAGATAGAGAACCGGGTAGAAAGGGAGAGACTGAGACAGAGGCTCAGGGGGATCCTCTTCTTAATGGTCTTTGATGGTTAAAAATGAACAGCAGAAATTGATGGTTTTCTATAATTAGAGAAAGGGCGATCAGGCATCCTCATAAGCACAGTCAACAAGACAGTATAACAAGACAACACACACATATGGACACATATTCGCACACACTCAGACAGCTAAGCAGTTTTCTCCTCTGAGAATCCTAACATCTAACCTTTCACCAAGTACCCTCCACTTCAGCTCTAGAGTATGTGAGAAGACGTACTTGCTGGGTGCAACACACACAAACACAAACACACACCTAGGGAGAGAGATGTGCACAAGACCAACTGGCCTCACTCCAGCTTCTGCTGGGCCATGATCAGAGGAGAGGAGAATCAAGGTTGGCGGGGGGTGTTGTTGGAAGAGATATGTGTGCGTGTGCATGTGGTATTGCCAGACCAGTGTATGCCTGTTGGACCAACACAGAGGTGACCATAGGGGTAAATGGTCAGAACATGATCACACAACCTCTGGAGAGAGACACACAGAGAGAGAACAAGACAAAGAAAGAAAGAAATAGAGAGATGCAGGAGGAAATGGAAGACAACGGGAGTGAGGGAAGGAAGAGGAGAAGGAGAGCAGAAACAGTGAAACCTTCATGTGTAAAACCTTGTATCTCTATACAAGGGAGTTGGTTTAGTTTCCCTACTGTGTAAACACTAACCCTGCCGATAATTATTGGTTTGTTTCAATGATTTTTTGACATACATCGATAGCGATATGCTTTAGCCATTATCTTATATTTGACCGATTTCTTTAATTTGTATTCATTTAACAGATGCTTACCGTAATTCTTCGAATAAACGCCGCAGCGTTTATTACACAATGATAATTTTTGGTGCGGCGTTTATTCGAGGGCGGCGTTTATTCGAGGGCGGCATTAATTAGTAAGAGAGATTAAAAGAGTTGCAGCTACAGTGGGTTATTTGGTAAGAGTAGCCTACAGTGCCTTTATTTTGAAGGCCTTTTGGAACGCTCGTGAGTGAGCGTCCACAAGCTAACAGCAAGCGAAGCACGGACAATTTAATGTTCCGATAAAAGTTTAAGGTTGTTGATCGGATGTTAGCTAAGGATCTAAGGAAACCTCTATTCCCTTGTGTACAGCATGCAGCCAACGAGGTATGTTGTTTTGTGTCTGTATTTTACTTTGGTGAACGTTATTTACATGCATGCGCATGTCATTGTATGTTCATATTAAGCTAATGTGGTCTTTATTTTCTCGTTATAGCCTACTGCGTTTAGTTTTCACGGTGGATTTGGAGAAGAAGCTTCAAACCTGTAGCAAGAAAGCCACTTGTGTCTTCCAGTGCTTCAAGGGAATTATAATATACTTGTGATTTACTTCTGTAATAATTACTGTGTTTTAATTTAACCAATTAAATACACTTTTTGAGGTTTTTTGGTGCGGCGTTGAATCGAGGGCGGCGTTTATTACAATATGTTCATTTTTGGTGCGGCGTTTATTCGAGGGCGGAGTTTATTCGAGGGCGGCGTTAAATCGAAGAATAACGGTAGGCCTATATCTAAAGTGACATAAATAGTGCATATAGAAAAACAGCAGAAGACAAAGGATCAGAAGTGCATAGTTCTACAGTATTTCTGAGGTCTGAGTCAAGAAAAGTTCTGTATTTACCACCAATTGTATTTATCTGGCCACACTGCCAAGTAACTACATAATATCATCTACAAAGTAGGAACTGTCATTGATCTCCTTCTGTCCCTCACCCGCTGAATAGAGCTGTGTGTCAATCTCCTCTAAGACAGGAGATCACGGGTATGTTAAGTTGATCAATTGGTCTTAATATGACCGTTCCTCTTCACACGCTCCGAGACACTGTGCCCTGCTGCTTGTCGGATATAGCTACAGTAATCTGATCACATCTATTCCCGCTTTCGTTCACACACACAAACACACAGATACGTGCACACATAGGGGTAAGTGTAAGAACTATGCTCTGATCTAACACGATTGGTGGTTCAATGGGTAGCACATCCACACTCACAGACTCTGTTGAAAACCTTAGTCTCCTCATTTCCAAGAAGAGACCAGCAGAGTGATACAATGGAACTAAACAGTGGATGACTAATGGTTTCAATATTAGTGACTGTTGCTGTTGCAGTGTGTGTCCTCAGTAATTCTAGAATGTTCTTGTTACTACCTGGATATTCCACTACATCATCTCCATGTAAACACATGTAAAGATTTACCATTGATTCCTATTGTCGATTTCTCATACAGATATCAATATGTTATATCGGCAGCTACATTTCCTGAGGTTATGGTCTGCCTACAGTAGTTTACTGTAGGTTATGCTATAGGTTATGTGTTTGTTTGTGTGTGTTTGACAGAGAGAACAGGGGGTGTTCTAAGAATGCCATTTGACCTTTACATCTTCCCAGAGAAGAATATCTTACTGTATTGGTAGTGACATCCCTACACACACACACACACAAACAACCAATGTGCGTTGACACCGTTTTGTAACCTCATATTTGGTCTCTGATGTATCTGGGGAGGTATACGTCCACCACCACGCTCCTGTCATGATGACTGGTGGAGTGCTGCCCCCTAGTGGAGTTTCAACCAACTTCAGGAAGAGATTCACTTTGCATGATGACACAGTGGTCCTTTCGTCTTCTGTGCTTATCAATTAACTATACATTTTACCTTTGTGCGGTGTTCAGGTCTGTGGGACTGTTGTTTAATGTTTATGAAAATACAAATGATACATCATTATTTAGTCTCCTCAACCAGAGACTTGTTCACCTTGAGTCATTTTCTGTGGAGAATATGTAAAGTATAGGAACACATTTACATTGAGTAGACAGTGGCACCCCAAAACACATTTATATGACATATGTGGTGTTTGGTGGGGTAATAAAAGTGTGTGTATGAGGAAAAAGAAGGTTTGCTGCGTGCCTTCCTTTGTCTTCGTCTTCCCTGGGCCTTCTGTTTGAACCAAAAGCCTCTGTTTCTCTGCCTGTCTCACATTTTTTACCTTTTGTATTGTGTGAAATGAAATGGCTTGCTGGAACCTCTCAGTTTAATTCAATAAATGTATTCTATTCATATATATACAGTATATATATATATTAGGGGTGAAAAAAACTCAAAAAACCTACTATGAAGAAACACAACAATAGTTCCCAGTTGCCCTTGCCCGGACGCGGGTCACCGGGGTCCCCCCCTGGAGCCAGGGGTGGGGCCCGATGGCGAGCGCCTGGTGGCCTGGCCTTTTCCCATGAGGCCCGGGCACAGCCCAAAGAAGCAACGTGGGACCCCCTTCCAGTGGGCTCACCACCTACAGGAGGGGTCATGGGGGTCGGGTGCAGTGTGAGACGGGCGGCGACCAAATGCAGGGGCCTTGGCGGTCCGATCCTCGGCTGCAGAAGCTAGCTCTAGGGACGTGGAACGTCACCTGGTGTGCGAGGTAGAGAGGTTCCGGCTAGATATAGTCGGCCTCGCCTCGACGCATAGCATCTGCTCCGGAACCAGTCTCCTTGAGAGGGGCTGGACTCTCTTCCACTCTGGAGTTGCCCTTGGTGAGAGGCGTCGAGCTGGGGAGGGAATACTTGTTTCCCCTCGGTTCGGCGCCTGTACGTTGGGGTTCACCCCGGTGGACGAGAGGGTAGCCTCCCTCCGCCTTCCGGTGGGGGGGACGGGTCCTCACTGTTGTTTGTGCTTACGCACCAAGCGGCAGCTCAGAGTACCCACCCTTTTTGGAGTCTCTGGGGGGGGTGCTGGAAAGCACTCCTCCTGGAGATGCCCTCGTCCTCCTGGGGGACTTCAATGCTCATGTGGGCAACGACAGTGAGACCTGGAGGGGTGGGATTGGGAGGAACGGCCCCCCTGATCTGAACCCGAGCGGTGATTTGTTGTTGGACTTCTGTGCTAGACACGGCTTGTCCATAACGAACACCATGTTCAAGCATAAGGGTGTCCATATGTGCACTTGGCACCAGGACACCCGAGGTCTCAGTTCAATGATCGACTTTGTAGTCGTGTCGTCGGACCTGAGGCCGAATGTCTTGGACAATCGGGTGAGGAGAGGGGCGGAGCTGTCAACTGATCACCACCTGGTGGTGAGTTGGCTACTATGGTGGGGGAGGACGCCGGTCAGGTCTGGCAGGCCCAAACGTAATGTGAGGGTCTGCTGGGAACGGCTGTCAGAATCCCCTGTCAGAAGGAGCTTCAACTCCCACCTCCGGGAGAGCTTCGATCATGTCTCGGGGGGGGGGCCGGGTACATTGATTCCGAAAGGGCCATGTTCCGGGCCTCCATTGTTGAGGCGGCTGACCGGAGCTGCGGCCGCTAGGCGGTCGGTGCATGTCGCGGCGGTAACCCTCAGACCCGGTGGTGGACGCCGGAGGTGAGGAATGCTGTCAAGCTGAAGAAGGAGGCCTATCAGACTTTATTGGCTGGTAGGACTCTAGAGGCAGCTGATGTGTACCGGCAGGCCAAGCGGAACGCGGCCTTGGCGGTCACGGAGGCAAAAGCCCGGGCGTGGGAGGAGTTCGGCGAGGCTTCGGAAAGGCTTCGGCTTCGGAAAGGTTCTGGACCACCATCCGGCGACTCAGGAGGGGGAAGCAGTGCACTGTCAACACTGTATATGGTGGGGATGGTGCGCTGCTGACCTCGACGGGGGACATCCTGGATCGGTGGAAGGAATACTTTGAAGACCTCCTTAATTCCACCAACACGCTTTCCGACGTGGAGGCAGAGTCTGGGGACATCGGGGGGGGGCCTTCTATCTATGGGGCTGAGGTCGCCGAGGTGGTTAAAAAGCTCCGCGGTGGCTGGGCCCCTGGGGTGGATGAGGTCTGCCCGGAGTTCCTTAAGGCTCTGGATGTTGTAGGGCTGTCTTGGTTGACACGACTCTGCAACATCTCGTGGACATCGGGGACAGTGCCTCTGGACTGGCAGACCGGGGTGATGGTTCCCCTCTTTAAAAAGGGGGACTGGAGGGTGTGCTCCAACTTTAGGGTGATCACACTCCTCAGCCTCCCTGGGAAAGTCTATTCAGGGGTTCTGGAGAGGAGGGTCCGTCGGATTGTCGAACCTCGGATTCAGGAGGAGCAATGTGGTTTTCGTCCTGGCCGTGGAACTGTGGACCAGCTCTACACCCTCGGCAGGGCCCTGGAGGGTTCATGGGAGTTCGCCCAACCAGTCTACACATTTTGTGGATTTGGAAAAGGCGTTCGACCGTGTCCCTCGGGGGCTCATGTGGGGGGTGCTCCGGGAGTACGGGGTACCGGATTCCCTGATCAGGGCTGTCCGGTCTCTGTACGACCGGTGCCAGAGTTTGGTCCACATTGCCGGCAGTAAGTCGAACTTGTTCCTGGTGAGGGTTGGACTCCACCAGGGCTGCCCTTTGTCACTGATTCTGTTCATAACTTATATGGACAGAATTTCTAGGCGCAGCCAGGGCGTTGAGGGGGTCCGGTTAGGTGACCTCAGGATCGGGTCGCTGCTTTTTGAGGATTATGTGGTCCTGTTGGCTTCATCGGGCCGTGCCTTCAGCTCTCACTGGAGCGGTTCGCAACCGAATGCGAAGCGGCTGGGATGGGAATCAGCACCTCCAAATCTGAGGCCATGGTTATCGACCGGAAAAGGGTGGAGTGCAATCTCCGGGTCGGGGAGGAGATCTTGACCCAAGCGGAGGAGTTCAAGTATCTCGAGTATATCGGTGCGGCGTCCGCAGTGATGCGGGCTCTGCATCGGGGCCGTTGTGGTGAAGAAGGAGCTGAGTCGAAAGGCGAAGCTCTCTGGGTTAGAAACAGAAATTCTGTATAGTTTGAAAATATAACTCATTCATAAACCATTCCATTCCTACTACACTACCAATAATACATAAATCATAAGAAATCTCAGGTCAGATGATGAAGTTACCATGCCATATTTGTTTTTGATGTTTAATCAATGTTATTGATATTGTTGCTATATAACCTATTGTGGTCAAATATGGACAAAGGTCACAAGCACATGAAGATCTACAGCCCTCCCACGGGGCCCCCTGGCCGGCTGGCCTACCCTCTGCATGCTGGCCTCCTCATCAGCATCTGGGCCTGCTGGAGGCAGTGCTGCAGCTGTTGCTGCCTCAGCTTGTGCTTGATGATGAGGCAGAAGGGCACAGGGCAGTGCTCCTGGCAGTGCTTGGCGTGGTAGCAGCACAGGGCGATCAGCTGCTTGCAGATGGGGCAGCCTCCGTTGGTCTTGCGCTTGCAGCCCTTGGTGTGCCTGACCACGCGCTTCATCTTCTGGCAGGACGGCAGCGAGCAGTTGGCGTTGCGGCACTGGCAGGCGTGGACCAGGGACTGGATGCAGCGCTGAATGCTGAGGCGCCTGCTCTCCATCTTCTGCTTGTGATCGTGGCCCTTGGTGTTGTAGCAGGTGGGGGGGAGGGGGGTCAGTATTTATGTATATTTCTGGACAAATACAAAGCATATAAATACAACTGTCCGACAATGTTTTGTCAACCAGTTAGTTGGACACAATAAATACACTATGGTCAAAAGTAGGCTATGGGAAACAGGCCCGGAGTGGGGAATCGGGAGAATTCCCGGTTGGCCGCTTCACTTTCGGGCCGGTCAAGGATTTTGTTTGTTGACATTTGTCACATTAGTCTATCTTCTCTTAAAGTAGGCTACACACGTTCCGCATTCTGACACTGCAGCCTCTGCATTAGTTGTACCATGTGAGAGAGTTCTCCCCTCCCAAATAGAGTTGGTTGGGTCCATAGCCCGTCTTTTCCTAAAAGTTTTCTCAGATAGGCTACCGATGGCTTCCGTAATGATACGCGTCAGGGAGGATGGAAGGGGAGGAAGAGGCCAGGACCCAGGGGCTGAAAAAGCCAGGTTGAAAAAAAGAAAGGCATTGGAGGAGGATGCTGCCAAATGTGCCAAGCTTACCGATTCATTTTCAAGAGGACAAACACAAGTGGCAACTGGTATTGAGAGATATAGGCCTAATGATTAGCATTAGTAACGTAATTATTTGGCTAAAATCGTTGTAGCGTTGTCAACTTATTCGCATGCAAAATATTCAATTTAATTAAAATATTAGTTAGCCTTTTGGTATACAAAAAAAGTCGGCCAGTCTTGGGCCTGAAACCAAAATATTAAATTAAATTAAAATATTAGCCTTTTTTTATCACCCAATATATGATTCCAAAAATAAAAGTGGGCCGGTCTTGGGCCTGAAATTCCCGGGCTGAAAAGTGGCCCCACTCCGGCCAGTAGTGGGGCCAGTGCTCAGTATGTGCATCTGCTCATCAAACATCTCATTCTTTAATCATGGCTCTAAGCTTCACTCACCTGCAGCGTCACCTGGGGTGTCTCTGACCCCATTTTCCACGGTTGGGTGTATCGAAAAGCTGTTGGCCTATTAAAAAGAGAGACGCAAAAATCTAGATCCAGCCAAGTTACCACACTCAACACCATTTATTTTGTTTAAATTGTTTGACGCAAATAGAAAACAAAATGCAAAAATACAGTCTGTAAAAATGGTCACCACTCCCCATTCTCCCCAAGGTCAGCAAAAGTGTATTATTTAGCCTTAGAACTGCTACTACTTCCCATAATATTTCATGCATCTGTATGACATTTGTGCTGTTGACATTTGCGTTTTGTGAGATAGTTATCCTATGTTGTCGTTGATTAGTAACGCACTTCAACCATACGTGGTTCGCTATTCGTCAAGAATAGACTATCATACTCACTGCTTCATTTGTTGTGTAGAATTCCTCAAAATACAGCAACTGTGTATTGATTCCTGGTAGAAATTGCGTAAACGCAAACAGTTTATAATTTCACTTTCACTTTCATTTAGGTAGGATAGTTTACAGCCAATAAGGAAGTTGGGATTTAAAAAATTTAAGACCCAACCAACATTTAGCTATATATAGCCTATTTTATTTATGAAAGACACTTTTATTCATAGCGACACACAAATTGTTCATAATCTAAGTACGCTACATCAGAAGATCAATGAGCGCAGTGGTGGAGAGACAAATTATGGCACAGCTGTTTGAATCAGATTGTTTTAAAGGGTTACCTTTATGAAGGAAATGCTGGCTAGATGAAGTTTAGCGCAAGTTCAGTCAGGCAAGACCGATCCCTGCACTCGGGCACACTCGATAATGTTTCACTACCTAATCCCCCCGCTAAGAACGCTCTACTTTCCCTCTTTCCTATGTCTGGCTGTCATCTGGGTTTCAGTTCGAATAGCGCTCCGGTCTATCAATTAACGCTGTCAAATCTTCCTCGTAGCTGTCAGCCTATCACAATGATCCCGTGCCTTTAAATACGATTCTCTCCTTGTTTAGTTTGTCCATGGTATGTGCGCGACCCTCCACCTCCCCGTCGCCACCCGGTGCCTTGACACTGTTCTTCGACTCCTCTGACTGGGTCGTCGGCTGCCGCCACCGCCACCTGTGTCTGGACTCCGTGGGGGATTATTCCTCGGATGTTGGGCAGGCGCCCTTTGATCAATAATTCTCCATGGGGTCTAAGCTCCAAACACTTGTAGTACATCTATTATCTGTTAATAAACATCACTTTACTCATCCCAGGTCTCTCCTGATTGAACTAGCAGCAAGACATAAGTGGAGAACTTATTTCAGTAGAGATGCAGTGAATTGTATCTACTAATTGTATCTTACTGATATCCAAGTTGGGTGCGCAAAATTTCTAATTCTAATAGAACTGTGAAAAGGTTTACCCATTTCATATCGTCAATATAGGAAAGTACCATGACTGTCAACCAATCTACCACACCTCCCGCCGCCCCCACTTCTGGAGTCATCAGTGTGGTCAGTCGTTGAGTTTCACCTCAGCTCAATGCTGTCTGAGAGTCTGGTATTTATTTAGCACTCAGATGGTCACCTAGTCACTCAGCATTGCCATACAGTTTGACAGGTCATCATCACCATCATGATCATCCCCATCTTCATCATCATCCTCATTATTATCATAACAGCTTGTTCTAAACAGCTGACATGGAGGCCACATTTAGAACAAACCATGCTTCAACCCCCTTGACAACGACGCGACCAGGCTCCCTAACATGGTAGATACACCCATAAAGTATTGCACTGGACAATAAATAAGAGGATCATATAATCAGTATGGAGGTCCATTTCCGCCAGTAAAAGAAGAAAAAAGATGATTATGATAATTGTGAGATACTAAGTCATAATTTATGAGAAACTACGTCGAAAGTATTAGATACTAAGTCATGATTATGAGATACTAAGTCATAATTATGAGATACTAAGTTATGAGATGAAAAGTCATAATTATGCGACACAAAATCGAAATTATGAGATACTAGCGTTGAAAGATCCCATCATCACACGTTAAGTTGAACTCAGACAGTTCGGTAAAGTTGGAAATATATTCACAGATTAGAATTTCCCAAAGCAATAACTAATTACAGGAATGTTAAAACACAAACACCACCTCACAATACAGTGTTTCCAGTCATCAGTCTGTTAAGCTCCTGAAGTTTGCGGATGACACCACCCTCATGATGGGATGAGTCTGCCTAGAGGTCTGGTGACCTGGTGCAGCCAGAACAACTTGGAGCTAAACGCTCTTAAGATAGTGGAGACAGCCCCACTCAGCCCCATCACCCTGCGTGACTCCCCAGTCAACACTGTGGAGTCCTTTTGCTTCCTGGGTACTATCATCTCCCAGGACCTCAAGTGGGAACTGAACATCAGCTCCCTCACCAATAAGGCACAACAGAGGATGTACTTCCTGCGGCAGCTGAAGAAGTTCAACCTGCCAAAGACAATGATGGTGCACTTCTACACAGCCATCATTGAGTCCATCGTCAGCTCTTCCATCACCATCTGGTACGCTGCTGCCACTGCCAAGGACAAGGGCAGACTGCAGCGTATCATTTGCTCTGCAGAGAGTGTGATTGGCTGCAACCTACCATCCCTCGAGAACCTGCATGCCTCCAGGGCCTTGAAGCGAGCAGGAAAGATTGTGGCTGACCCTTCTCATCCTGGTCACAAACTGCTTCAACCATTCCCCTCTGGCGGAATGTTTCATCAGGACCAAAACCTCATGCCACAAGAACAGTTTCCTCCCATTCAGCTGGCATCATCAACAAGGCCCAGGTCCCCCCATTGACATGACTTTGACGATACATTAACATTAATTCTACACTCCTAACAAATGTGTTACATTAAGATTATTGTCTTGCACATTGTCTTCTTAAACTTCCTACTGTGAATTTTTACACATCCCTGAACAAACTGTACGGCTATTCATTGATTTAAGTAACAGTCATATTGTACACATTTTCTATAATTGTTTATAGTAGTTTCTATGTATGTATTTTACTACAGTATTTGTTTTATCTTTATCTTTTTACTTACAATGCTTATTGTTAGGCACCAATCTACCATAGCAAATTCCTTGTATGTGTAAACCTACTTGGCAATAAACTTGATTCTGATGTACTTTACAAGGATACAGATGATCCGGTAATGGTCTGAAGGAAGTTCTTGTATAGAAAAAATATGCTCAGTATGTATAAAAAAAACACCCAACACATAAAATATCCCCCTCATTTATTACATACAACTCCATTGTCATCCATCTACACAATTGTGACTTTAAATATGAATTCCCTTCCTTAAAAACATCACAACAAGCTTGTCATTTAACAACAATAATACATAAACAGATCAATTAAAGTTATTCTCATTGCATTGTCTATATCCAATGATTATTGAGTGTGCACGATTTCTCGGATCAAAAAAGACAGGAAAAATTACTTAAAATTGTGAAAATATGAAAGATATTTTAAGAGATTGCAGTCCCCTGGTTGCAACATATTTGTGGCCACATGGTGGCGACACAGGGATTAGTTGTCAGCATCAAAGACATCAGCAATAGTCCTAGAGGTAGAGAAGAAGCATTCACATATATTTGTCAGAAGACCAACAGTCAAGGATCGAAAAGAGAAGATCAAAAGGGTGAATTAAAAAGGTTATTACACTTTAGACTACATTGTACTATGTTATACTGCTATAATACTATAAAATTGTGCCTTACTTGTAGATTGATCCAGTCAACGCATCAAGAACCCCACCTAGGAGAGACATAATGTTATAAATGTGTCCCCTGCTTACTTGCTGTTTGCACACATGCGTCTCATGATAGCAACCTATTCATTAGACTCAAAATCTCCAACAGCAGTGAGCCTACCTGGCTGGCAAACCGTCTGGCAAACAGGACACACGTAGCAGAAATTGCACATCTGAGGAGAAAGCCACAAAAGTGACAAGTTTGTCATGCTATAGAGCACTATGTACAGTAATTTCTCAGATTTGTCAGATTTTGCCCTTTATGTTAGTTTATAAATATAATTATAATAATATATATTATACATTATATATTATCTCTCTCAAGGGACACATTATTTCCAGTGCCACAGTTGCAGGTGACTACCTTGAAGACATTGTTAGGTAACAACCATCATATGTAAATATCCTTAAAATGGTAATGTCTTCTATTATAAACATATCTGTTCTGTCTGTGTGGTTTTAATAGACAGATCTGCTAAAACCTTTGTTTCTAGACCAGAATGTAATTTTTTTACAAAGTTGCTGTTATAAGGTTTGAGAGGGATTTTGTTCTGACTATCTATTAGGGTTTAGTAATAGAACATCTTAAAGAAGGCGAGTGCACGGACATTGTGATGAGCCACATCCAAGAATTTCAATACTCTTTCTGGTTAAATACAATTGTATACAATTACAATTGGTTCAATATATGATGTGTAAAGGAAAACTGTTTATTTTATTTCCAAATCTACTCACCATGATGTTTTTTAAGGTTGACTAGCTATCCATGAATCAAATCAATGTGTTAATGACTTAACCATAAAACTATGGTAGAAGCTTTAAAAATACATTAACCAAACCTTTTTTTTGTTTTCCAGGGAGGCCTGAAATTATAGCACACTGGAATGACAAACAGCTCACCTGGCAATGATCACAGTGCTCAGACTCATCTTCCTCTTCACAAGGGCACTTATCGCAGCTGTCACAGTGCTAGGAGAAAGGACAGGATTGGAATCGGGGTTATCAAGGATAGAGAGGGAGAGGGAGTAAATAAATAACTTAAAATACTTTCTTTTTTATGACACTTGCTTGACCCTTTTTCAGGTCAGTGTCTAATACATATATTGGCACAGTCAAAAATGAACAATCCCATTGAGTTCTCGGTATAAGCCGCAACAAAATGGTTGATCAATATATAGGTAGTATATATATCGTAATACAACTCTATATTAATTTAAACAATCAAAATAACATTTCATAAAAGATAAAGAAAACTTTTCATAGACATTTTGTTTCTTTCTCCTACACCTACAAAGGAGTTGAAAAAGGGAAACTCCCTTGCAGAAAAAGCAGACTGCACCAACCAAATACGAATGTGGGAGTAAAGGATTTGAGAATAGAATATGTCTGCTTTCTCATACAAAAACATATTTTCTGTAAATGACTTTGTTTTTGTTTTTTTTACAATGCGACAGTGTTTCACTACTAGCACAGATTTGTTTGATTCCTTTATGTTTTACTTCTTCCTTTAGCACCAAAGTGTGTAAAAAATACCACTTGAAAAGATTTTTCATGACTTACCTCACAATTTTCACAATATGAACACAATGACCCTTTTTGATAAAGGTGATCTTCATCATCATCATCTTCGTCATCATCGTCATCATCGTCATCATCGTCATCATCGTCGTCATCATCGTCATCATCGTCGTCATCATCATCGTCATCATCTGCATCATCATCAGCATCTTCTTTATCATCATCATCATCATCTCCGTCAGCATCCTCAGCAACTTCTTCATCATCATCATCATCATTGTCGTCATCATCATCATTGTCGTCATCATCAGCAACTTCATCATCATCGTCATCATCTCCGTCAGCATCATCAGCAACTTCATCATCATCATCGTCATCATCTCCGTCAGCATCATCATCATCGTCGTCATCATCATCGTCATCTCCGTCAGCATCATCATCATCGTCATCTCCGTCAGCATCATCATCATCGTCATCTCCGTCAGCATCATCATCAGCGCCTGTAAGAGACAGCGTCAAAACCTGCCATAACACCCGTGTTTGTATCCGTATATTGTCCATATATGTCATGTATTATGGATGTGAGAAGGGCTTGCCTTAGAGGGGATGGCAACATCTAATATAATAACATCTGAAACAAACTTTCATAAAAACTATCTCTTGCATACAAAACATGTTAATACAGACATACAAACATAGTCAAATTACAGACTAACCAGATAAATAAACCCCAGCTGACATGCACTCATACTGTATACTAGAATGTATACAAGGTCAGAAAAAGGATAGAGCATACTGTAAAATACACACTAACATTCACAGACGCACAACATACACGTCCCCACACAAGTGATAGTAACTCTCAGCAAGAATGTCAAACATTCACACTTCTCTCACTTAAACTGTGTTACTGTTATTTGTCTTTTGTTGTAGTTTGCATTATGACCCTATGTGGTTGTCAATATCATGTCACCAACCTCCTGATTTACACCATGCAAATATTCACCAACCTCTGACTCCAGGCCAAATATGTACATCCATGCATCTCATGATCAATTGATTTATTCCACGATTGAAAGTAGGGTTAAAGAGATATGATCAAAGGAGATTCTAACAGTTTTCACACAAAAAAAATGAAGAAAAATCTACGTAAAAATAACAGACCACAACCTTCAAATTTTCCATGCATTGTCTGGACTAACATTGAGCTAGTTTAATGTTTAAGGTCCCTTTTGCTCTCTTTCTTTCTCTACTAGGACAGAGATGTTTCTCTCTTTTTCCAAATACTCTTTTTCTCCCAAATTAATTATTCATATATAAAACACCAGGTAGAGCATATAGTTAAATCTATGTTTAATGTCTTGTTTACTGTTAATGTATAAATTAATTGTGTCAAAAGAAAGACTGAAAAGTAAATCATGACTTCCCAATTTCTTTGGACTATTTTAAGAAAATATGTAATAAATTGTAACATAATTTACATGTAATGTAATAAATGTAATGCAATATTTTTTTGCATGGTGGTGATGTTTGGGGCAAAGGATTGGGGGGTCAAAAAGTCCAAATAATTTCATAGGAAATTAATAATGTTACAGAATAAACATGGATACATTGATAAATGATTAATATTCATTCAAGCTTTGATAAATACACAAACCAGGCTTGCAAATACATTCTGTTCATTGGAAGTTTTCAACAAACTGTGACATAAACAAATAATCTACAGAGAAAGAGAGAGATTAGGAGATGTGGAGAAAGAGAGAAACTCTCTATTGGTACTCTAGATTCCCAAGTCATTGTATTATTTGGCCCTCCTTGCCTCCCTTTAAAGCTTTTGTCTCGTCCTGTCTGTCTGTCTCTATCAAGTTCCACTCTCTACATCACTGTCTCTCTTTCTTTCTCTGTAGTTTCACATGGAGACACAAATGCAGGTCAATCCGATCCAAAACAAATGAGAAAGGAAAGACGGAGTGAAGGAACCATTCTTTCAAACAAGACACAAATCAAAAGATCTTAGCTATTGACCCGATGACTGATTCCAAGTCAGGCTCTTTGCATGAAATTGACATTTTGTTCTTTCTCTCATTACAATGCTGCTGCAGTCCCCAAGTTCATATCTAGTGTACTGTACGAAGGACTTCAGACAGCTGGACTTCAGACGGGCCAGTTCAATTTTCCCAGAGTGCTCATAACTCTATTTAAGCAGGGAAGAGAACACAGAGAGAGTCAGAGACAGCAAAGATGACGAAAAGCTGGAATGGGGTGGAGGAGGGACTTCTACATACTACTTCACTCTCATTGAAGACTAAGGCAAACGACTGACAAGAGCTAAGGACTGACAAGGCGTTTCTGCAAGGCTGCAAGAAATATCAAGAGGGGAATGATCAAGGTGTGGCTTAGCTCCGCCACTCTCTCTCCTGAAATAGCTCAGTCAGGGAAAGATGAGGGGGTTTGAGGACACCCGTTCATCTTAGTGACGATAGAAGGGGATGGCAGGGGGAGGGGGTTGATGCAACACATTCAAGTTAAATAATTGAACTTACCTTCATGGCTGTCATCATCGTCATCATCATCATCGTCATCATCGTCGTCATCATCGTCGTCATCGTCGTCATCATCGTCATCATCATCATCGTCATCATCATCATCGTCATCATCATCGTCGTCGTCGTCATCGTCGTCGTCATCATCATCGTCGTCGTCGTCATCATCATCGTCGTCGTCGTCATCATCATCATCATCATCATCGTCGTCATCATCATCATCGTCGTCATCATCGTCGTCGTCATCATCATCATCTTCATCATCGTCATCGTCGTCATCATCGTCGTCGTCATCATCATCATCTTCGTCGTCATCCTCTTCACTATCATCATCTCCTGCATCATCGTCATCATCATCATCATCATCATCATCATCAGCAACCACACCCTGCTCTGGAGAGAGTGGCAGGTCTTGTGCCTTCACGCCAGGAGCCAGTGGGGTCTGGAAGGTGCAGAGCAGAGCCAAGAAGAGCCCCAGCAGCCAGGTCTTAAAGGAAGCCATGTTTAATCACAGAAAGAAGAAGTGGACCAGAGATGGGGTGATGCTACCAAATAATGAAGGATCACTCCTCAGACAAAAAGAAGCACCCCTGGAGCTCTTGGTGAATCTGTCCCACACACACACACACACAAATACAAACACCCCTGGGAAGACTTTCAGGGAATGTACACCAGTTATTAATAAGCACACACAATATGCAATGCCCAGTTAACAGGGGTATTCCAAGTAGAAATCCAGACACTTGTTCCCAACTCTTGACAAAAAAATTATAGACAAAATCCCAGGAAAAGCAGGTGTCCTCCTTTGGCGTGCTCAAAACATGGAACGGTACTCCTTCTTGACCCTGTTAACTGTGTTTGTTTACAAATGATTTCTAGTTAAGGACTGCAGTAAAATTCTCAGTTTGAAGAGACCCGTTAGTAACTGGGCAGTGTCAAAGACACAGACGACACTAATGTGAGAAGCGCAGAAAAAGAGAGAGACCAACCCGGGGGGTAAGATGAGAAGGGGGGGGGGCAGTTGGGCTGAGTGACAGGGCCAAATGCTAGTGACCATGCTTGCACTGTCCATAAGATAGTGAATGCTGGAGAGAGGGGATAGAGGGAGGGAGGGAAGGAGAGGAACATATTGCTTTTCTGCCGTCATCAAATGTTCAGGTTTAACTTTAGAGAGCTGGGTGGCAGAAGAAGGCCAAGCAAGGATGACCATATATTGTGAAAGAAGGGAGGAGGAAGAGTTGGAAAAGCAAAGGAGACAGCAGGATGGATAGTTACAAGGCCAAATCACTGGGAACCAAAAATTTGAGAGATTACATTTAGCAGACACTCTTATCCAGAGCGACATACAGTAAGTACAGGGACATACCCCCCAAGGCAAGTAGGGTGAAGACACGGCCAGGAATCGAACCGGCAACCTTCTGATTAAAAGCCCAATTCCCTAACCGCTCAGCCATCTGACCCCCTATATTAGACTAGAGAATGTCTAAAAGCCAGTAAATGTTAAGTGTTGAGCCATGCAAAACACCCGTCTACGAGTTGTTTACACCTTTTTCCCCTCTTCATATGTTCCATTCCCTTGCATGCTATGCATTCATTATTTAAGGGCCAAAGCACCCACTACGCTCAAAATTTGAGCACTGATGTTGAGTATGGACTGCCTACTGCCCACTCTCCAAAATGCATCTTCCAAGCAGTCAAAAAAATGATCAACTACAAAAGTCTTGCTACTGAAACCTTTCACGACTGTCCCTTGAACCTCACACCCCACTCCCACCCCATAGCCCTTCGCCACCCCAAACCTGTCTCCTCAAAATAGCTCATTTTGTGCAGGGCGGGGTTGACCGTCACTCTATTTAAAACCCTGCTCTCTCAGAGTCAGTGTAATGTGACCTTCCCTGGCTCTGTGTGGGACTGACACTGTACCACTCCTTCTCTTTTTCCCTCCCTTCATAACCTCATCTCTCATCCTCCTGGTTATCTCACACGCTTTATCAAGAAAATTGTAGAGTCTATAATGTATGAAAGCCCCAAACACTGCAATATAATCACAAACAACAATATCTATGTCTAGTATTCATAATTAGTAGTATTCATTAACAAACATTTTCATTTGACACCTGTTGTTCTTGTGGAAGATCTTCCACATTCACAGTTGTTACAACTTGTTTGATATTGTTTTGCTATATTTTCATGTAATGTGAACTTTTCAAAATGTTTCCAAGAAAACTTTGTGAGTCTGGCCCTACAATGGTCTCTGCACAATGTTTTAGTTTCAAACAGTTGAAGTTCATGAGCGTGCAACTCCTTACAGTGTAACTGACTGTGAGAAACAGCTGAGTTGGAAAGAGCAAAGGAGTGAAAGAAAGAGATATGAGAGACATGATAGAGGCAAAGACTGCAATGTCGCTGAAAGTGGAGATGTGTGCCGACATGCCAAAGAAATATTTATCACTCCGTTTGGATGACCTGGCTCAAGCTGGGTTAGAACATTTGACCCATATATTTAACTACCACCGTCTTTAGTACCACTCCAGTCCATAAAGTTCCTGAAAATGAGCTGCTTATATAAAAGTTTCAATACTCATACATTTACCTGCTTCAATTACAGGCTCTCCTTGGAATTTTGAAAAGGCTAAAGGCAAATGTCAGTACTGACACTGCCCCGACCGCAGCCCACCACACTGGTCTCATTTAAGGAGTCCAACAAAACAGCTTATCTGGTTTATGCTAAAATTGGAAATTATTTATAGTGTAAGCATGAGGTGTTGTAAGGTGAAAAAGGAGTCATTTTAAAGTGCTGTCCTTATAGGCTTGTAGAGATCTTCAGCCACCCTTCCCTTGGTCTGTCTGTCAGATCCGATGTTCCAGAACCCGATCCATTCACCTCCGTCAATCTGATCCAGATCTCAATCCAAGCCCCGCTCTTCCCATGTAAGGATTGGCAGAGGTGGGAAATCGTTTTCCGTGATAGATCAAGTTAGAGGGGAGGGACGATTACAGCTGTAGTGCTGCACAGCCTTGATTCTAATGGACTAAATAATGGCTCGGCTTTAACAGTGTGAGGCCAGTACCCAGACCAGAGTAGTTTCTATTGCAACCTGTATAGAGAAGTAGTGATTTATTTTATAATTTTATTTATTTATATGTTTAAAAAAACACCTACATTGAAACGTGTGATGGTGCTTCACATATCTCTAAGTGAAAATCATTAGACAGTAGGTGAGAATACAGTTGTAAATCAGGATAAGATTCAATATAAAGTTCATTTTAATAATAAAAAAAGAAAAATTGTTTTGAAACGCCACACAACATACTAAAATAGTTATTGCTGAAAGTGTAACAGTATGATTTTACAGTAAATAAACATGTCTAAAGCAAAGAGGGTCTGCACCTTCAAAGAGAAAAGACAAGAGCATGTTACTTTTCTGGCTACATTTGACTGTATTTATGTACCGTGGGCAAACAACATGCATTTTACTATTATATTATTTTAAGACATTGTGCCATACCAACATTAACTACATTTTCAGAACCAAATAAGGGAACAATTTCAGTAATTTGACAATAGAATAATATGTACTGTGGTTACAATTACTATTTGACAAATAACAGTTAACATGGTCAAGGTTTTAAAACAAAACATTAAAATAATGAATTCAAGGAGGATCATGGATTGTAGGGTCCCTCTTTGGTGTTCTTTGATACAATTTGGCCCTGAGTGACTATTATGATCTGAGCGTGTCTGTGTGTGTAGGTGTGTGTGTCTGTGTATATAAAAAGTGAATGCACGGAGGTCATCGAGTCAACAAGTTGGAGAAAGTGAAGTCAGATCTGCAACTGGAAACAAATTAATTGGAATTAGCACATATCCTGAATATTTGAACTCATTATGCAATGATCCAAGTGCAAAATATGTTTAACTGGATATCATATCATAAGTAGCAATAAGGTAAGGCCTTATCCATTACTCACACATTTTAAAAACATTGAAAATCCGGTATAAGAGTTGTAGTTGTTGTTCATTTCAAAGTATATAAAAAAACATCTCAAACTTCAACTTTGTCAGTTAAAGTGTCTATTTCACTTGGTGATCTGACAATTAGTTCTGAACATTGTACCGTCCCAATCAGACAAAAAGTATGAATTAAATAATCATTAGAAATAGTGTTGCTATAAATATACGACGCAGATAAATGAATACAGTACTTTTCCATGTGATTGTTGAGATGTGTGTCTGTGGTAGAGGACCTTACCTCTGAGGGTGGGTGGCGGGCGTGTCGGCTTTATCACAGGGCTTTGAGAGAGTGCCTCCACCATCCATGAGAGGGCGCTAGAGCAGTACTCCAGCTATGTGTGTGTGTGTGTGTGGGGGGGGGGGGGGGGGGGGGCAGACATGGGAGACTATGACGAATGGTAGCCACACAGTGCTGAGCAGGCAGACACGACAGCTGCACTCCAAATGAAGAGAAAAGTAGGGCCTATACACATGCACGCGCAAGCACACACATATACATTTGTGCACATCCACTCTGAGCACTCAGTTAAGGTCACTTGAACTCAAGACATGTGTATCTCCACGTGGGTATGAAAAGTGGGCTGCGTGGAGACCCACACTGACCTCTGTCTCCAGTGTTCTCAGCCTTCGGTCGTGATCACGGATCTCAGCCATCTGCTTCAGGACACTGTCCACCCTGCAGGGGAAAACAACCCGGGGCCCTTAGCTTTGCTGTCACTTACCAAGTTGGTCAAGCCAGTTCTATCAACACCTTTGGAAAGCAGGTCCTTTAGGTTAGGGTTAGGGTTAGGGTTAGGGTTAGGCTAACCCTAACCCTAACCCTAACCCTCTCTGAATTGTGGCATTATCAAAGTCCAGAACTGAGACAGAATATAACTACGTACATAACTTGTACCAGGTGTGCATTTTATAGTCATGACTGAAGTGCCTAGGATTTATTTCTTGAAAACATTCATAAAATCGTTGTCAGGCAGGTCAGATCAGGATCAAGTCTGGAACAACACATGGCCAATGAGCACCCACTTACTTGACAGAGGTACGCTTAAGTCGCTCTGTGTCACTATCTCGCTGTCGTTTGTTCTGGGCAGAGAGTATGTTCTCCTTCTGGATAGCCTCCCAGGTGTTCAGTCTGCTGGCCTTCCTACCACGCAACTCCAGAACTGAGGGAGACAAAGGAATATAATTTAGGTTGACAGAGAAAAAAAAGGTGATAAACAAGAGGGTAGAGAGTAGGAAAAGATAGAGAGAAAAGAGTAGATCTGTTAAGCAACTCTCCCGTTCCAAAACTATGGGAGAGGCATGGAGGATAAGCCAGAAAGAGGTGAAGGTATTTAACCCTTCACTGCTCCAGAGACAACTACACATCTCTGACAAGCACTCTCTAAGATGGATCCCTTCCTGGTTTTCTCACCAAAGTGTTTTATCTTGACGGAGGGAATGCGGCGGATGTGTCTTTTGATGAAAAGGTTCAGGTGGGAGAGGATGATGAAGGGTGGAGCCAGGCAGGATCGAGAGTGATACTCCACAATCAGGTTATACCGCTGGAATTTCCAGTAGGTGTCGCTGTGCTCCTGCACTTTGGAGAAGGTGTAGCTGTAGAGGGTTCAAAGGAGAGCGCGCTTAAAAAAAAAAGATTGTATGTTTTTCTTCCCTTTAACTTTCATGGTTCAATTCCCATTCAGGTGGATCACCAATGTGTTACCAGTGACTTGATGATAACCATATCAAGTAACGTGTCCAAGCAAAGGTGTGAACACAGTTATTTAACTATACATCACCATTCTGGTGTCTGAATGTGCTGTGATGAGGGAACAATTTGAGGTGGATGGTCAGGGTCTGATACCTGAACATGGCAATGAGCAGGTTGACCAGGAGAATGTTGGTGACCAACAGATAGATGACCAACAGGAGGACCACCAGCCAGTTGGCGTAAGTGCTCATGCAGGGTTCCGCCCCGGCTTCAATCAAGGTGGCATTGTTTGTGCACTCTACCTCCAGTAACTTGTCAGCTATGGACAGACAGAGAGTGTGAGAGAGTATGTTGTGAGAGAGGGATTGTGTGTGTGTGTGTGTGTGTGTGTGCAATTGATACATTGAGAACATTTAGGTGAGAGAAAGTCTAAAAGAGAGGTAAGTATTTAGGCAAAGGGACACATACTATAGATAGATTATGAGACACAATGAAGAAAAATAAACTTGTGCTCTCCAGAAGAACTCCAGTGATCCTTGAGGAGCACTGGAGTTCTTCTGAAGGGGGGTTCAAAGGGAGCTTAGTAAGAGTGACAGAGAAAACCGTATATAAAAAAAAATACTTTCAAGGTGACACTTAAATCAAATACATATGTATGAACAGACACAGACCATCCATTTCATGTATGGGAATTTGTCCAAATATGTGGAGATAAGGCCTATAGAACACTCGTCGGAAGATCCAATCCGGACGAGGATCGTAGGAGTAGAGAAGAGCCTGATTGGCTACGCCGTAGGCCATAAGCCACACAGCCAAGAAGAAGAGGAAGAAGAACACGTCCTTCATCTGCAAATCAAGAGAAGAGGAAATACAATGACTTCAGTTATGAGAGTAATTTGAACAGATTATATTGTATGTTATCTTAACATTTGTGCCATGATAACAACGTGCTATTGTCAACTTCCTTTAAACAGCACACAGAACCATAAAAAAGGTACCCATTTACTTGATGACGTAGACTAAGGCCTTACTGCAGGGGCCAGGTTTTATTCTGGCCCAGACCATTTACTTTACATCCTCCCCTCTCTCCCCAACTGTTCCTGTCCCTCTACCCTGTCACTGTCACAATTATGCAGAAATGACAACAATATCACCCTTTTTAAATGTACTATTCTCAAATTGAAACAATCTAAAGAAAATCACTGAATCTGTGTACATTTAACAAATTACCAATTGACATGGGGAATTTAAATAGAAAGGTTTTGAATGGGTTACTGAAAATCATCAAAAGCCTGCCAGTCCACCATAGTTTGAACCACACCCAGGATATCACTGAAATACTAGTCATTGAGAAGTCAAGGCACATCTGAATTCAGGTGAATGAGTCAGGCTAGAGGACACAACTAAGCGTACTGTATCAGGATTATTATTAAGAAGTTACTTGGTAACTATACAATAAAACATGTTTTTAACTCCAGAAGGTGATTTCAGCCAAGAATCTATTTAATCCGATGTTAAACTTTCCTAACATTAGTAGACCATTGTGTTGTAATATAAAAGGAACAAAAAAGCATGCCATTGGTTGTGAGGCGTATGGAATGTCAGTCAGTCAGAATGACACTTCGCAATTACTAAATATAAATTGTACCTAATTGACACTAAAGTAAGGCAGCAAACCATTCAATTGCGTCATCGCAGTGCCTTGCACGGTTGCATTGATGGTCCTGGGTTCTATTCCCGCTTGGGGCACTGCTCCGTCTCCCAGACTTTCCTGTGTGGAGTTTGCATGTTATCTCCGTGCTCACAAGGGTTTCCTCCGCAAAGAACCCTAATAAAACTTGCAGAACATATTGCTCTCCTGCCCACCCAGTGCCCACTCATGTCTGGGCCAGGGACATTGGCAGGAGAGCATTCTGCTCTGCATGTTTTTATATTGGCTTTTAGTGCAGAGGAACCCCATGTGAACATGGGGAGAACAGACAAACTCCACCCAGAAAGGGCCAGGAGATAACCCACCTGAGCACCGACAGGCACGACAAGGGGGCATGGAACCCAGGACCTTCCTTCTGCCGGGCTGTCACCACCTTTCTGCACCCCGTGCCACAAGACACTTGAATACGATAAAATCCTAGATCATATAATAGACATTCTATCTAGGGACTGAGGCAGAAAAGTCAGGTAAAACATAATTTATAGATTATGACGACAGCTAGCGCTGGTGTTAGATCTGTTTTGTAACATCCTCTCTTACAACATCTCTGAGGGAGGAGTGTCTAGTCTTACAGGTATGACTTCAGAATTTGTTTTTGTTCAACTGTTTGTTGGTTCAAAGCAACAGGATATCCCTCTGACAGAGATTAGACAATTGTCTGACTCTGCTTACCTGCTTCAAGACCCTGTACTCTCCTGCACACTTTTTCAGCGCTCACCATTTTCCCCAATATGATGATTTTGGGGCCCAGCTGCTTGTGGATGGCAAAAATGTGGATAAGCCTGAGGGTGAACACCATGAAGTCCAGAGCCATCACAGCCCGGCCAAACTCATACGACCACGGAAACATCCTGGAGCATATGGAACAAATACATTCATCCACACCATGCCACATAATACACAATGCATACATGCTAGCATACACATGCTTATCAAGTCATTTAGATGCTACAAGCACACGCACTTGGAGTAGACAGAATCAAACAGTGCATGCATACAAACACACACACACCAACACACACATACCTGCAGCATAGTCCGAGGGAAAACAGTATGATGGCTGTGAGGTCACACTTGTTCCACATATCTTGGATGTAGATCTTCATTCTTAGGAACACAGTGGTGCTGCCCACAAAGAAGGTCTGAGAAGGAGTGAGAAATTAACTGTCATGATAATGGCATGTGTGTGTGTGTGTGTGTGTGTGTGTGGGGGGGGGGGGGGGTGGGGGGTGCACTCCGACTGACCTGTCGGATCTCCTCGCACACAAGCGTGAAGACCCAGAAGTACAGTACAAACTCTAAGGTGGACGGGCCTTTTGGGGGTGGGGGCATGAAGTCCACCAATAGGACGTAAGCAAACAGGCAGAGGAAGAGGAAGTACATCAACACGTTGCCTAGGAATGAGGTGACAGGTGCAAACCAGAACTGCCGCCATCGTAGCACAGCATATGGAAGCTTGGGAGGGGATGGAGATGAATCTGAGGAGAGAGTTGGAGACAGAAGGAGAACCAAGCAAGAAGGTATCATGAGTCACTAGTGTAAAAGAGAGCTCTTGGCTCAAGTCACTTATTAGCTAGCTTTCACCTGTGGATACATTTCAGACATATGTCCTTGATTCCTTATAACTTATCTTCTCCTTCAAACGGATTGGGTGGACAAGGTCCTTTTGTGAGATTTTTGAGAAGGCGACAAGAAGGAAGTATGCACTGAATCAAGGCAAGACTTTTGGCATGCTACCCAGGTAGAGATTCAAAGAGGAGACCAGAGGTAGTCAACACAACCTCACAAACACACCTTTAAGACTGGCCCTTAGCGCAGCATATTCCTCTGCATCCTCTTCACTAAGAGAATGACAGGGAGAGAGTGGAGGTGAATCGGGGTTCAGATGCGAGTACACACCGCTTGCACACAAATAGCATTCCATAGAGCAGAAGCCATCATGTTTACGTTTGCATGATGTCGGCAAGGGAGAACACAGTGACGTCGCCCCCATCCACACTGTCTGTTTCCCGACCGTGCGGTAACTCCTCTGACTTCCCTTCTTCCTCCTGCTCCCTGAGAGAACGACACAGACAGACATGAGGGACACAGAAAGCCCAAACTACAAGCTTCATTTAATAGTAATATTATAGTCATTTCATTTCATTTACCGGCTGATACCGGCTTCTGGTTTGGTCCCTGCATGTGTTTTAACGCATCCTAAGTCTAGAAAAGACACTAGTAATGGGATCGGTCTGAGTGGCTCCGTGTTTGGTGAACCGCTAGGCCTACGCCCGGCGGAGGCGAAAGTGTCCGCTTTTGCACTTCCTGCTACCTGTCTTCAGTCACAGAGGTTCCTCGATAGGGATGGGTATTACCGAGGGTGTTGTAGGAATTTTTCCTCTGTTTGGGTTTGTATGGGTACGGTTAGGTGGCCGTTGTCAGTTACTTAGTTTATCTGTTGTTTCTTTCTGTCTTCGTTTTTTGTCACATGCATGTGTTGGGCTTGTTTCTTATGGGTGGGGTACTATGGCCACATGTTTGTATATTCATATTTCTGTCCATATTGGACAGAAATATTTCTATCCAGTTGTATGCAGTGTGTTGTCCCTTCTGTTTCTCCCCTCACTCTCATTGCTACATTCAGGTGTCCAACTGTGATTGGCTATGAACTCCATTCCTCGTCACCGGCTCAACAGCTCCCAATCAATCAGCTTTTCATCCTTCTCCCATTTCAACCTCACTTGTCTTCTGTTCATCAGCCAGATCATTCTGTGTTTGTTAGTCGACTTGGTGTAATTCATTTTATTATAACACTAAAGCAAGCACATTTATAGTCAGGCATAGAGCCAGTACAGAAAGTACAGTATAGAATGAGATAATCAGACTAAAATAGATTTACAGACAGACATGGAGGAAGGTTTGCTGCTGACCTGAAGCTTATAAGGTTGGTGTAGATGAGAGGGGGCAGGAAGAAGGTGATGACCACTTTCCACACCTCCGTGCTCCTCTCCATGTCCCCCCACCAGATCTGAGACAGCAAAGACTAGTAGGGGATAAGGCAGGGTAAGAACACACACATACTTGTTTGCTGATATGAACACATCCATGCACCTGTTGATTACATTTTGGACATTTTAGGTGTTTAAGGATAATCACTGTCATTTGATAGAGTATGCATACAGTGGCAACATAAAATTAAAAAAACAGACATAAAATACTTAATGAAACTAACATTTACTGTTTGTTTTGATATGTATTGAAATTGCATTGAATATTCATCCACCAAATATACAACTTTTTTACAGACTCAGGGTCCAGTTAAGATACAAGACAAAACATAAAATGAATAGAAAAATATATATATAATCCATACAGATCAGTGTGCTACGAAGATGAAACAGTACCAATGTCTCCACAGCTTGGATTGGTAGCGTATAGTACTGACCCTTATATTCGAAAAGCCCACAATGATTTAATTTTCCGACTTGTCAAAGAAGAGATATAATTGGCTGAAAACAAGCGGAGCTGATTCATGCAGGAGACGCAAGACATAGCGCATCACTAGCAACTCGTCATATCACGCAGTCGGGCACACCTTCTTAGCAGGGCGGGCTATTTACTGTAATCAGGATATCGCTGCACTCCGCATTGCTTAGTGCGACACAGGATGCTCTGTTTAATCGGCTGCCTCCACCTCCCCGGCCTCCACCCTTGGTTCTGTGTTCCTTGCGTAGGTGGGAATGCGTCTCTGCTCGGATGTCGAGACGGTCTCCGTTGGGTGCGGCAGGGAGCCGCGGAGAGCAGAACCATTATGCCAAATTCAAGTTTTCCAATCATGTATTGTACCGTGTGAAATAAAGTATCAAGTAAATACTATACTGAATCCTCCTGCCTGAACCTGGGTATAGCACAGACCTAATCCTGACATTCTCTCTTGGGACAGACCCTGACCTTTAGGTTTTGTCCTGACGTTCTGTCTGGATATTCACCTGTACACCGTCGTGGCTGAAAAAGAGGCGGGCGTCGGCTGCGGTGGCCATCTGCAGGCAGGTAGCTCCACTCCACACCGGAGACTTCCTGATGAGGAGAGTGAAGGAGCGGCTTTCACTGCTCTGGTAGCACTCGCTGAAGACATCTGGTGACAGAGACCAGAGTTAACAGTAACACTAAAAAACTGGGAGGACTCCATGACGGACGTGCTCGTCAATGACGAGCCCCAGTTTGTGCGCTTCTTCACCGAGAACGGCCTCAACATCCAGGACTACTAAGTTCAGAGAACTTTCACAACTTGCCATGGGAGTTTTGGGGAAATAATGGGAATTTACTTGAATTACTGGTGGATTTTTTACATACTATAAATGCTTTATTTAGAAAACCTTTACAAAGAGGGTAAAGAGCTTATAGTAAGAGACCCAATTACAAGAATTTTCAACTTAGCAAGAATGTCACTTTAAGATAATTAAAACTCACCAATCACTGACAACTAACTCATCACCAAACCAAAGATTTCCTGTTCAGAATAGGTGAGGGAGGTTAACCTACCATGAGCTAGGTTCTCAAACTTCTGTGCCAGCTCCTTCATGGAGAGCTTCGTCTCCGTCTCACTCTCCAGCTTCGACAGCTCTCTCAGCATCTTGCAACCGCTCAGTGCACTGAGCACAGACTCTCCCGCCTGAAACAGAGAGCCACAGTTTGTCATTGCCCTAGCTCATGGTGCTATTGCTCCTCCTGTTAAGACACACTGGCTGAGATAGACCTAACCAACATGATTGTCCTGCTCCTGAAGTATGTTTTCATAGCTCTGCCACAATAACGCTCCTTTTACTTGCCTAAGGGTCAAAGAGTGAGCAACACAGGTATTTTTGAACATACAGAACCTTTTAGCTTATGTTAGTTTTTGTGAAAGGTTTGCAGTACAGACCCATGTGTTTGGCAAGGCTCTTCTGGAAGCTTTGAGACATAACAAAAATCTTGCTAAAAAAATATAGAAAATAATTTTCAGAATAAAAGTACACTTGTTTTTACACAGAAATCCCCCTATGCCCTCAAAAAGATTGGTTGGTACTCTTGTGGGTCTCACAATTAAGTCCCTTTGTAAATACAGCTTTCCCTAGCCTCTAACCTCAACCTTGCCCAAAAACCTATACTGAACCCTAAACCTAGCCCTAACTCCTAACCCTAAAACGATCCCTAATTCCTAACCCAACCCTTAATGTAATTTGAACCCTAACCCCCCCCCAAAAACATAGTATTAGCACTTGAACTTGTGAGGACCCCCCCCCCCCCCCATTGCATTGATACATCATTACATAAAGGTGATTTTGAAAAATGTCTTCAAGTAAAGCGTTACCCCAAAAATACTGCACTATTAAAGCTCATTGTCTTGAGATGGAATATAGTGAATAGAATGCAATCAAATACAGTAAGAGTATAACTTAATGGCACTGTCTATTGTAAGCAATGGTTGAACATGGGTATTACCATCTCCCAGAAGTAGACGGCCATCTCGCTACGGTTCTGCAGGACGGCCCAGATGAAGAGGGAGGCCCAGGGAGAGAGACATCGTTGTTCCCTGTACGGACAGTCCCCCAACAGCAACTTGTTCACATGCTGAAGAGGGGAGGGGGAGAAAGAGAGACAGAAGGGGGTTAGGAGCAGGTGGGGTTAGAGACGAGAGGAACAACGACAAAACAAAAGACCCCCTGTGTAAATGTATTTTAAAACCTTGTCCCGCTACTTTTCAATCCAGTAACTAGACAGTTTAGTTGTCTTTCTCCTTTGCTTATAACTTGCCCCCTCGGAAGAGCAACAATTGGCTATTAGGATTGAACACACAGACATAGCCTATATTACCGTGCAATCATGTGTCATAACTACTAGTAGTACAGTGTCTGAGCTACCTTCAGGGCTCTCCTGGTGCCGGTGCTGTGGTCCAGACCCAGTGGGCTGTAGTAGAATGGCTCACACACATCACCCAGGATACCCCATAATAAACGAGAAACCTAGGGCACAACCAAAGAGTGAAAAAGATTGAGGTTGATCAAAAAACCCGACCTCAGATAAGCATGACGCCCTGTCTGTTTGTTTTGACTGACACATTGTCGTCTTTCTCCTCTGTATTTTATACACCCATATAAAATTGTTCTGATCCTTAACCACCATGTACATACTACATAAAAAAATACATTGTGATGCATCTTTGAATTTATTTTACAAACACATTACATACACAGGTTGAAATGTCTCCATTTGTTGTCACCCAGCACATAACATGTCATTTCATACACTCCACCAACCCCACCCAACGTCACCTCCTACCCCAGACCCCCTCACCTCCACCCCAGACCCCCTTTCCTCCTACCCCAGACCCCCTCACCCCCTCACCTCCTCCCCCAGATCCCCTCTCCTCCTACCCCAGACCCCCTCACCTCCTCCCCCAGATCCCCTCTCCTCCTACCCCAGACCCCCTCACCTCCTAACCCAGATCCCCTCTCCTCCTACCCCAGACCCCCTCACCTCCTAACCCAGATCCCCTCTCCTCCTACCCCAGACCCCCTCACCTCCTAACCCAGATCCCCTCTCCTCCTACCCCAGACCCCCTCACCTCCTCCCCCAGATCCCCTCTCCTCCTACCCCAGACCCCCTCACCTCCTAACCCAGACCCATTCTCCTTCCCCAGATCCCCTCACCTCATACAAGCTCAGC
The DNA here is from genome assembly GCA_023658055.1 of Thaleichthys pacificus. Classification (NCBI taxonomy): domain Eukaryota; kingdom Metazoa; phylum Chordata; class Actinopteri; order Osmeriformes; family Osmeridae; genus Thaleichthys; species Thaleichthys pacificus. The sequence goes on along the minus strand of CM042862.1, from coordinate 17,122,834 downwards.
TCTTTGGCCGAGACGGGTCCTGTTAGCGGGCTCTGGGGCGTCTTGAGGGGTGAGCCTCCATCCAGGGAGTCAGGGAGGTCAGGCTGCGAGCCTGCCAAGCCTTGTCGTTCGGTGAGGCGCCGCTGGAGCAGCGTGTACGCCAGAGAGCTGTCAGAGAGCGACCGATAGAGGGTCTCCAATCGCCGGTAGGTTAGGTAGTCCAGGATGTTGAGGCCGTTCTGGGTGAAGAGGCGCACAAACTGGGGCTTGTCATTGACGAGCGCGTCTGTCATGGAGTCCTCGAGGTCCTCATACTGTTTGGGAGTTGGGGGTGGGAGAAGAGGGGGAAAGAAGGGAAAGTTAAGAAAACATTTCATACCATCTGTGATTGAAATACATTGTTATACTTTTATGTTGTTGCCTGGCTGACCTGTCCTCACAATGCGTAGCTCTAACAAACACAGCAGAGCACACATTGTTCACCATCTGATGTCAATGGAGGGTTGCAGAAGCGTTTCGACTAGAGATAGCTCACCCTCCACTGGATGTCTCCGTTGAAGAGTTCACTTTTTGCGATGTCCACTCTGTTCCACGCTACAGCAAGCTTCAGCTCCTCTGTGTACTCACTGGCATCGCTGGATATGCGTTTACTTGCTGACACACACACGCACACACACAACTAGGGATGGGTATCGAGAACAGGTTCTTGTTTAGAACCGGTTCCCAGTGAATCGATTCCTTGGAATCGTTAGCAAAATTCCTTAACGATTCTGTTAACGATTCTCTGTGCCGTTGCGCATGCGCGAACTTTTATAGTTTATTCAGACAGACTGCAGCAAACATGGCAACTAGGAAGAAGCGTTCTAAAGTTTGGTTGTATTTTACACGACAAAATGACAACAACGCCACTTGTAACGTGTGTAAAAAGTCTATTTCGTCGAAGGGAGGAAATACTACAAATATGAGGAAGCATTTGAACACAGCATGGAATGAAGTTACTGGAACGTCATGTGTTCGATGCATGCAGCAGCACAGCTTAACGTTCGCGCTTCATCTCTAACTATCTAAGGTAGAGCTAAACTGCTCAAAAGTGATCACAACCACTTGTTACTGTGTGAAGCAATTTGCCTTTATTGTGTGTAGTCGATCTAGTTATCTTCTGTCCCGTCGTTTGAAGCATACATTTTAGCTCCGGCATTCGTCGCCCATTAGTATTGATCTTATTGATAATTTCACGTTATCGGGGCGGCGTGTGTTATCAGCAAACATTCGCGTTTTTATCCATTATTAAACTTAGCATTTTAATTGTTTCACCTTTTAATAGTCCTGTTAAATGTGCCTGAAAACGCCTAAACAACATACCCAAAGTACATTGAAAGCTGTTGTTGAACCATTTGGAGTACATGCATGTAAATGGTCTCTTTTGAAAGGTGACACTGAAGTTATTTCCCCTGTTGTTAGGACCCCTGTAAGTCCTACTGGTATTGAGTAATAGAAGCTTGAACACAAGGAAACTGAAAGTTTCTATCTCCGACTAGATTTTGTTTTGAAAACAGAGGCCTTAAGAGGCCTAGAGGTGGTAGGTATTAGCTCATTTCAGAGCCAGTCAAAGCCAGTTTGAGAAATTCGTTTAGAATGAGTGTGTGTGTGGGGGGGTGCAGGACGCACAGACCTAGTTGGCTGTAGAGGGGAGAATCGATAAGAGAATCGATAAGGAATCTAATCGATAAGCAGGAATTGATAAGGAGTCGGAATCGTTAAAATCTTATCAATACGCATCCCTACACACAACACAACACAAATCCTTATATGTCGACTTTCCTTTCACAAACATGCACACATACACCTAGGCACACACACCAAGACGTTACCTCTAACCAGAGCCTTGAGGAGCACTGTGTCGAAGTCATCAGGACCTTCCTGTTCGCCATGAAACACTGTGATCAGATCTCTGTTCTGATAAATACTCAGAACCTAAAGGAGAATGGGACAGAAAGAGGTAGAACGATATGGTATTGTTCTACATTTTCATGTTTGACCATTCAATGCAAAATCATGCTTGCAGTGATTCAATTTCCAAGGCACACACAAAACCATACGCACCCTATCCACCAGCTTCTCTAGGTCCACCTCAGCAGGGAAGTGTCTCCTGACCTTGTCACGCACCCTGTCCCTCAGCTCTGTGCAGGGCCCCTCCCCACCCTCACCCTCTGACGGGGAGATGGGGGGGCTGAGGAGCACGGTCGAGAGATCGTCCAGGACCTCGCAGATCAGGTCGGCTGCTTGGCCGGAACCAGCCAGGACCAGCCACGGGGTGGTCTTTCTCAGAGAGAGGTCAACCCTCTGAGAGAGAAGATGAGAGAGGGAGGGGGGTGGGAGAGAGGGAGGGGGGTGAGAGAGCGGGGATGAGGGGTGGTGGGATAAGAGAGAGAGGGGGTGTGAAAGTGCAGCGGCCGTGTAGAAGAGAACATGATAGCAGTGATGCAGGGAATGGGAGGGAGGAAGAGAGGAAGGTAATTATAGTATGGAGGCAAATATAGTGCTACAGAAACAGGAGAGTGTGACAAAAAGAAAGAACAAAGAATGAGAAATGCAGACAAAAGCAGTTTGCTGTGTTTTCCTACCTCCAACATGGCAACCTCCCCAGAGATGAGCATACACAGCACAGGGATTTCAATATTGCCACTACCTGCCAACACACCAGGTAGATGGGACTGTATCAATTCTGCTATGTGAATGAGGTTCTTGATTTTGGATGTCGTGAAAATCTAAAGCTTCAACAGGAGGATGCGGACACATTTCTCCTGTTGCGTCTGATGAGGAAGCTGTTGGGGAAGTGCAGCATATCCCTGACATCAGTCCGTTTGGCACGCAAACAAGACAAACATCCGCAGAGGGTGCACACCCATTGGGATATCTAGCTAAATTTATTTTAGAACAATTACAGGAACAAATATATAATAATTCAAAAAAAAGTTACTAGCTATTGCCTGATTAGTTCATGCTAAATATGACAGAAATCCTTTTTATTTTTCTCCCTGCAATGTTGAATATGACCACCAGATGGAAGACTATGCTCACATATCAGGTCAATAGACCCTGAGTAACTATGTTGCCTGCCGAGGGTACTGTGGGTATGACGCTAGTCAGGTATGTGTGTTTATGGATTACCTCAGGTCAAGCATGCATATCACTTTGGAGAAAATCTGAAACATTGTATTTGAAATGCACCGCGATGTGTCTGGCCTACTAGGTCAAACAAATCAAGCTGTTTTTCATTTGTAGTTAACACTATTTGTAAACTGTATCATGTATCAAAACAGTTTAGTTATGCATATCTTAACATTGTACAAGTAGTAAAAGCTAAGAGTACTTGACAGGGTGTAGAATTCAATTATGATTATGACTGTGGCCCAGCATTTGCCAATAATGAATAGGAGGAACATTTGCGTGTCTGATCTCACCCCAGATGCCAGTACGCTGATGGGAGATGTAGTCCTCCATATTGGCCCTGAAAGCTGTCTCTCCACCTGGACGACCGACACTCCCATCATCCACCAGGAGGAAGGCCTGGTAGTTATTATCCAGGCAGCAGGAGTCACGAGATGTGTTCTGCACATAGTAACGTGCCGGAAAACTACCCTGAGAAAGGGACAGAGGAAATGAGTGGGAGAGAGAGGGGAGATACATAGTGAGAGGGGGAGAGAGGTTAAGGAGGGAGGTAAGACGGGGAGAGGATGGATCAAATAAACAAGGGAATGGTGAGGAACATTAGGTGAAATGTGAAATAGGAGAAAGCAGGTGGAATGGAACAGGTTAGGGAAGGGGAAGGGAGAGAGTGGGGAGGAGAAGTTTGAATTGAGAGAACAGGATTTGGACTGGTAAGTAAATAGTGTATATCAAATTGCAAACTATCAAAGAGAGCATACCGGCTGACCGACATTGTGTGTGTGTTTGTGTGGTGTGTGTACCTGAGGGTTGACGAGCTGTTGTCTGTTGTGCACCAGACCCCAGGGGGCCACGCCTAGGGCAATTACTTTTTTCTGAGAGAATGAGGAGGCCGCCGCCCCGTGATCCCTGACCGCCTCCCCCACACAGCGGCCCACCCCCTCCCTCAGCCCCCCTGTCACTATCCATGCCCCTGAGGGAGAAGAAGGAGAGGAGAGGGTTATGGAAAGAGGAGACGAGTGAGGCATACGAAGGAGAAAGTAAAGAGACAGAGAGAAAGACAAGTGAGAGAGAGAGAGAGAGAGAGAGAGAGAGAGAGAGAGAGAGAGAGAGAGAGAGAGAGAGAGAGAGAGAGAGAGAGAGAGAGAGAGAGAGAGAGAGAGAGAGAGAGAGAGAGAGAGAGAGAGAGAGAGAGAGAGAGAGAGAGAGAGAGAGAGAAAGAAAGAAAGAAACTGGGAAAGGGAAATTATTTTTGTCTATTAAGCAACCATGGAGTAATGGTTGTAACTACACAAACTCACACACACTGAAAGGGATGCACTGCATTTGTATGCAAACAGGCTTCATAAACTATTTCCCACCCCTTAGATGACTAAAAATTGGAAAGCAGCTAATAAACTGTGCACAATGGATGAGTAAGGGGTTCAACCCAATTTTAGATTCAGGATCTCGGCCTTTGATTGAATGTGTTTCCTGTGTTTTGCTCTATGAAGCTATATCCAATTAAGAGTGTGGAAATCAAGAGATTGTTAAAGGAACAGAAGTAAGAGCATGTAGTAAACACATATTCACAGTGCATCTGATTTTGTTCATACAGTGGCTGAGATCCTTTTTCCGTTCCACATCATCTAGGAGTAAAGACTGTAACCCTCCCTTACTTTTCACATGCACTAAGTGAAACAGGAGGTAGGAACTGTAAAGGCACACAGATGTGTGTACACTCAAGGAATATTTCTTTCTTTTGCTTTACTCCAATTCATTCTACTCCTCGGTTCATTACAACGCTATTGAGAGCAAGGTTTACTCTCATACTCAAATTCCGCTTTTGCAAGAAGAAGGTTTAACTCTACAGCATATTCTTCTAGAGTTTCAGCAATTACTGAAGCATGTAAAAAATGCAAATATGTTGTGGTGTGTCTGGATGACACTGTTCTACTTGGCTGCAACTTTTGTTCCAGCAAATTTGGGCCCAAAAACCATAACTCCTTCAAAGTGGCTCTTCTGCCTCATGTATTAATCTGCATAAAGGCTGTCAGTCACGTCAAATGTTTTGCCATGTGTTTAGCATTAATGCTTTTTTGCATATGGTGCTGTATTTACTTCAGATTTTATTTGACTGTGCACAGATACAGGAGTACATACAGATAGATTGAATGATTGATACATTTATTGAGACCTTTGACTGAAGAAAAAGAGTTCTAACCTGTGCTCTGTGCTGCTCTCACCAACCCCTGCCGCAGCACCTCCCTCACCCAGGTCTTGACCTTTTCTCGCCCTTCGCCTCCCACCACTGACACAACTAGGTTGGGTGAGGGCACACCCCAGTGGGCTGTCATCAGGGTGTACACAATCTGAGGTGGAGTGTCACATGACAGACGCAGGAACTGGCCAGTGAAGAGACAGGGTAAAACAATGAGTAACATCAAAGTTTTGGGTGTAAAATGTGGTTGGGAATAATTGAGATATTCAGAGACACATTTGGCCTGACTGTGACTCTTGGTTGTGTTATTTGGTCTTGGAAAGAAAAGGGCATTTGTTGGAGTACGTTTATACAGTTCGGTGTGCATAGGAGAGGGCCTTTACTATCATGACTTATAATATATTGATAAGATTGAATAATGTTTTAGCTGAAGCAGCTAACTGAAGTAGACTAACACATGATCGCCATTTGAGATATCATGTGTTCTCTAAGAAAAGAAACTAGGGAATGTGTTTCTTGGATGTAGCCTATGGACAAATATCCGAAGATAAGCCTGAGTTGTTTTCAAGAGTTTGTCCAAGGTTTTACAGTATTTATACTCTTGTAATCCACTTGACTGAGGGACTGGTTGACAGGCTTGACTGAATAAACACGTTTTACCATCAGACTTTGGCCATGAACATATCAAGTTTTATTGTCGTGTGTGTGTGTATTTCAGTGAGCATGCACTTCATACCTGCCTACGCATAAAGATATGTGTTTGTACTACAAAACAGTTCCATGAAGCATGTGTGTGCTAGTGTGTGTGTTAGTGCCGGTGTTAGTGTGTGTGTGTGTATGTATGTGGGTGTTAGTCTGTATGTGTGTTTGACCCACATGGCTGTGCCTCCTCCCAGACCCAGCAAACTCCAGCTCTCCAAAGGCATCTGTGGGATACTCAGAGGAGTGCTGGGAACTGTCCCATTGGCTGACAATCGCTGCCCCAAAGTAGTCGCCTGTGGCAATGGAGCCATGCATCTCACGCACACCTCCGCACTGGCACAAGTGCTCCATTGCTGAACCAAGAGACAGCAAGACAGACAACAACAGAGAACACATAGAGATACAAGTTTCTGTATGTGTGAGTCCAAACAGTAGAAGGTGACTCGGATGAGCTTTTACCTGAAGGAGTCCTCGACAAATGAGGTGCACACTCGCTTCTTGATGATCTTGGGTATCCAGCTCTTAAGGGATTGAGAGACAGAAGAAATTTATTTTGGCATCTTTGATAGTTAGAAAGAGCATTCATCACAGGATGTCATTCTCACAGAGTTTATTCCATTTAAATCTCACTGAAAGTCCATCAAAGCAGCCACAACAGATACATTGCATTTGTAAAGAGAGGTGAAGCTCCCACTGCAGCCACTAAGACCAGAAACATTCGCATTGACATATATTTGTTTACGTTGTTTCAACTTTTAGTGTTATGTTGTGTTGCTTGGCCATGTGCAACCTATGCACAGGTAAACATCAACCCAGCGTTCAAGCATTCCCCCCTGGACCCCCATAACGGGCCTTATCCTGGTATGAAGATTAAGGTTATAGTTGTCCCTTATAAATATGTATTCACTGTGTAATCATAAAATTCACTATCACTATCAGATTTTAATTTGTAAGTGTCCATAAACGTGCAAACACACTGGCGCAGTTTTAATAAGGGCCTGGCTTTCATTTTCACACTACATAGTGTGAAAATGAAAATGAGAGAGAGAGAGAGAGAGAGAGAGAGAGAGAGAGAGAGAGAGAGAGAGAGAGAGAGAGAGAGAGAGAGAGAGAGAGAGAGAACGGAATGGCAAGAATGCAAGGAGTCGTATTCATGTTGAGACAGGATGGAGAGGTTCAAACGCTTCTAGAGAACAGAGGGAGATCCCATCATCACACGGTCTTTAGTCAGCTTATAAACACTGCCATGTTTGTGTGTGTGAGTGTGCGCGTATATGGACCTTTGGTCAACTAGAGTAGGCCTACTGTATGTCTTATTACAGATATATCTGTGTGCCCTGAAAAGCAGATGTATTGCTTTGGGTGTACATGTTGGGACAAAGAGAGATTACATTTTTTTTATTACAGTTTGATGTTTTAACACAGCAGTTAGACAGAGTTGGATTTTTAACAGAGTTTAGCTGTGTGGTGTTATGCATTTTTATTTTAATATACTAAACTATGTGCCAATGTGTATGCTATATAGTATGTCTGTGTGTAGTCATATTTATGGTTAGACTATTGTCCTTACAGCAAGCAGGGAGATGGTCCTTGGCACGCCTACTCAACTGGCAACCATGGTGACTGTCATCTTATCTGTTAAGTTAGTGCCTTTCTAGTCTATGTACCCTGAGTGAGAGCACATTAGATTTAGGCCTACTATTCTCAAACTGAATGTGCAACCATACAGGGCAGATCTGCTGTGTACTGCTGAGTTACTCCACTGCATTAGAGTAGTGTCTCCATTCAAAGTGGCAGAGAGATGGTCAGAGATGAGAAAAATGAGATCAACCATAAGATGAAGGTGTAAATAGATGTTCGGCTCCAGTTTGTATATTTGACATAAGAAAGGTTTTCTTCTAGTTTGTGAAATTGTTATATGTATATATATATTTTTTTTGTAGTACTAGTAGTAGTAGGCTAGTAGTAGTAGTAGGCTATGGGCTGTCTGGCAAGCTTGAGAAGATTAGATATTTTCAACAACAAATAGGCTACATGGTAAGAGAAGCATGTGGGGATTTAGGATAGGTTTAGATAAACCTGTGTGGCTTGGTTTGAGTCTCGACCTGTCAATTCATGCGTAAAAGGGATTGACTACAGCAGCTCGCGTTTCTCTGGTTTTTAAAACAACAAAAACGCTAGGACTAGGCTTTATTCTCCCGCCTGTGTTACTACAGGGAAGGTGAAATACCGACATTTTGCCTTTCAATTCAGCCTCATATAGATGGGTTAAATGTTACAGTGGCGTTTCCGACAGTCATTTGATATTGCGCTCATGTCTAGGCTGTGACAATATTTTCATACAGAGACCTACACTGAGTGCGTTTACATGCACGCCGATCATAACCCGATAATGGCAATAATGCGATTTTTAACCCTTGTGTTATCTTCGGGTCATTCTGACCCATCAGTCATTGTGACCCACCGTCGTATTGCGACAACTTTATCGCATACAAAAACAAAGTGAAGCATTTTCTTTTAACCGTCGCGGGCTGTCTCAGACCCCCCACATTGTGAAGGTTAAAAGAAAACTATTTTTATTTGTTTTTGTATTGGGTAAAAACAACGGTGGTTCGTTATGAACCTTTGGGTCATGTGACCCGAAGGCAGCACAAGGGTTAAACTGATCATGTGAACATCTTTATCTGATTTCCAAAAGTCGGGTTAAGGTCTTAATCGGCGTATTCATAACCCATGGTCATGTAAACGCACTCACTGTTTGGGGTTCGGTTTAGTGAAAAGATGAAGATAAAGTAACGTTCAAATATGCCATGGCCTGCAACTGAAAGAAAACATAGGCTAACTCCAATCGATAGTAAAGTTCAATGATATTGTTTTATTAAACCACCGCAGGAAACGCCTCAGGGTTTGACTGTCACCCTGAATGGCAAATACCGGCACGTCTGAACACGCAGGAGAACCGACGTTATTCAACATTAACAAACTAGGACAAGGTTGACGTCTAGTTTTTAATATAGGCTAGGCTATATTAACTGTAGGCTACATGACCTAGTAATTTGTAGCCTAAAACGTTGTGCTGCTGGGATGTCCATGCAAGGAAACAATATATAGCTAGACTTCATAATTTCCTCCATATCCCAAATAGATTTGTAATTTACTACAATTTGAGGACGTTGACGTTTTCTTGGGTTTAGATGAAGTTGGCAGCAGCGTTGGAAATAATGCAATGGTTTACTTAACTTTGTTCTCATCTTTTGATTGCCTAAACGTCTGTCAAGAAAAAAACACCAGACAATAGTCGACTTTTGGTTACGCACTATTTTGGTATGGGCTACACGATCCCCATCGTCGCATCTTTAAAACATACAAAAACTAGGTCAAACCTGATCTTTTTCCGTTTTTCTCGTTCCTCCTCTCAACCAGCCGCCTTCATTTTCTTTATCCGTTTCCTTCATAACACAATCCCTTTTTATTTCGCCTCTCGTTCGCCCAGCGTCCGCCCTAGAAAGGTGGAGTAGCTAATAATTCCATTTTGAAGTTTGAAGTTGACCGCTGGAACTTTTAGAAGTGCCTGCGTTTAATTTGCTGAGCTCCACCCACCGCCACAGAATCAAGTTTTAGTTTTCTGTTGCTCCGCCTTGTTGAAAGCCTACCTGCTTAAACTCTATTGAGATCAATTTTGTGTCACGGTGTGGTACAGAGTGGACCCAAACGCAGCACAGATACAATTAGGTGATTTATTGGGTGTAGTCCTGAGTTGTGGTCTTGTTTGGTGAATCAGCGGGTCGGCAGGCAGGGACTGGGTTCACGGATGATGATCCTGGGCTCAAAGAAAACAGGTTTACAGAAGGCACGTGAATCAAGCAATGCTTGAGGGTCAAAAGCGTATACTACCACAGTAGCTGTGACAACGATCTGACGAGGAGTGGTTGGAAAGCCGGGTTGAAGTATGCAGGATGATGAGGTAATGGGCGGCAGGTGTGTAGGGTCTAGGCAGGCTGATACAGGAGACCCAGCAGGGGGTGTAAAAGGGACAGGGACCAGGCCGTGGCCGTAACATTTTGGCCTTTTTCATACCGATAAGGTTATTATCTGTTGGCAGGATCCGCTTGCAGAAAACAGATTCCCGAAGCTGTCACCCCACAATATGTCCATAGCTGCTTTTATTTGGATCAAATAGTCATACCATGCAAATACACAACTTGTCCGTGGTTATAGCCAAGGGCCTATGTCTGTTAAACTTTAGTGTAGCCTATGTTCCGAGTAACCACTGTGGCAAAAAAGCTACGTGTTTGCAGTTGGAGTAGGCCTTATCAGGGGCGATTCTAGGATCAGACCTTTAGGGGTGCTCAGCCCCCAATGAGAATGTGCAAAATTAAGAGGCTAGATCTATGTAGAATCTGAGTTCTTGTAAACAATGTCATGTTCTTTTAACCATAAATACATTTTTTGTATAGCATACATCATTAAACAAAATTAAACAAGCGGGATTACCTGTGTTGAACTACCCCCCCCCCCCCCCCCCCACCCACTTTGGTTTCAAAAAGGTGAGTCTCACTTAAAGGTGATGAGTTTGCATGCTTGTAATAAATCACTAATTTCACTGGATAACAGTTAAAACATTTATTTATTATTATGCAAAGTATTGAATGAATTAAAAAACTAAGGATGTCCCTTCATGAACTACCAGCATCAAATGATAATAAACAATAAGATTTTTTTTAAATTATTATTATTTTTAGGGGTGCTGAGATGAAATTTAGGGGTGCTCAATCACCACTGGGCCTTATAATCAGGCATGAAATTTGCACGATTAAAGGCAATACTAAGGTATTGATTCCTATGTGCATTGGTAGGCCTTTGTCTATCCTTTTGGCCTACCGTGGAAAGTTAGTTTCAGTTTGGATATTCGATAGAGATTCGCTTGTAGCAACTCGCTTGTAGTAACGGTCCCTAAAGCCTTACATCAGTTAGGGACCGTCAACAAAGTGACACATCTATATCTGAGACAGGTGCTGGTTGTTTGGTCCGCATGTAGGTCTTGATCATTTTGACCTTTTTTACAAATCAAGGAAGTGTCGATTGTACGCTTTCAAATGATGTATCATACACATAACTTAAAAAATATTTGAATGTAAGTACCTTGTAGGACAACATATAAGTAGCCTATTTGTATTTGGTTTTATAGTTTTTGGAGGCTATTGATCAAGTCACTAGGTGCGTTCGACTTCATGTAGCGCCGGCGTCGCCTGCAGCCGCCTGCAGCCCGGCTGACTTGAAGCAGCCAATGGTATTCTCAGCTTCAAGTCAGCCGGCTGCAGCTGCTGCATGAAGTCGAACACAGCTATTGTCACAGGCGGTGGGTGTGTTCACCTCAGTTTGGGCGGTAAGGGTAGCGGTTTTAAGTAACTGCATTCACCCAGGGCCGGAGTGGCCATCGGGAGAATTGGGAGAATTCCCGGTAGGTCGCTCTGCCCGCTCATAAATTGGGCCGGCAGATTGCTTGCTTTCTCTCTGTTTTTTTAAACACTGAATAAAACGATATGTGTTAAGTTTGTTAAGTTACTGTGTGACTGATAAGTAAGCTAATAGGCTACACTAGGTTTTAATTTAAATAAGCACATGATCAGACTGTGCATTAACCCTTGTGCTGCCTTCGGGTCACATGACCCAAAGGTTCATAACGAACCATCGTTGTGTTTACCCAATTTTACCCAATACAAAAACAAATAAAAATAATTTTATTTTAACCTTTGCAATGTGGGGGGTATGAGACAGCCCAACGGTTAAAAGAAAATGCTTCACTTTGTTTTTGTATGCGGTAAAGTTGTCGCAATACGACGGTGGGTCACAATGACTGATGGGTCAGAATGACCCGAAGATAACACAAGGGTTAAAAAGTGCAGTTGTCGCGCTTGCTCTCTTTCTCAAACACAAGTGCGTGTACCAAGGTTGCCATGGAGACAACCCTAAACCATCATTTATTGTTGTGGAGGGAGTTCACAAGATTAAGCTGATGCGAAAATAATGAAATGGATGGGAAAAAGATGCCAGGAGCAACTGAAAAAGCCAGGTAAAAAAGTGAGATCTGTCACTTCATAAATCTAGGTTCCTGCAAGGGTGGGAAAAATGTGTTTTCTCAAAAGCCCCCAAATTATCAGGTAAAAATATGGGTTGTAATTTCCGGAAAATATAACTATATGAGTCCAACGTAATGATTATTTCACATAAAGCAAAAAAAAATTGCACTGAAATTAATGCAAAAAATCTCGCTCGAGCGCTATGCGCGCTCGCATTAATGTGAAGTTCCGATTTCATCTCACATCAAAACCTTCACTATAAGGCCTAGGTTCGGGTTAAGCTCCGAATGTTCAACGTATGGCTCGGCCCCTGGTGGGGATGGACTGGTTTTGGCCATTACACTCCTGGGCTGAAAATTGGTCCCACTCCAGCCCTGCATTCACCTGTTCACTTTTTTGGGGGTTCATTGACATAGGAGGTGGGCCTGGGATTGAACACCTTTAAATTTACCACACTCGTGCAATCAAATGGTACCAGCCTTGTTTGATGAAAGAAAGAATAAACGGTAAGAGGCACAGTCAAGAAGTGGAACTGGGTTATTTCATGTGCGCGTCACAATGTTCTTACTTCCTTTGTTTAGTCTCTCGCTACCTAGGCCTAAAGCTGCTACATTAGTCAACAAAAAGTGTTGAACCAAAGTGAGGATCTACAGATGAACTGCTAATCGCGGATTCCTTGGATTACTTAGGGATGCTTTGGATCTTAAAGGAAACATTAAAACTCCTTGCTGGATCTCCGCTGTATGGGGGGATGGTTTATTCATTACTGCTAGGCGAACAGAGCCCGATGGGAATCGTCACAGCTACAGGAGCGGTATGTAGTAACTTGGTGCCAGTTTGTACTGTGTATGTTTTTTTGGTTTGAACACTGTGTGAATTAGTTACTGCCGTTTGTCCATTGAGGACGTGTTGATGTTGACTTTTTGCCGAGGCAGCAGTGGATTGATTGATTGTTTATTGGGTTGTGGGAATTAATTAATGCCGCTCGTCCATTGGGGATGTATTGTTGTCGTTCGTGTAGTGTCATTTGTTGTCAATGGATGCTGTTTCTGAGGCAGCATGGGATGCTTAATCATTAAGCTGTGTGGATTGGATAATTGGGTGTGCTCAAGCCTTCAGCGAGCACAACCATTGTTCTCTGTCATATATATTTATTATAATTATTTATTTTCCCACCCCTAAGGATCCCTCAATATTTGGACTACATCGACAACGTCGGTGTCAAAAGGTTTGTCTTGGTAGCGATTGCGTTGCATGTATTTTTATTTACGTTCCGTTACACGGTTTAGGTTGAAATTAAGTTTTGTGGCGAAAAGTGAAGCTAACGGTGGCTAATTTGCTAACCACAGTTACTAAAGTCATTAACATCACGAACACGCGTGACTACCTGTACAACATTAGTTTAGCACTTCGTTCACTTCTGGGAGATAGCTAGGCTAACTAGAAACGCCCCAAGCAAAGAGGCCAGGGTGATAACTATTTACTCATTTTACATTGTTATATATTATTAAGCTACTACATCTACTTTCGGAAACAGTAGTCTGCTATTTCACAGAGGAGTTAGCTCTAGATGTTACCCCGGCACATTTGCTAAGTCTGTTACCAAAAGTGCTAGAGCTAGGGTGACCAGACTTCCGGATTTCGTCCGGACAGTCCGGTTTTCCAGCCCTTTGTCCGGACCGCTGTTGCGTGTCCTCCTTTTCACCCTTTTGTCCTCCTTTTTGATCTTTCCTGCCCATTGCGCAATTTACCACCCATGTGGGCTTCAGTGCCAAAAAGAAAGACCTTCTTTAAACCTACATGGAGTTCAGAACTCCACTTTGCCACTATACTAAGAGCAGCACAGATCAATATCATGCCTTTTGTAAGCTCTGTCGCATTGATATAGATGTGAGTAGTAGGGGGAAAGGGGCTTTCGAGCGGCATGCTGCTACAGAATGGCACAAGGATAATGCTAGTTCTGCCGGCCACTCTCCCGTAACATCATTTTTTGCTCCAAACACAACAACAGTAGATGATAAAACAACCGCTGCTGAGGTGACCAAATAATTTAATGCTCTGAAACATCACCACTCTTACAGGAGTTTAGACTGCAGTTTAGACTGTTGACTTATTTTTATTTTTTTGTCATTTAGCAGACGCTCTTATCCAGAGCGACTTACAGTAAGTACAGGGACATTCCCCCCGAGGCACGTAGGGTGAAGTGCCTTGCCCAAGGACACAACGTCATTTGACACGCCCGGGAATCGAACTGGCAACCTTCGGATTACTAGCCCGATTCCCTAACCGCTCAGCCACCTGACATCACTTACTAAAATGACTAATGTATGTTATTGTCTTAATTTCATACTAATGGCCCCCATTCCCTAGCCTGGTCCTAACCAGACCCTCGTACATTTCATTTGTACAGAGGGTCTGGGATCGCTCCATTGACAAGCGTTAACTTCCTTGAAGGCGGGTACTCTGTTGAAGTTTAAAACTATTGGACCTGCCCAGAGCCACTCTGATCTGCCATAACCAATCGCTAGCGTTCGCCTTAGCCAACTCCTTCACCACGGAGCTAGCTGCTGTAGCTGGAAAATCTAACTTTTCCCGAACCCCGTGGGGAGGAGGGCCACAACATCATAACCACCAACAAAACTCAGCAAGGATTGGTCTTGCTCCGGCTTTAACTTATGGATATTCGGCAGCGTTGCCACAACCGCAGAATAGCTTCGCTCGCATCTTTCTCCGCCGCCATTACTAAACTACAACTCAAACTAGTGCACGACATCAACATCCTTGTTCTCAGCCACTCCCTCTGTTCGCTGATTGGACCTACAAAAAATGTGTTTCTGAAAACCGACTGATGCACTGAAATCCTAGACCTAGTACAGAAGCAAAATCAAAATTGAGCGGAAGTACGTAGGAGGGCAGAGCCAGACTACCCATTCCCCCGGTCAACAACTTTTTGGGATTGCCCTCCTTTTTGACCCTTTGTCCTCCTTTTTGGACCCAAGTGTCCTCCTTTTCAGGGTCATGCTTCCGGTCACCCTAGCTAGAGCTAACTTGCGACCTTGTATAGCTGTTAAACCTAGAGCTAATTTGCTACCTTATTAGTCTTCTGTTCCATACCGCGGGGAGGTACTGTACCATATACCGACGAGAGGCAGGTATAACGACAAGTTAGTTAGCCTAGCTGTTAAACCCCAGCTAACTAATGGTTGCTCTCCAGGAATTATAATCCTAGTAACCAGATGACTTGACGAGTTGTTTTGGCTTTTGTTCTGTGGAATGTAATTGATTTCCACAGAAGTCTTGAATGAACACAGAACAAGCCTACTATTACTTACCAGGCAGATGAGTGTGCGTATGTGTGTGTATGTGTGTGTGCACATGCCTAACCCTCTCCTGGAGACATCAATCATCGTAGATAGGGACTTGACGTCGCTGGAATCCAACAATGATTGACATAGAGCCTGGGTCTGTCCAAACTTGATGATGATGTCCAGAGTGCGAATTATACAGTGACAATCAGGGGGGTCAACTTCTTCTCCAGGGCGTGTATCGACCCCCCCGACCTGTTGTTTTTACCTCTTTTGGGGGGGGTCCAAGTCTTAATTAGGGGGGTTAGACCCCCCCAAACCCCCTGGGTTTTTGAAACTGAGACAAATGGGCATTACCATTGCCGATGTTGCCACCAAAGAGATATTTGATATGCACTATAAAGAGAATGGCTCTCATGTTTTAAAATACTCTGGGCCAAATGTTGAAACCTCTGTCACACAAAATGAGATTAAGCCAAGTGACAGCGTGTCGAACACTGGAAGCAGAGGGTCTGGCAAGCGGAACTCTACTAGATCTAGGTCCAGTGTCTGTAAGATGCTCTGGAGTGTCTGCAGTCGCGGAGCCAGAGGGGTGGCCTGGGTGGCACTGGACCCCCCTGATATCGGACTGGCCACCCCAGGTGCCACTCCAAAATGTCATTCGCTACCCTGGCAATTGGATGCTGATTAACATTTAATTTATCTTTTTAAAAGAAGCGTTTCTTTTGACATCTGGCAGCGCATTTTTTAAATCGAGGATATTTCCACAGTTCACAAATCACTACTTCAAAGTCAGCAAATCACACTGCTTCCTGTCAGACAGGAAGTCTGTGATCCACCTGCAGGTGGAGTCGGGCACGTTCAGCTGGGAGAGCTTGTCCTGAAGCAGGGCGGGGATGATGGTGTTGAAGGCAGAGCTGAAGTCCACAAACAGGATCCTGGCATAGGATGCTGGGGAGTCCAGGTGCTGTAGGGTGAAGTGGAGGGCCATGTTAACGGCGTCATCCACAGATCTGTTGGCTCTGTAGGCAAACTGCAGTGGGTCCAGGAAAGGGTTTGTGATGGATTTGAGGTGTGCCAGCACAAGACGCTCAAAAGACTTAATTACCACAGAGGTCAGGGCGACGTGTCTGTAGTCATTGAGTCCTGTTGGCCTTGGCTTTTTGGGCACAGGGATGATGGTGGAGGACTTGAGACAGGCTGGCACATGGCATGTCTCCAGGCAGGTGTTAAAGATGTAGGTGAACACCGGAGACAGCTGGTCAGCGCAGTGCTTGAGGGTGGCAGGAGAGACAGAGTCCGGCCCAGCTGCTTTGCTGGGGTTCTGTCTCTTGAAAAGTCTGTTAACTTCACCCTCCTGAATGGAGAGAGTCGTCACTGTAGAGGGGGTGAGGGAGGAGGCCTCATGGGTGGGAAGGGGTAGTTCAGGACAGTCCAATTGTCTTTCAAATCTACAGTAGAACTAATTCAGGTCGTTGGCCAGGCGGGAGTCGTTAGTGGAGTGGGAGGCTCTGGGCTTGTAGTTGGTAATCTTCCTGAGCCCTCTCCAGACAGAAGCAGAGTCGTTAGCAGAGAACTGACGCTTCAGTCTCTCTGAGTACAGTCGTTTAGCCTCTCTCACCGCCTTGCTAAACCTGTTCTTCGACTCCTTGAATCTGTCTCTATCCCCACTCCTAAATGCTTCCTCCTTCTCTGACCTCAACCTTCGAGCTCTGCTGAGAACCAGGGCTTGTCGTTGTTGAAGTTCACCCTGGTGCGTGTTGGAATACAGCAGTCCTCACAGAAGCTGATGTGTTGCATGTGTGGTCATGATTTGGTGGGAACAAATCGACTCTAAACTATTTCTTATATTTGAGAAATGGTTGTTTTACCTGATTATTAGAGATATAAAGACGTAAATATAAGGATAGCAAATAAGACCTTAAATAATGGCGTTCGCATAGAACGCTTTCCAGCTCTCTGTGCCATCAACCTCTACTTGTAGCCTACTATACTTTAAAATGGCGGGAGGCCTACATGAACAAAAAAATTGGCTAGGCCTTCCCAAAAAACAGCCACAAATACACATTTTGAGAGAAAAAGATAAAGTTTATAGGGTTTATAAAGCCTATGGCTAGTATGAACATTATGAACCACATTTTTACTGTTCTGGATCCACAAACTACATAGATAAGGCCGATAGTCAGACACAATGCTGTATATGTCACCTCTTGTTTGATGCAGACACACATTTTTTAAATGGTTAACAAAGCAGAGTGAGAAGCAAGCATGTCATTGCCTCCATGTAAATTAATACAAATGACCAGTTATCATATTCCAGAATGGATGCGTCAACTATATCACATTTTGATAAGAACAAGACCAACATTTAAAGGGTACATGTCATAATATTTACCTCCTCTGGTTTCAGAAGGTTAGAGTTAGACTCTCCCAAAAACAGCATGCCATGGGACCTTTAAGGCAAGCAGAACACAAAAAGATAGTTTTGGTTTTTGAATTCTAGCAAAATGTGGTTTGCTTCTGGTTTTGTTTTTGTTCACAGGTTCAAAGCCTTGATATAGATTTTTTGTAACAATATCCTTCAAAGATGGATCTACTCCCATCTCCTATTTGAAGGAGCGCACCACCAGAATAATCAGAAAATGAACTTGATCCAGCACTGAAATTGAAAGGGAGCAGATGATTTACTTTATTTGTAAATCAGTAAACTAAACAGATTCAAATAATTTTAAAACAAGGGACTGATTGAACTGGATTTTGTAATTACAGTAGAATGTCACTTGCAAATAAAGATGTGGTGTAAGGTATTTCTAATTGATGTGGAAAGTACAAGTTCTGATTGGCATACATATATTTTAACTACCAGTGAATCCAATAACAAATAATGCAAGATACATGTTTCAAATCGCTCTTAGAAGTACTGAAAATAATATGCTACAGTACTGTAAAACACAGACTAGTTTTCACACTAAGGGATACTCTTACATTACCCACCATTTACAGAATATTTCCATAACACCCATCCTATGTATAGTCAAGTTGTCATCAATGAAGACATCCTCTACAATCGTTTGGGCAAATTCGATTTTATTTTTCAAACTTGTAACATAGGTATTCTCTCTAATCGAATGCAGTTAAATAAAGCTAATTAACTAAATGAAAACTAAATCTAACTTTTAGCACACATTACATTCATTTGGATCAAGCCTGTCTTGAGCATTTGGCTATAGATTCTCATCCACATCACAATGAATGTCATCATTGTTCATACACCTTGGGAAAAACCTTTTGGCATTGCGAATCCATGCTTGATATTGGTCAACACTAATTTCATCACATGCCTCATCCATGGTCTGAAGGAGGGTGGCACGCGCTCAAGGGGTTGGCAATCAGCTTCCATCTCCATGCTGAAAAATATTTCTCAATAAGGTTGAGGAAAGGAGAGTACGGGGCAGATAGAGGGTTATGAATTTGGGATGTGCCTGAAACCAGGCTTGAACCACCACTGCATGGTGGAACCTGACAACAACCGGACACAATTACACAGGTGACCCCTTCACTTTAACAGCCCAGCTCAATTTCATTGAGAAACTCGATGAGATGTGGAGTGTTGCAGGCCTAAGTAGTGGTCTATGTCCTATCACACCATCTTCAGAGATACCTGCGCGCAGAGTGCAAATTATACAATGACAATTGGGGGGGTTACGATTACAGGCAAGAACGATATATAAATGTATCAACCGCCCGACCTGTTGTTTTGACCTCTTTTGGGGGGGTCAATCCCCCCCGTAATTCGAACCCTGCATGCGCGCAAGGAGATGTTTCCTTCAAGTTGTCCAGGCACTTGGACAATGGCCCATTGGCTAATGAGGTTCCGTCCACGGTGACGAGTTTAGGCCAGGTTATGCAAAGCTGCTTCATCAACAAAAATGTACTTGTGATGGTTCACATCAGCATCAAGCACCATGTGTGGTTACATGTAATTTAGATGTTCATACACACATTTTATTTGTGTAGTTCTTAAAATCCATATACTGTATATAGCTGACAAACCAATTTAAAATCTATAGGTTTACCTAACAGTTAATTGACTAACCATTAAGAGCAGTTGGATTAAGTGTTGTTCAAATGTACTATTGTAATTACTGTAATTTTGTGTGCTGTACTTAGTCAATTGAACATGTGACTATGTTTGGAAAAAAGCATCCCTTGGACAATCTGCTTTGAGTTTTGTACTAAGAGTTGTGAAGTTTTACAACACACTTGAGATAAAAGTACTAAAAAAAATCTACAAAAACTGTAATTATCTAGGCAGATCAATTACATAAACCTAATCAGTTGAATACAATATACACAATTATATGTAGTTTGGCATATGACCACATTGACAAAAGTTTTAAATATAGAAAATATATTGTGCGTACAGTAGCCTACATACCTGAGGTAACTGATGTTCCTCCCTCCATCACTTCAAATTCCGCCTGAAGGCTTTGAATCTGGCTTTGCATTGCTCAGGTGTTCTTGAGACCCAAGACTAAAATGCACAGACAGGAACTGTTAAATCCTTGCATGCAGTTCTAGCCATAGAAATTCGTTGATGTTCAGCAAAAAAAAAATCATCTGTACTTCTATCTCACCCTCGTGAATTTGAATTATCTGCACCTCTGCATAATTACTCTTTTTCACACAGCTGGTGGTGAAGCTGGTCTCACCAACCTCTGGATCACTTGTGAACAAGATTTTGCCAGTGTTAGACTGGTGTAGCACACCAGTGCGTTAGCAAGTACGTCAAAGCCTTTGCCGTTCCTTGTTTGGAGCCAGAGTCGGATAAACAAGGGTAGTGTGAAGATATGGGATCGAGGCATCTATAAACTAAGGGTCAGTCATGTAATTGCCTAAACTCAAGAAAGAATTAAGGATGAGTAAGATATAAACATTCTGGATACAAACCTTTTTAGTACAACTTTGACTTGCTCTTTCACACTGAATTTAAGCATATGATTGAGAATTGAACAACCCTTCACATTGCCAAGTAACTTCACAATACTCTACATTCTATTAAAATAACTTCAGATGGTAGTTTTAATGGAATTTGAGTAAACTTTCATCCAAATCTCAACCCTTTCTCCTCTGACCAAGTATACAAACATCCTGTAATTTCAGCTTCTGTATACAACTTTGTGAACGCAGGCACAACTCCCTGAGGGCCAGGGAGGGAGAACGTACAGCACAGGAAGCGGTAGCCCTGTGCTTGGACAACTCAGGAAATTCACATCCTGCCAACCATGACTAAGGGAAGACACAGAGCAAATAGTCAATATTTTGGAAGATTGAGACCCCATTTTAAATATGTATACTATCCTACATTGCTAACACCAATAACACATTGATAGTCAAAAGGAAGCTTTGACCATCTCTAGCAAATGATGAGATACCATAAATACTTAAAGGGCAATGATGTATTTTAAGAGTCTTCAAACATGACTATAGTACCACCTACAGTAGGCCATGTCTCAATCCAATGGGTCTACTTTCTTGTCATTCATTCTACATATAATTTGTGTTGAAGAGTTGTAAAACATGCAAATATATCTAATAGATTTGAAATGGGCATAATTACAGTAGTAACGCAGACTTGCAATGTTATGCAATTTCTAAATTCTTGAGATGTGCGAGCAAAACAGGAAGGGACCGGATCAGTGAGTTCCCCAATCTCTCCCACTGTAGTTTAAGCTTTGTACATACAACCAGAACATTAACAAAAGGCAGTGTGATCCTGAACTAGTCACAGTTTTGTAAACAGACGAACATTCGTTTCAGTGGGGATAATGCAGAATTGTCTGACTTTTGTACATTTTAGTAACTAGTTCTCTTTTCAGAGGAAGTTGATCCAGTATTATAGCAACCTCTCAAAATATTTCTACTTAACCTCTCCCACCTGCAAACATGGCATAGCTGTTAGGTGCCACCCTTAGTACAAATCATTTAGAATTCTGCATTCCCTTATTTTCCACTACAACATTCAACTGTATGTTGTACAGTGGTTGTATGGTGCTGCCATCTTGTGTTCCATAATTTATTTTCAGTAAAAAGACAGACAAAATAATTCATAAAATGCATACATCCGTTTAATTTTCTTTTGGATAAAAATGTATGTGACGTTTGATATACAATTTTGGGTTTTAGGGTTTCCTGCAAAAACAAAAAAACAATCACTTTGTAAACATGAGCCTCATTGCAGAAATGGTCAAAAGAAAGACATCAGGGAGCTGTGTGATGAGTTTAAATCATCAGTTTCAACCAGGTTTCTCAGTTGTATTTTTCCAACCCTCATGACGTAAAGGCAATTAATTAGACAACACCTGTGATTTTAGCATCAGTGGGGTGAACAATCATTTCAGCCAATTGAGTGGTTCTGGATGAACCCTAACATGTAAAACTATTAAAATAAGCAAAGTAATTCTCAAAGAAGAAACACATACACACACATAAAAACATGCACGCGCCCACACACACACACACAGAGGAACAAATGTAACATTTCTATTTTGACCCATTCAACCAACCATTAGACCCAACTTACATCCAGGTTGAGCTTGAATACCATTCAGAAAAAGAGAGAAGCAAAAAGAGGAAGGGGAGACATTTGCTGTAGTGTACTTACAGTATGTACAGTGTGTGTGTGTGATCTACATCTCTTCCTCAAAATGGCAAGTTTTAATATAATGCGCGTGTACATTTAGCATTTTGTCTACTTGATTTTGTACTGCAAGACAACAGGTTGTAGACGTGATGGGGTTAAAGGGGTACATATGTAAGTATACAAGGGGACAGGGGAAAGGGTAGGGGGTGGGGGGGAGACAATTGTCACTCAATGGCCTTAGTAGGCCCAATCACGTGCAGGGGAATGGGGTATGAGAGTGGGGGGCGTGGGGAATAGTCCAAGGACCAGTAGAAGCCAGTGCAGGTGTGACCCCCATCGTCTAATCACGAGTAGGAATGGAGAGCGCCCTGCTCTCTCTCCTCCCTTTCTTCCTCGTCCATCTTGCGGCCATGCTTCCTGAAGTACTTGTACCTCTGCACGTAGAGTTTGACCAGGTTACTAACTTTAACTGGGTTGATCTCACCTGTGCGACTGTGGCAAATCTGAAAGAACAGAGATCACATCTCAGCTATCTGTATTAACTATTTCTGAGGGTGATGACCCCACAAAGGACAGTTGACCATTTTGGATGGTCAACTTCTGGAGTTTTATGATGTTGTGACTTGGATAGAATGCAGTATGAGAGTTCTTATCACCTGAGCTTTGGAGCATCAGGTTCTGAGGCTGGGTTGTTTCAACTATGATTATATTTGTCTTAGGAGTGAGCTAATGATAGGAAGATTGTTCAGGAGATCATTGTGTAGGAGAATGTGACTGACGTTTATATTGATTGATTGTTGTTTAGAGACCAGATGCTTGACAATTCCAGGGCACTCCTTTAAATATCGAAGCTGAAGATGGCCAGGGTATCAGAACGTGTGAGAAGCTGTTTGGGCGTGTGCTACTTCTGATCATCTGATTCATGACCAGGGGTCCGTTCTTCGTACGTCGCTTATTACATCCGAGATGACATCATCTTGCTAATCATGATCTGGCTAATTGGGTTCTTCGAACACTCTTGTTGTTTATAATTAGTATAGCTGGATTGAGTTATGCGTTGGTCTAAAAGGGGGTATGTATCGATAGTAGAAACCTTGATCAGCCACGCTGCTATTGCTCACATAAGTCTATGGCTGCTCACCATGGCAAAAAGAGCACCCTGTTTTTTCCGCAACAGAGCCAAACAGAGCAAGAGCTTGCTCGAAGGTTACTCCGAATTTGAATGCCAGGGAACACCTCAAAGTCTGCAAAGTCCAGGAGAGAGGGCTGGCAAAAAGTAGCAGACCAAATTAAATGTATAGTAGTGATCACGTTAGATGTTTTATCGCTTATTACATTAGGCTAGGCCTATGTTTCTGTATTTTTATAATTACTTTGTTTATCATCTTTAATGTCATATAATGTAATGTGGTTTCAACAAATTAATGATGTAAATGACACCCTCACAAAAAAAAACAATAGGCTATCTCTCAAAAAGTAAAGTATCGTGCTGTGCTTAAAGGGGTGATTGACTGTTTTTTGGGGGTATTTCACACTGTTCCATTTTCAATATCTTGAAAACGTATTAACTTTCTTATTTGTAATTCCTGTGAAAGTACAGAGCAGCGCGCAGCTAGCTAAAAAAAGTGTTGGAGATCTACACAACCTCCGTTTATGTTCCTGGACCAGAAAACCAGAGGGAGGGTAAATGTAAATTCTGGGGCGTGACAAAGTTGATGCTGCAACTTGTGATGTTTCAAAAGCTAGCGTTTGCAAGTTCCAGTTTTAAAATAGTAGTGAGAAGTGAAATTTTGATAGGAAAGAGGTTTCAATGGACTTTGAAGTTCACTGTATGTCTATTTTACACACCAAACTGTCATTTTTCAACTATGACAAGGTAAAATTGGTTTTGCAATCAATCGCCCCTTTAAGGATCTATCACGCAATGCGCGATTAATTAATTAATCATGTCTTGTCCGTAAAAACGGACAAGACATGGCTGTGACAGACTTCCTGTATCACCTCTGCTTATAAAGCCGCAATCAAATCTTGTTTACATAAAATAAGCCTGCTCCCGAGCAGGTTTAAGCTAAAGGACTTGTTGCTATGACAGCAAGCCCAGAATGAGCTTCGAAGAACCGAACAATCCAAGATAATGACAAATCGTCAACAATCCAATCCAGCTAACTGAGTTAGCGACGTACGAAGAACGGGCCCCAGGTGTTTTTGGGTTATTGTCTTATGTTTGTGTGTCGATGACGGTTACGTTGGTATAGTTATATAACCAACTATAGTGGTATAGTTGGTTTACGTTATTATATTACGATTTACTTCAAATAAAAATTAACTTTATAATCCACCCAACTCAGTTTAACGATTGATTCTCTTAAAAATTCCACAACAGAGCTCAAAAGGGGTTTCCAGTGCAATGTTACCTTGTGTACTGCTTTCCTCAGGATGTCTTTATATTCGTCTTTGTTGATGTCTTTGCGCTGATAATAGGGCTTGATGGCTAGCTTCACCTCCTCCACCGCTCGTTCCTGAGTATGCAGCTTCTTCAGGTACTGGGGGAAGAGAAATACATGCAATATTACTGCAACAGCCCATAGTCATCCTCATCTGACAATTAGCCAAGTAAATGCACTAATCATTGTAGCTCTGGTTCCACCAACTTAGCTGTAAGGTTGTTGCTATGGTTTCTCCACCACTCACAAAGCATTGTGGCATATGAACTAACTTAATACTTCCCTACAGAATTGTTATCCATTCAAATCTGTTGGGTTATTTCTTAATGGTAACCTACTAAATACACAGTTGTAAATACACAATTAGTTGTTGCTAATAATGGTTACAAGTGCATCAGTGAAGTGGCTAGTGAAATAATCTACATTTACTACCTAGGTGAGACATTTTTGCCCAGTTGAAAAGAGAAATACTTAAGGAAACGAAGTTAACATCAAGACTTAATTAATATTTAAACTATTTATTATAATCAACATGGCAAAGCAATGTTTCCATGTTAAAAGCCAATGCAGAGACCACTTTTACCTCTGTGCTGAGAAAAGTGAGATCCTCCTGTATTTTTATCTAGGTTGAGTAATGTTTATCAATAGCATTGTTTTTAGGATTTGGCCTAATAAAATAATCTTAGCTTTTTGGCGGGAAAAAAGGGAGAAGGTGAAAATGGAGAAACCCAAATTTTTTGCACAAATTACTGAGTTAATTTTAGAATGTAATGTAATGTAAACATAGTTTGGAGCAACTTTATTTGCACAAAAGGTTATGTGGTTATTTATGTTGTCATAGTGACAACTATTTTCTTTAAATGTCTTTATGGATTTTTACATGAAAGCCCTACACAGTAAACAATAAGCATTATTAGCTTTTTTTTTTTGAATAGTGAACTAGAGAGAGGGTAGAATTTCTGGGGAAATTGTGAGGTGTGTTTGCGTCGGTTGCAGATGGGTCGGTTTCTTAATTAACAACTGATATTTCTGTATATTTTAACCTTTAGATGAGTGAGTTCTAAATATTTCCGATGGTCCCCACAGCACAAGTTATTTTTCCGAAACGGTAGCTAGCTAGCTTTAGTTAGCTTCTGGGCTAAGTTACCTAGCATAATACTCGTAGCAACGCTACTACCATGCTAGTGTTACTTGTTAGCCTTCTCATTAGTACATTTTGAAACCATACTAAAGCGTTTGTCGCATAGTTTTTGGCTATCGGAAAATATTCAGTTGGAATGTTTGAATCACATAAGCGACATTACGCTGTGGGACCTGCATTCGAACGATCACGTGTGACACAACTTTTTAACGGGTTAAATAAGTATGCATACTTAGTATTTTTGAAGATGGCATAGATTAAAAAGCATACATTTGTTGCTGCTCATTTACACTTCAAAATACTAAGCGTGAAGTTTAAAATGAAAGAGGGTTCTCTTGCGTCTTGATTTTTACAGAAATTTCCCACCCGTAAAAGTCAAGACGCAAGAGAACCATATATATATAAAAAATGCAATAATCCATAGCAGTACTCTAGAAGGGACCCATTTCCATGTTTAGGATTCCTATTAACATTCTAAATATGAAATGATAAGAGTTGGATAATTTTCACCTTGTCTGGGTCTTTACTCTCGCTGTCCCAGCCAGTCTCACTTGAGCCCCCAGTTACCCCTGAAAAACCCATTGGCAATGGCGGAGGTGGGGTCTGGGCACAACCCATGGACATGCCAGGAAGCAGGTGAGAGGGAGGAGTTTTGGTGCAGCCGTGGAGAATGAACTGGGCAGGGGTGGGACCGGAGGTTGGATGGAGAGAGGGAGGAGGCGGGATATGTGAGGTGGAAGAGGAGGAAGATGAGGGCGGGGCGAGGTGCTGCGACTGGTTCTGATTGGCTTGAGAGAGGATCTAGAAAGAAATCAAGACAACATTTATAGAGCCCTCTTAGACATAAGAGCAATTCGAGAGACAAAATACCATGCACACAATTCACTCACCTGGCTCGTAGCTTGAATAAACTCTTGAGCTTTGGCTCTACTGGCAATATTTGCTTCCTCCATCTTGAACAGCAAAGCAGTCACTGTAGTAAGAAACATACACAATTAGGACTTCTTATAAGAAATGACAGCCTACATATCAAGCTACATGCAGACATATCCAGATAATGTTGTGGACAAACTCACATGCCAGAACGCCGCCAGCAGTGCAGTCCACTCCTGTCTGCAGACTCCATGGGAGCGGTGGCGCTGCAGGAGGGGGTGGGGGGGGGGGTGGTGGCTTGTTGGTTGAAGAGGAGGAGACAGAGGAGGAGGAAGACGAAGAGGGGTCTGTCGAGCAGGGAGGGAGAGACAAGGAGGCTGGGGCCGATCCAGACGAGGATGAGGAACAAGGGGGCGAGGCCAGGGGCTTCGGGCCGTCGTCCACTGGGAGGGGCTTCATGATGGGGGTGGACTGAGATATGCAGGTGCCCTCCCCTTTGGAGGCAATGAGCAAAGGAGGGCTAGAAGCAGGGGGGTTGGGGGTAGTTTGTGATGGGCAGTCCTCAGGAAGGAAAGAAGGCTCAGGGGTTTTGCAGCTGCTGTCAACAGTCTGTGAGTCTGGTGAGGATTCCCTTGCATCTCGCAAGGGGGGAAGAGAGGGCGGGGGTGTGTGGGTGGGTGAGGATGAGGGTGGAACAACACTCATAGAGGACGAAGATGACGAAGAACAGGGTAGAGGGCCGACTGGACCAGTGTGAGGACTCGAAGCTTTCCCTCCACTTCCAAGCCCTGATTGAGCCTCAGTAGAGGCTCCGTCCCAGCCTTCTATACTACAGTTACCCTTTCCCAAATTTTCATCTGCAAGCCCCCCAGCCACTTCCTTCTCCCGTGCCTTCTTCCCTAGGCGACGCCTTCGCTTAGTCGCCAGGGAGGACGAAGGTGAAGAAGCTGAGGAGGATGTTGATGTTGTTGAGCTGGGCTTAGCTTTTTTGGACCTAAGCGCAGGATTGGATAAAGAAGGAGGGGGCGCGGTCAGGGAGTTGCGTTTTCCTTCCTTGCCAGGGTCCTTGTTACGCCCGCTTAGTGAGAGCGGTTCTGTGCATGGCTTTAGGAACGGAGACCTACTCTCGTTGTCCCTCCGGAAGACCACAGCAATAGAGCCCCCGACCACTTGCCCACAAGGACCACCTCCCGGGCCACCTGTCCCCAGAAGATCCATCCCTAGCTTCCCTGGGCCCGCTGAGCCCCCAGTGGTGCTGCTGACGCCCTCCCGCACGAGCACCGACACTTTGGACTGCATCTTTCCTTTACGGCTGCCACTCAGCTTCTTGGACCTGCTGGAACGACCGGACTCCTTCTTCCCCACTTTCTCTCCTCGCTCTTTCTCCTTCCCCAGCTTGTGCCCCCGTTTGGTAGAGGGAGTGGCAGGTGTGAGAGAGGCCTGCCCTGAGGAGGCAGTGGCCTGGGTTGGTGAGAGAGAAGAGGAGAGACCCTTGCTTTTAGGTCGAACGGATGAGGATTCCGACTGGACAGTTTTCTTGCCTGTACGCAATTTCTTCTTGAGGTGGTGCCGTCCGGATTTCAAGGTGACCTTGGGTTTAGGGCATGGGGCCGGTGGCTCTGAGGGCATGGCCGGGGGTGGAGAGTCCTCCAAGGAGGGGTAGTCTGAGTCTAAAGCCTCGCCGTCCAGAGATAACATATCTATCTCCAGCTTGCCAGAGTAGCGGTCTGAGTCGTAACCATGGTAGTGGTGTAGCGAGGGGGATCGGCTGCGTCGGCATGCGCCGTCTTCAGCCTCGTCTTCTGAGTGCCGCCGCCTCTTCTTCTTCCTCTTGTGGGGCTTGTCTGAGCCCTGGGCAGGGCTACGGGGAGAGGTCAGGTCCAGTGGAGGTGAGCTGGGAACCGTTGTGGTCGTGGTGGTAACTGTGATGGTTCGTTTGATGGCAAATAGGTCGGAGCCATTCAGGTCCTGGATGGACGGTGGAACCACAGGCCGACCATCTCGCCGCCTATCTCTCTCCCTGTTGCTTTCCCGGTCTCTATCTCTTTCTCGCTCCCTATCCCGGTCTCTTTGCTCTCTGCCCCCTTTGGACCTTTTGGAGCTCCCTTTTTCTCTGCTGCTGGAGTCCCTCTCTCCATCCCTCTTTCTTCGGCTGGAGTCTCCATCCCTTGCTCTTTCGTCTCTCCTTCGATCACCGTTTCGGTCTCTGTCTCGATCCCTCTCTCGTTCTCTTTCTCTATCTTGTTCTCTGTCTCTTTCTCTTTCTCTGTGGTGGTCTTCAGAAAGACTCGACCAGGAACGTCTACTGTGTGTCAACCGGCCAGAGGAATTGTGGGAGTGGGGGGCCTCAGGGCTGCCTTGTCGTCTTTTCTTTCTTTTCCGGCTGTTGCTTCTGCTGCTCCGTCCCCTGTCTTCCCTGCTCTCCTTCTCCTCTCTCTCATTCCTCCGCCCTCTCACCCCGTCCTTCCTTTCACTACTATCACCTCTGCCATTTCCCTCCTTCTCTTTCTTTTTCTTCCTCCTCCGCTCTTCTTTCTCCCCTAACCTTCCTTCCTTCCGCTTGCGGCGCTCTCTCTCCTTGGAGCCCTTGGAGGACTTACGAGCCTTGCCCTCCTTCTCTACAGAGAGGGGAAGGGTGGTGGATGGGGGCGATGGGGAAGGAAGGGGGAGTTGTGGCAGGGGCTGAGGAGAGAGAGAGGAGGAGGGGCAGGAGCGGTATCTTTCCTTTCGCCGGCTGACCAGCTTCCTCCTTAGGTCTCCTACCCCGACAACCAAGGGCTCAGCTTCAGGTTCTGCATCCCCATCCACTGCCCCAGGCGCAACCCAATCCCCCTCTGCCATCACCGACACAAAACTTTCTCCATCCAGCACCCGGAGGATCCTCTCTGGTTTGGATCCACCCAAAAAGGGACTGCCAGATGGGATAGAAAGAATCCCTTCGTTGGCTCTAGCCCTCTTCCCCCCGTCTCTCTCAGTAGCACCAACAATCTCACCCTCCTCTATCTCAGAGTGATCAGAGTCTGCGTTCTGCCTCTTCTTCCGTCCTTTGCCACGCTCTATTGTCCTGTTGGCCTCCCTGTCCAGTCTCCTCCTGAGGGGAAGAGGTAAGGAGCGAGGGGAGGTTGGTGCAGTGGGAAGTGTATATGTAGAGTCGGGGGGGGCCTCGTTCTTTTTCCCTTGTCCCCTCCTCTCCGCAGCTCTTTCCATCTCTGCCTTCCTTCTTGCCCCTCGGGCTTCCCTGCTCTCACTGCCACCGCTCTCATTCAATAAGTCCTTGTCCTTCATCTCTTCATTCTCTGAGACTGGTGACCCAGTGGGTTCAAAGGGGTCATATTTCTCACCTTCCTCCTCCTCCTCTTCTTCATTAACAGCTACACCACCCTCTCTCTCACCCTCAGTGGGGTGGAACGGATCGTAAATGTCAGTCTCACCCCCTTCTCTCTTCCCATCAACACCAGAATGGGGTGTTGAAGGATTAAGAGACTGATTGGAGGATAAAAGTGGAGGAGCGGATTGAGAGAGAGGGGCTAGGGAGGCAGATGTTGATGAAACCACATCACCTGTTACGCTGTTTGAACCTCCACCTTTTATCTGGCCTTTCACATCATTGTGGTAACCGGTCACCGTGGCACTGGGAGAAGAGGATGAGGAGGAAGGGGAGGATGAAGGGGACGAGGGAGCAGATGAAGGGGAGGACGGTGAGGTGGAGGGAGAGGAGGGAAGGGGGCTCTTGACAACCTCATTAGTCCTGTGTTGAGCTGAGGAAGTAGGCCTTCCTTTTAAGCCTGGGGTTCGAGTTAGGTCCATGGCCCACGGAGATAGATGGGCTGGGGGCCGACCACAATCCAGTGATTCCTGCAGCCTGGAGTTTACTCCGGAGAAGGGCTGCAGCAAGGCTGCAAGCACACAGTCAGGTAAACATGCTACATATAAAGGATGAACACTGTTCATCCTCACTGTTTCAGCAACATTTTCTGTCTTTTGTTTCTGTTCATGCAGTAGATAAAGGTCTAGGGGGTGTTGGATATTGGGACTCACCTGTCTTTCTTCTGCCTACAAGTGGGGCAAACAAGGACAAAATGCAGAGCGACGAGCCCTCCACTCCAACCTCAGCTGTGAGCTCCAACTGTAGGTCTGAGCTGAATAACAAACAAGTTACATTCAAGGTGACTCTTCTACAAAATGTCTATTGGACATGCATAACCCTAACCAAAAGACACACAAACTGGCTAACAACATAAACACACCATCAACCATGCGCAGTTCCTTGCTCTTACCTGTTGAGGAGCTCATGTGGAGAGCAGTTAAGGGACACCAAAGAGGGGGTAGGTTCTGAGCTTGAAATTACAGTAGCTCCCTAAATGGGATGGGGTCACAGATGAACTAGCTTAGTTGCATATAAGCACAACGTTGTGTGTGTAAGTGCACACAAACATTAGTCACTTTACACATTTACAGTTAGGTTTAGGTTAATCTAAAATATTCCTATATTCCGCCACCTGACTCACCTGTGAGTCAGGTGGCTGAGCGGTGAGGGAGTCGGGCTAGTAATCTGAAGGTTACCGGTTCGATTCCTGGCTGTGCCAAATGACGTTGTGTCCTTGGGCAAGGCACTTCACCCTACTTGCCTCGGGGGGAATGTCCCTGTACTTACTGTAAGTCACTCTGGATAAGAGCGTCTGCTAAATGACTAAATGTAAATGTATATTAGGTTATTCTCAGGTAGGCCTATTAGGTGAATTATTCTATATTATTCAATTTTCATTGATACTAATAAGAATATCTTATATATGATTAGGATTTAGATAATTTATTATAGGCTTAGACAGGCCGCTAGAAAACTGTCAAGACGAGCAGGACCGAAAAACTTCTGTAGCTGTACTACAAATGGCAATAAACCTGAAACTTAAACATGAGTTATTACAGTGCTATCACATACCAGCTCACTCGACTCATCATCAGGGGTCTCTCTGTCACCTTGAATACACCTTAATCTTTCCCTGGTTCTGTCTTCATCCTTCTCCACTTCTTCCTCTTTGGAGTTTGTGTCAGCCTGTATGTGTGCAGGGATGTTATCCCATTGTTAGAAATGTAGAGTGAAGGAATTATCATCGAGTGTCACAATTCAAGAGCGTACAGCTCTGACTTGTTTTGGCTTGACACTCAAGCAATTTAATGTAGGAATTATACCTTAATCTCAGGAATGTTGGCCTCCACTCCATCAATTTCCTTCTCTAAGACCATCTAGGTAAGAACAGTCACTCGTCAGCGCACATAGTTCTAGCATTATTGTGCTGCTTTTCCAGGCACTGGGTAGCCCGGGTACTACAGGATTGACAAGTGCTGCTGCTAATCTAAACATTGGCCACACATTTTAATGAATGTTGCCAAATAAAATATCTGCACAGTTAGCTAGCAACGTATCAGAAATTGTTGTAGGTGCAGATGCCTGGATTGGACTATGTAGGCAGCTATCCCGAAAAATAGGTAGGCTAGCTCTAGCATCCTCGGATTCAACCATCCCATCCTCTTTTGACACTAATCTTTGCAACGTTGATCTTTTTCAGTTAGTCAATCATGTAGCCAGCCACATATCAATAATCATGAAGAGTCCAAACGCAACGTGCAAACGCCATCTATATATTTGCAACTAGCCAGATTTCGTGCTGATGCTAATAGTGAAATATTAACGTTAACAAATTAACGTGGTGTTAGTAGCGGCGTAGCTAATGCTGCTTGCGATGCTAACGCACCTTGTTAGCTAGCTAACCAACAACACACACAGTAAAGGCATACTGTTTCTAGATATACCAAGAATCCATTGTACAGTCTATTTTACATTTACTTCTATGTACGTAGATTGTCTGGTCATATCAACCATCTTCCAACTTACCGCTTGTCTTTAAAAGCCAGGCTTCTAAGTTTTAATTGTGTATTTACAGTTTTTTCTCTTTAAGAGCACAATAAAAGGCCCATCCCATCCATCGCCTCCATTTTACTTTCCCAAGAACCAGACAGAGGCTGATGGGAAATGATGTTCGTCTTCTTCTTCTTGAGGTTATGGCTGTTGCAACCAACATTTCTGAAGTGCATTCCCGCCACCTACTGTTCATGAGTGTGTGGTCGGTGACGCATTCTCTCAAAATAAACCAAATCAGCACAATTAATCAATAAAAAACCTTTAATAAACAAAATCCTTACCTCCACCCCAGTTTCCAGAAGGAATGAGAAGAGAGCCCAACATCCTATGTTAATCCCTTCACCCAAGAAACCCCTGAAATTGCAGTTTATCTATGACACCTCATTTTATGAGCACAGCTTGCTCTAAAATAAAACTATAATTTTAACAATATTTTTTAGAGGCAAAAGGGAGATCTACATTTTTAAAGAGTATAGGCGAATTGGTTAATAAACCATTACCAAATTTCAATCGTATACTTTTTCAAAGAATTAGCCTACTGAAAATATCCATAACTGAAATTCTGATTTAGGCCGAATCCCAATACTTACCCCTTACCCCTAGCCCTTAGTTTACCCCGAGCCCTTATGTCTCGAAACTAACAGTGCGTTCACACTGCAGCGACGCGAATCGCTTGCCATTGCTCGCCTTCCCACAGTTCACCACGTTTGAACACATGTCAACGTGTATGTCTATTAAACTGTTTTGTATTTTGTATACAAGTTGTAATTTGATCGATGTTGCGAGTACGTAAACCCAAGTCTGCACAGTTGGCCATGACAACTACAACAGTGACTTTAGAGAACTACATTCTACATTAATCTGTTTGAAACGCCCCCGAGCGTGGTGAACTGTGGGAAGGCGAGCGATGGCAAGCGATTCGCGTCGCTGCAGTGTGAACGTAGCCTGACGTTGTCATACTCATAATTCTTGTCAGAATTCAGAGTCTGAGAACTCTCCATTGGGCTGTGACTATGGGGCGTGTTTCAACCGAACCCGGAAAACAAATGCCTCTTCGCTCAATTGGATAGACCTACAACCAATCAGAGCAACGTAGTAGCCTATGTTAACTTTTACCAAACCCCGTAGGAAGGACGGCAAAAACATATTTTCCATCGACAAATGCCTTGATTGCGTTTCTCTGTTCCTCTTTCAAAATTAATGCGCTGTCGATGTCTTCTAAAACAGACTCGATGGCAGAATCATAACATCCCAGCTCTCCAGCGGTAGCCATGTTTGTTGAAAACGAATTCAACCAAAGCGCTCTTTGGTGACGTGGTTGATTACGTTACTGTTGATCATCTGTCCATCATCGTATAAAGCCCGCCCTGACAATTTCATTGGTCCGAACATAGTTGTTCCCCAACCGAGACTCCCCAGACCCAACTTCCCGACCAAATTATTTTGTGGGCGGGGATAAATTGGGCTGGCAGCCAGGCTAGTGTGAACGCACTGTAAAAGAAAAATCGAAAAACGGACACATGGGAACGCCCTCCTCTACGGGGAACGCCCTCTCCGAGCTCTCCGAGAGCCATCGGAGAGCCCCGGAGAGCTCGACGTGCACCTCCTGAATTTTCTAACTATCCGTCGTAATTTCGGATACTTACGGATACCCCCTTGGCTGTGATTGGTCAGTATTAAGAACCGCTTGCGTCAGGGGCGGGGTTGCCGTGATAAACAGGACGAACAGAATCCTTTGACCGCCATTGCTGTAAGTTTTTACAATTCATATTTCAGCTAAACAGTACATGTAAATCAGCATCTGAATTAAAATGTGACGAGAAATGGGCAGTGTAGTTGCTGAAAATGTGCGTATTTTATTGATGAAATGGCTAATTTGAAAATTTGCTCCGACTTCTCAATAACCTAGGTAGGCCTACATAAACACTCCACGACGACTTACAAAAAACCGTTGCGCCACCTACTCTTCTGGCGGTGTATTGTTTTCAGCACCCACAGCCTACGGAGAACCATAAACGAAGTATATCCATCCGTATCCGTGCGTATCCGTGCGCCCGCCCATCCGTAAACGGAGAAGCATATTTCGGCCTTAAGGGGTAAAGGCCGATATATGCTTCTCCGTTTTCCAAAAAAACGGACACATGGGAACGCCTTCCTCTACGGGGAACGCCCTCTCGATGTGCACCTCCTGAATTTTCTAACTAGAGGCCGCAATATGCTTCTCCGACTCCGTTTACGGATGGGCGGGCTTAAGGATACGGACAGTTACGGACGGATAGACTGACCAATCACAGCCAAGGGGGTATCCGTAACTAGAGAGCTCGGAGTGTTCCCCGTAGAGGAGGGCGTTCCCATGTGTCTGTTTTTTGGAAAACGGAGAAGCATATATCGGCCTTATCCGTCGTAATTTCGGATAGTTACGGATACCCCCTTGGCTGTGATTGGTCAGTATTAAGAACCACTTGCGTCAGGGGCGGGGTTGCCGTGATAAACAGGACAAACAGAATCCTTTGACCGCCATTGCTGTAAGTTTGTACAATTCATATTTCAGCTAAACAGTATACTAGGCCTACATGTAAATCAGCATCTGAATTACAATGTGACGAGAAATGGGCAGTGTAGTTGCTGAAAATGTGCATATTTTATTGATGAAACGGCTAATTTGTAAATTTGCTCCGACTTCTCGATAACCTAGGTAAATAAACACTCCACGACGACTTACAAAAAACCGTTGCGCCACCTACTCTTCTGGCGGTGAATTGTTTTCAGCACCCACAGCCTACGGAGAGCCATAAACGCAGTCTATCCGTCCGTATCCATCCGTAAGCCCGCCCATCCGTAAACGGAGTCGGAGAAGCATATTGCGGCCTTAAGGGCTACATAGCCCTATTAAAGGAGACGCCACTTGGTTACGGTTACGTAAATCGATGTCTCCAAAGCAAGTAGTGTTATGCACTGATATCAAACGAAATTCGTTTAAAATTAGCTGCTAATGGAGTTTAATTTAAACTGTAGACATGCATGGAGTCCATTCGAGAAATGCGGGACTGCAAATCAGCAATGTTAGCGCAGCAAATTAGCGATTTTTAAAAACTTTTGAATTAAGAACATGGTTGCAAATACATATGAACATGACTGTGTAGAGCACAAAACAAGACTCATAATTTTTTTAGCAATTATTTAAGCCGAAAATATTACATTTATGGGACTCTCTGGATGATCTGTCCGCCATTGTTGCAGGTAGAGCAGTATTCACATAGGCTACCCCTAGGTTTCAAGTAAGCTCCCGACCTTACTTGTTTTTAAGTGGTGTATTTACATTTTACATTTATGCATTTAGCAGACGCTTTTATCCAAAGCGACTTCCAAGAGAGAGCTTTACAAAAGAGCATAGGTCACTGATCATAACAACGAGATAGCGAGCAGCCAAAACATGAAGCATACATTGTGGAAAAACAAATAAGTGCCAAAGGGAAGAACCATAAGAGCATGCAGTTAAACAAGTTACAATTGAACAACATGAAACTCCCCACAAGAGTGCAAGAGTGTACCTGTAGAAAAAACTAATCAACAGTAAAATATTTCACAGCGAGTACAAGAATTTGAAACCGTTACAACTAACCAACAAGAGCAACAAGTCTCTCAATACGAGTCATTGTGATCCTGGAGGAAACTAACATCAGGTCCAGCCAAGCATTCCTAAGTGCCGTTGTACTCCTGGAACAAGTGTGTCTTGAGCCTTTTCTTGAAGGTGGGGAGACAGTCAGTGTCCCTGATGGAGGTGGGGAGTTGATTCCACCATTGGGGGGCCAGACAGGAGAAGAGCTTGTGTTGGGACCGGGCGCTCTTGAGCGGTGGGACCACCAGACGGTTGTCAGAAGAACCGGCAACGAACGGTCTGGCTGAACGCTTTGTACAGACTTTCAAGCATTCTCTTAAATCGTCCAAGGGGACGTCCTCAGTTCAGAGGCGGCTGGAGGCTTTTCTGCTGCAGTATAGGAACACTCCCCATTCAACTACTCAGGAAGCACCAGCTATGCTGTTTTTACACTGCAAGCTTCTCACTCATCTGGATCTGCTGAAACCGAGTGTGGCTGCGGTGGTGGATCGGGCGCAAGACGCCCAGCGCAGTTACCGAGCTGTGCACTCTAAAGCTAGGTTGTCCGCCGTCGGCAATCCAGTCCTGGTCCGGGATTGCCGGAAGGGGGAGGAAGAGTGGACACTGGGAACTGTTACATCTCAGGCGGGCCCAGTATCCTACCAGGTCAGTGTTGGATCAACACATAGGTGGAACCGGCATGCAGATCAAATGTTGTCTTGTCATCCCAACGTCATCCAATCTCCAGCTGATGAACAACTGACACTCAGCATCGACAGCTTGCCAGACCCCTCCGACACAGGTAAAAAGATGGAGGCTTCCACCCCAGTCAGGGAGGGGGACAATCCTCCATCCGGTCAGTCAGACATCCCCCCACTGACACTCCAGCAATACCCCAACAGACACTAAGCAGGTACCCGAGCCGTAACCGCAAACCACCAGAGAGACTGACTCTGTAATCAATGGGTGAATGATTTGTTAGCTGTTCAGGGAGAGTGTGGTCTCAAGCGGCAGAATAATCCCTTGACACACTCAAGGTGATGGGGCAGTCTACCCCCGATCCGAAATTTGAAAGAAAAAAAAAATTTGATCACAGATTGTGCTCAAGGAAACTTTGTCGGGTCTGGGTCTGTTGTTTCCCTTAGGGTTACTACAGGGGATATAGGCGGTAATGGAATATGTGGGGAGGATGTCGTATGTTTAAGAGTGGATGTACGTATTAAGAAATAAAACCAGTGTGGAACTGAAATCAAGCGTGGTCGGTCGTTACTCTGAATTTTCTCACATACTGCTGCTGTACAAGTGAACAAGTACCCTATATAGATGACTAGGAAAGTTACTACACAAATACTAATAGTTCTGGCTCTTTTTGTGTAGTAATCCCCTCAGAGTAAAACATTACAGTTATGACTGTATGGGTTATGTTTATGGAATAAATGTGCTTCTAGCCAGCTACTTTAATCATTTAACATAATATTTTGTGATAATGTTCACCATACGTTACGCTATAGCAAATGTTCGCTATGTTAAACACTATTGACTTAGCGAAAACCGAAGTTCAACGTAAGTTGTACATATAAATGCAATACATCTTCCAACCAGCAGTGGCAGTAACACCTAGGCTACACCTGAAAGAGGGGCCTGAGAAGAGAGTTCTGGTTTGAGGGGCCTGAGAAGAGAGTGCTGCAGTTTTTCTTTTTTTCGAGATCTTTATTGAATTTAATTAACACATTATACATCTATAATGGAATTCATAATATCAATATCAAATCAATATGCATTAACGCAAGGCACATGGTGTAAACAAAGAAGAAATTAAATATAAATAAAATCTGTCATTTTGAAAAGTATGTAAATCATTTCTTCATTTATCTTCTAATAAACCAAGGTCTTTTGCTATCACAGTCTATTTCTGGGCTCTTCAAGATTGCATGTATTGCAATGATGGAGAAAGTGCTGCAGTTGGACCCTTCTCATATGGAGTGCCTGCAGCCTGGGAGCACTGACGGTTATACGGCCCTGACAGTTTTACACCCCTGCTGTTCCTGGTGTATACTATAGGGGGAGGAGTATATACTGTGAAATAATATTGAGGCTTGATATTGTTTTACTTTCAAAGCATGCACACTATTACCAATAACGTCAATAGTTCATTTTATAAGCCACAACCTTTGGCAAGTAGCTTAAATAAAGCCTAAAAATAGGCTCAAATTACCTCATTTAGACCAGCCTCCTTGTCAGAGAGCTGACGTTGTCCCACTCTTCTAAACAGTTACTAACATTTAGTTAATAATGGGGGGAAACTAAAATTAACAACGTTAAAGGTTTCGTAAAATTCTTCGAGAACTAGCCAGTTTGAAATGGTTGAAATGAATTGATATCGAACCGTAGCTAATCCCTTCTCCAAATAACCCAACGAAGAACAATAACCTTTGCAGATTATTTAACATCTTGTGTCCAGGGGCGGCTGGTATAAACTGATTGTTTAAAATGTTGGTGGCACCTAGAGCAGCAACACTAAATAGTAACAAAAAAACAAAAAAACATCTAAATAGGCTTACTTTTTCCAGCCCAAACTCATGAGCTACCATTCATCTTCATAGTGTGTGTGATGCACTCCCCTGATTTGCTGCTAGTTTGGGCTAAATTAATTCAGCCCACAGGCCACTGACTTTTGACCAATGACAGCCGGGGGTGCTATTGTATAACAGTGGGGACATGTGAGTGACAGGTGTTTGGCAGGCCCTCATTATTTTATTAGATGAATTAATTTAATTTTCTGCTAGTTTGGGATAAATTCATTCAGCCCACACAGGCCATTGACTTTTTGACCAATGACAGCGGACGTATGACAGTATGGTCAGGTGCTAGTGGCAAATGTGTGAGAGAGTGGGGAATGTGATCATTGACATGGCTAGTGTTAGCAACATTTTGAACGGGGTGTATTATTTACTTTCTCATCCGTTTTCTTTGGAAGAAAAATTAGAAGTGAAGCGACTTGGGACACACCAAGTCGTCAAGTCACCAAATTACACAAAAGGACAAAAGACAAAATCGTACGTTTTCTGTAAGTTGGTTTGAATTTTGTGCTTGAATTTGAAAGGATTCAAACCAAAATATCCCACCCCCTCCCAAAAAATCCCTTCCTCCAAAACACATGACTGACTTCTGCCGTGAGGTGGGTATACAGACAAGTAACCCGTCCAATCATTGGATTGCATTTGGACCGAATGCAATCATTAGTGCCGGTTCAACTTTAAGGATTGGTTATGTTTATTACAGTCCTGCCCACATATATCGGATTGATTTCATTTTACTGTCGAACCTTTAGATGTATGGTTGCTAACAGGATGTGAACTTTATTTCAGCAAAAATGTCAAAAAGTGTTTCTCAACAACATTACCTACCAAAAACGAATTTTGGTGTCAAAGCTTGTCAAAAATGTAGAAGGTGATTTTCAACCGTCGGACCAATAGTCTGTCAGAATGAATTCTCTCTATATTGAACATGTTCTTTCTTCTATTTGGTGAAGAATCCACCCCAAAAATGTTGTCATGGTTTATCTACAATACATATTGCAGGTTTAATTAGTGCACAAAGAACCAAGACACAAGTTTTTTTAAGGATATATTTTCCAGAAATAGGACATAAAATAATGTGCTGAGATTCAGACTGAATTCAAATGCGTTTATTACAACATGTAACAAAACATTCTGAATCATTGGCACACAACAAGCCCTGTGACAGACAACAAGCTTCCTTATAACACTAAATCTATTTTCTAGATGTGGCAGTAGTGCTCCAGGTCATCGTAATGAGATTCCACAGAGCCTGTGGTTCCCAAATAAGCCTCCGGCAGGCAGTATGGCAAGAAGGCACAGTGCCATGAAAGGCAGATTCAATGAATGCGTCCAACAACAGAGGCAAGTCAAAGAGTATACAAAAAAAGTGACAGGGTAAAATAAAGTACAACTAGACAGAGTTTGAGTAGGCTATGCAGATTTTTAGGAAGCAGGTTGAGTAGCATAGATGTTTCAGCAAGTTTGTCAAGTAGAGCGCAAGAAAGTGCTTCATAAAAGACTCACCCCAGTGTTTGGTCCGATGCCACTGTCTATGAGTTTATGTCCCTTCACAAAAGACTTTCACTTGCTATCTAAAGGTTTTCTCATTAATTAGTGTAATTTTTCTCTCTCATTCTCTCTCTCGCCCCTGCTCCCGCTACCCCATAACTAATTTCCCATATTAGATTGACTGGCAGAGGCCATCTCTTTACCTTCATCCTTGCACTCTCATTTCCAACTGTATCACAGGAAACACCAGAGACGGACTTAATGGAGAAAATGACCTACTCCACAGTGTAAAGTCTGATGTTGGAGGGCTGTTCCGAAGGCTCTGGTCGCCAAAAAAGAAGATGGCTGAGGGATGGAGAGAGAAATAGAGGGATAGAAAGAGAGACTGAGGGGGGGAGAGAGAGATTAGGCAAACTCATAGCTGTGTGCCAAGCTTAGAGTGGAGTGAGAAACGGCACAGAGAAAGAGGAGAGAGACGTTTCTAATTCTCTAAGACTTCGTCCTGCCATCAAATAGACAATAACAGGTTAGTTTAGGGAATTGGATTCAAGTAAATGCTCTTAATTAAACTTCTTGGTAGATGTTAGTCTGTCTTTTATGATGTAATACTTCAGTAATACCTTCCCTGTTTTTTTGTGCAGAGCACTGTTTCCCACTCTTCCATCCAACAAATGTCCCCTAATAATGTGTAATACATGTATTTAACTCTTTGTGAACGTAAGGTCAATTTTCTTTAACTTATCAGTTGGTTTAATTGTTTAGTTGGTATGTTGTGCATAGACATGACTCTGGATTTGGAGAGGATTATTCAGTCCATTAAGCATGGGGATCAGGATGGGGTTCAGAATCAACTAGACGCCTACAATGTTGAGGTACCATTTTGCTTGTTACTATGACCACAGCAATCTGCTTTCTGTAACCATGGCTACAGTACTGAGCCTGTTCCCACATCAGACTCATAATGTGCTGTCTGTAGCAATGATATACAGTGTAACAGTAGTCACACATTCAAACTGTCCAAGACCACCATATCTGTTCACGTTTTATGTTAGTACATTTATGAGTGCATACAATCAAATTGTTACTCTCCCTTGTCCATCTGCCTCTTCACAGTATGCAGAATGTTTTTTCTTCAACGTTGAAGAGAGAGAGAGGAGAAAGGTAGAACTATCATCTTGCCCTGACTTCATGTGCCTTTCTGTCTCTCCCTTTCCCACCTGTACATCTGTCTCAGCTCCACTCCACTCTTCGACTGTCGCTCTCTCTCTTTATGTTCCCGTTTCTCCCCTGCCATTTCTCCATCTCTCCCACTCTGTCTCCATCTCCTTACACTCTTCATGTACTTGCTCCTATATTTAGCTCCTTCTCTGTTCGACCGACTGTCACTCTCTCACTCTTTGTTCCATCTCTCTCACTGTCTCGCTGTGTGTCTCTTTGGCCCTGATCCTCACACTGTCTCGGACTCAGGACAATGCAGGCTCAGATTAACCTTGTCATCTGCCTTGAATCCCTCTAATCCACTCAATTTGATCCCTCTTCACTTTCCATCCACTCACTTTCTTGGTCTATACTTTTGTTTGTTCATTTGATTCTTTCTTTTTTCCTTTTCTAATATAATGTTCAAAGAATATACCTCATATTCAGTGTAACCCTCTACCACCTCTCACTCTTCCACTTTCTCTTTCTTCCATGATAATTTATGAAGATGTCATTAATTATGTCATGGTTTTGTGCTTTCCTTTGCTTTGGGATCAAAATGACAACAGCAACAAGTGCTGGATGAGGTAAAGCCGAATGAATCAAGGAAGTGTGTGTGGTTGTGTGTGTGTGGTGGGGGGGGGGCTTGTTCAACTATTCTTGTGAGTACCCGAAGTCCCCTCAAGATTTGTAAAACAAGAGAAATTTTGAGAACATTTTCTTGGTCCTCCTAAGTTCAAACGTTATTTCCAGGGGGTTTTAGGGGGTTTAGGGTAACAGTACCGTATATGGACACCTGCTTGTTGAACCTCTCATTTCAAAATCATGGGCATTAACATGACACATAACGTTCCACTTTTCTGGGAAGGCTTTCCAATAGACGTAAGTACATTGATGCGAGATTTGTGCCCATTCAGCCAACCTGGCTTAAACCTGGCTGGTATGGCGTTGGAATTGATCCCAGATGTGTTTTCCCCCGTGCACAAAATGAGGTCCATCAAACACATTTGGGTTCAATTCAAATACAATCTGCAAGCCAGGTCTAATCACCTAACACCAGTGCCCAACTTCTATAATGCTGTGTGGTTGTATGTTGTGGACAGCTTTCCCACAAGAGTGGCAGGAATGTCATTGATACACAATAACGGTTGCACTAGGAATACATATGAATGAATAATAAGACAGAAGACAGAAATAAACAACAGATAAAAAGGCAATAGCTGATCTACAGATTTAACAAAATTCCTAGTCAATTAATAAACCATGCATCCTTGTTTCATTCCTCTCTCACACACACTACCTCATTTCTTCTGATTATTTGATCAGTTCAGACAGAACAAAGTGAGGGAGTATGTTCCAATGCAGAGGTCTCTGATCTTCTCCTTAGACAAGTGAGTTTGCATGTGTGTGTTTGTAAGCGTACGTACTATGTGTACCTCAAATTCAGAAAGCACAATCCAACCCCCTATCCAGTTTTATTTCTCACACTCTAACCCTTCTCTCTCCCCTTTTCTTCTCTCCCTTCCGAATCTCTTCTCATTTTACTTCAATCAGAGGTTGGCAGCAGCGTTGGTGTGGTTCATCCGTACCCACCTTCAGCCTGGAGTGTTACAAGTGTGTCTGCACACGCTCCGCAGTCTCTCCCGTGACCGCCAGGGCTTGGCACCCCTAGTCACAGACACGGCTCTCCTTACCCTCGCCCAGCTGGGGGGAATAAACTCTCTGCCTGTCCTTGATGGCCAGGATGAACAAGAGAAT
Source organism: Thaleichthys pacificus (assembly GCA_023658055.1). Taxonomy (NCBI): domain Eukaryota; kingdom Metazoa; phylum Chordata; class Actinopteri; order Osmeriformes; family Osmeridae; genus Thaleichthys; species Thaleichthys pacificus. The sequence goes on along the minus strand of CM042862.1, from coordinate 17,079,756 downwards.
GACAATTACCACTCAGAGGTACACAGCCATTTAGTAGCTGCTGAAACCAGGAAACCCACAGTTGATGAGGTGAAGACTTGCGAGGTAGCCTCAGAGGTTTGCTTATTATCAGTGGATGCCAATGACGGATCTTTCACCGAGACCTGCTCTGTAGTTGAAGTCTGCTCCAGTATTACCACCCCGGAGAACCACAGTGATATGGCGGGTGCTGGCATGATGGTATCCCGCAGTGATCACCACTGCCCCAACGTTAGAGGGGAAGGAGGCCACGGGACTCTGGCATGTGGAAAGAAGGAAGCCAGAGAAGAGATAAAGGCAGAAGAGGAGTATGAGGAGGATGGCGAGGTGTGGAGAAGAGAGGCCATAAAAACCTTATGTAACATTATTTCGAACAGCCAGAGGGCGCAAGATAGAGCCAGTGCATTGAGGTGAGAGAGTTGATCATCCTAACGAATGCATCCCCAGACTACTTTGTCAACTGAATAAATACGATTTATAAAAGTTAATTCCATCATGAAACATTCTTGTCATCTCCAACTCTTGCATTTAATTTCACACCCATTATTTAATTACATTTTCCCCTTTTCATTAGGTTGCTTCCTGGTCTTTCAGAGAAGCTGAAGCTGGGGGTCAGTGACAGAGCACCCTCCAGTGGTCAGTTTTATGAACTGCGTTTGCTCTTCTTGTTAACTGCGCTGAGGCCTGAACTCAGGGTGCAGCTACTGCAGGTAATAGCTCTGGCCTTGTTTTCAAGACAGTCTGTCACCAGTCTTGCTTTTACCATGGATGTTCAAATTAATAATGGGATTTTCTTATGTACAGAATTATATAATAATAATATATATAATAATAATATATAATTGTATAATTTGCTTTTCTCTATAAGGAACGAAGAGTTTCCATGTTGATTGCGGTTCTGGAGCAATGTCTAGTGGTGCAGTGGGCCGACTCTCACGAGGTGATTATTGACCACAGAGCACCCCCTGTCTCCAAGGAGGTGTCACAGCGGGCTATTGAAATCCTCAAGATCCTGTTCAACATCACCTATACCTTGCACAGACAGGACCCTGATGAGGTGAGGGAAAATGTCCCTGATGAGGTGAGGGAAAATGTGTATTAAAAAGTAAATATCAAGGTTGATGTTGGGTTGAGAAATAGGGGGTATGGCTTATTATTTAAATTTGGTGTTACTAACTATGACAAATGTATGAGCAAGAGGGTCAAAACTCAAAGCACAATGTTATAACAAAGTGGTATGTCCCAATTATATGCATCCTGCATGCAACAGTACGTACTTTGCAAAGGCAGCTGCAGTACCTACTAAAAGAAAAAAGTATGCTATTTACAGTTTTTCACAATTGTTAACACACAAAAAGCAAAAATGTTGCACAATTTTCACAACCTTCACTTCATGTACGAATTGCTTGACCCAATTTGGCACTACTTTACACTCCCTTATCTGCATTAGACTCTGACTTTCCTTGTTTACACACTGATGTCAATTACACATCACCTTGTTGTCAAAACACTACACACAATGTTCAGTTGTTGCACACACTTCTCAAGTAAAATGTCAAAGTATCAACCTACAACACACAACTATTCAAATCTTTAAACACTCAGGTCTGGTGAGCAATTTGCAATCAGGACTGCAGCATAAAAAGGGCCTTGCAGCAGCATTTTAATCTGAGTTAGAGTAGCTTTCGCAGTTACACAACAAAGTCAGGTAATGTGATGAGATTGAATTTAAAAGTATAAAAAACTCACCAGGGACAACGACAACATCGGCAACCCTGTACTATGGATTATTATTTTGATGTAATCTTTAAATTAAGTGTCTGAACAGGACTGGGTGTGCAGGCACACATGATTAGTTTCTCCTCCATGTTGATACTAAAACCTAGATTCTAGGTTAGAAATGTTGACAATGACCAACAGTTGCTACGTTACAAGAAACAAGGAACCAATCCGATTGGCCAACACTCTTCACTGTTCCACTGTTCAAACTTTTTTCTTTTTCTACATCTTTCAATTATTAATACTTTTCAGAATGGGTTTTATTTGCCAAGAAACATCCCACAGACAAGGAATTTACTGTGGCAGGAAGGTGCACACATTAAACATATAAGAATCTTAAATAAGAAGTGTACAAGTCTAACTAATACTAAGGGGCTAAAAATGTAAAAGATTTAGAATTAAATAAAATATAAAATGGCTATAGTACAAATAGGGCAGTCGGTGGCGGTCTGTGTTTATTCTTAAATAACTGCTGGTGCACAAACGCAAACATTGTCGAAAAGTATTGCTGCCCCGAACGGGAACTTATGCTTCTTAAGTGCAGACCCTTCTACTTACCAAGGGAGTTGGGCATTGTTTACATCTGTGCTGTGTACATCCCTCCGGACGCTAATGCTAAACTAGCATTAGTGTAACAGACGTGGTCTTGCAAGCTCCGTCAGAGGCATACGGGCAACTGTCCGCTCCGACCAGGAGTCGAACCTACCACCTCTGACTTCCCAAGCGCCACCACTACCAACTACGCCAACGAAAAGCTAGCAATTTGTTGACACGGGTGGCCTGTTACATACTTGAGGAGTGAGTTTCACCACACACCGGCAACATTAGCACAGCTACATGTCTACATAAGTAAAAGACTGGCCACACACCCAGACAGCGCCTTCATTGTAGCAGGAGATTTTAATCGTGCTAATTTTAGATCTGTGCTCCCCACATTCCATCCAAACGTGACCTGTGCAACAAGAGGCAGTGTGAAACTAGACCAGGTGTACACTAATGTTGTCAAGGCTTACAAAGTACAGTCTGACTCCCACCTTAGCCTGTTTGACCGCCTCTCGCTGTTCCTGTACCCCTCATACCAACAAAGAATCAAAGCGACAAGGCCTGCCACCAAGTCCATAACAGTGTGGAATGAGGATGCCATCCCTCAGCCACAGGACTTTTTTGATAGCATGGACTGGACGATATTTAACAGCCTGGAAGCTCCTGTTGACCCAAAAATGGCACTGGAGGAATATACATCTTCAGTTATGGACTACATCAACTTCTGCGTGAACAATGTCACGAGAAGGAGGACTGTGAGAGTGTTCCCCAACCAAAAGCCATGGATGTGCAGAGAGGTGCGTACACTATTGAAGGCCAGAGACGCAGCCTACAGATTAGGTGATGCACCAGCATACAGCGTAGCCAGGGAAGCACTGGGGAGAGGCATACAATCTGCAAAAGCTAAGCACAGGCAACGTCTTGAGCAACTTTTCCACACTCACGCCAATCCGAGACAAGTATGGGAGGGAATAAGGCCAATTTCGGACTACAAAGGGACTGCGTCATCCCCCCAAACCATCAACCCCAGGAAAGCGGCAGGACCAGATGGTGTGGCAGGCCAAGTACTAAGGAATTGTGGTGACCAGCTGACAGAGGTTTTTACAGACATTTTTAACCGCTCTCTAGCCCTTTCACATGTCCCCCCATGTTTCAAAGCATCAACCATCATACCTCTGCCAAAAAAGACTGCGGTCACATGCCTGAACGACTATAGGCCAGTGGCTCTCACCCCTATACCTGCTAAATGTTTAGAAAGGCTGGTCATGAAACACATAAGAGGCATTACACCAGCTTCCTTTGACCAACACCAATTTGCATACAAAGCGAACAGATCTACAGAGGATGCAGTAGCCCTGCTGCTTCACACTGCACTGGAGCACCTGGAGCTAAAGAACACTTACATCCGTATTCTCTTTATAGACTACAGTGCTGCTTTCAATACGATCCTTCCAGGCAAACTCATCTCCAAACTTCAGGACTTAAACCTCAATGCTACATTGTGTAACTGGGTATTGGACTTCCTGACCAATCGCACACAGAGAGTACAACTGGGGAAGCAACACTCTTCGAATCTGACCATCAGCACTGGCGTCCAGTGCTGATGGTCTGAGCACGCAACCTTGTTGCGTGCTCAGCCCACTATTATACACTCTCTACACCCATGACTGTACTCCCTCCTGCCCATCCAACCATATCTTCAAATTTGCAGATGACACAACAGTGCTTGGCCTCATCTCCAACAACGATGAGGCTGCCTACAGGCAAGAAGTGGGAAATCTGGCAGTCTGGTGTTCTGAGCACAATCTCAGTTTCAACTTAAAGAAGACAAAAGAGATGATCATTGACTTCCGGAAGTCTGCCCAGCACAATCAACATCTCCCACTCCACATTAACGGCGAAGAGGTTGAGCGAGTCACCAGTTTTAAGTTTCTGGGTCTAACGCTGACGGAGGAGCTGTCCTGGGACAACAACACATCTTCAGTCTTGAGGAAAGCCCAGCAACGCCTCTTCTACCTCCCGAAGTTAAGGAAAGAACACCTTCCTCAGAGACTACTGAGCAACTTCTACCGCTGCGCTATAGAGTGTGCTGACATACTGCCTGAACGTATGGTTCTCCAGCTGCACAAAGGCGGAGCAGGCAGCCATCCAGAGGCTGATTAAAACAGCGGGAAGGATCATCGGGGCAGAGCTGCCCCGATGATCTATTCCATCTCCTCCTCCCGATGCCTGCAGCGTTCAAATCGCATCCTCACGGACCCTTCCCACCCTGCCCATTATCTGTTCCCGCTTCTCCCGTCAGGGAAAAGGTTCAGATCGACAAAAGCGCGCACCTCCAGAATGGCAAAGAGCTTCTATCCTAGTGCAATAAGGCTTCTCAACAGCTTACCCAAAACCACCCACCTCCCACCCGGTCCGCCACGCCCCCATGGACTGCACTCTTAACACTCTATCCGGCAACTATTGATACAACTCAATGTATATTTATCTATCTATTTATTAATTGTTGTTTATTATTATTTGGCTGTGGCAGTTAAAGGTCACATGACATGAAAACTTCACTTTAGGAGGTTATTTAACATTAATATGAGTTCCCCTAGCCTGCCTTTGGTCCCCCAGTGGCTAGAATTTTCGATAGGTGTAAACCAAGCCCTGGGTGTTCTTCTCCGCCTTTGAGAAAATGAAGGCTCAAACGCTCGGTTTGAAAATCTCCTCTTATTGACGTAACAAGGAGCCAGGCTACCGCCCTTCTCTCTGCTGTGCCCGCCCAGATAATCTGACCCGCCAATGAGGAATTGAGCTACGATTGTGCAAGGGCGAGTGCAATATCGTGTTTTCCTGCAGAGACATCGTGCCATGGCTAGCAAACGAACGAAGCATAACAGTTGCTCAGTGCTTGGATGTACAAATCAACACACAGGTCTTTTTGTAGTTCCGTCATCCGAGCCTCTAAACAATCAGTATCTTAATTTTATTTTCGCTGAAAATGCGCCTACACAACTTCTGTTGTAGGCGCATTTGTTTTGTATGTCTGCGCCAAACACTTCAGCCACGACTGTTTCCTCAACTTGAGCTAATACAAAACTGGCCTTGCTGAAATTAAATTCTGGATCAGTACTAACTCTCCTTCGTCCAGCTACTAACCTCGGACAAGTAAGTTAACTAACGCTATATCATTTTGTAGCTTTACTGTATATGGTTACCTAGCTTGCTACCCTTAGAATGTGGCTGTAACATTAGCTCTGCAGCTAACAGCTGAGTTACTGTCGCTATGGAAAGGTAGATAGCATCAAGTATAAGTGTGAATACATATGCTGTACGTGAGTGTTGTACACTTCTTTGTTATTTGGATAAACGTTCTGCTGTTGGTAGTTATGGCGCGCGCGATATCCACCTTTCCCCTCATTGAAATGACTGAGTGTGTACCTCTGCAAACCAGGGTTATCAGATGAGAATGGGCAAATTCGAGGTATTTTACAGCAACGGGGTTACAGCCATTGCGATACATCCGTTGTAAACATTAGCGCATGGTGCCGCCCCTCCGCTCCTCATTAGCATTTAAAGCTACAGACACCAAAACAGCGCGTTCTGAGGAAAGCTCCTTGTGGGACTGCTAGTAGTGGCTGTAATTCTGCACCAAGGCTGAATTTCGGGAAAGAGACTTCTGATACAGTATTAGGGGACCACTAAGGCCTATATAAAAGCATCCAAAAACAGCATGTCATGTGACCTTTAATGTCCACAGCAACTTAAGTTTTTAGCTGTCTGTTGCTGCCTCTACTGTCTCGTTGTTTTTGTGACAATGACAAATAAAGTACTTACTTACTTACTTACTTACTTAGGGCAACATCTAACCTCTGTTGTCAATATCGCCAATAAAAAGTAAATACTTTTCATTTATGAAGCATTTTGAATGTTCTCATGCTTTTATTTCCTATAATTTAGTGTTGTTATGATCATGTTTTGATGATCACCTTTTGCTTTTATTTATTTATGTATTTTTAATTTATTTTTTACACATTGTATTGCCATTGTGTATTCATGTATGTGAAGCACATTCATGTATGTGAAGCACATCTCCATCTTGAAACTGAAACCTAGATTCTAGGTTAGAAATGTTGGCAATGACCAACGGTTGCTACGTTACAAGAAACAAGGAACCAATCCGATTGGCCAATGCTCTTCACTGTTCAAACTTTTTTCAGTTTCTACATCTTTCAATTATTAATACTTTTCAGAATGGGTTTTATTCGCCAAGAAACATCATCAGATTTAGAATGAAATAAAATATAAAATGGCTATAGTACAAATAGGGCAACATAGTGCAATATGGCAAGGTGTCTTGTGCAGATAAAGTGATAAGTGGCCAAGTCAGTGTGAGTCCTTGGCCTTGTTGAAGAGGCCAGCAGCGGATGGGAAGAAACTGTGTGGCGTGAGGTTTTGGTCCTGATGGACCGCAGCCTTCTGCCGGAGGGGAGTGGCTGAAACAGTGTGTCCAGGCTGGGAGGAGTCGGCCACAATCTTCCTTGCTCGCCTCAGGGTCCTCGAGGGGTGCAGGTCCTCGAGGGTAGGCAGATTGCAGCCGATCACCTTCTCAGCAGTGCGAATGATACGCTGCAGTCTGCTCTTGTCCTTGGCAGTGGCAAAAGTGTACCAGATGGTGATGGAGGAGGTGAGGATGGACTCAATGATGGCTGTGTAGAAGTGCACCATCATTGTCTTTGGCAGGTTGAATTTCTTCATCTGCCGTAGGAAGTACATCCTCTGTTGTGCTTTCTTGGTGAGGGAGCTGATGTTCAGTTCCCACTTGAAGTCCTGGGAGAGGATAGTGCCCAGGAAGCGGAAGGACTCCACAGGGTGATGGGGGTGACTGTCATAAGAGCATTGAGCTCTAACATAACGCTTTAACATTTATGAAATTAAATAAGATACCCTTTTCATCACTCTTTTTTCTCCTTTTTCAACCGTAAGAAAATATTGCAATGCATAACAATGACAGATATACTTTTAAAATTTTGTCTCACCATTTTGGTTTCAAAGCAAATCTTTTTTTCACCTTCATACTGCTGACATACTTTTGTATGCTATGATATTGATAACTGTTATGCAATATACTCTTCATCACTATATTTTCTCATTTTTCTAACTTTAAACTTTTTTCTGTTTCTCAGTCTTTCATTCTTTAATACTTTTTACGCTTAAACATTTATGAAAGTCAATAAGATACTCTTTTCGTCACTCTTTTTTCTCCTTCTTCAACAGTAAGAAAATATCGCAATGCATAACAATGACAGATATACTTTTAATACTTTTTCTCACCATTTTGTTTTTAAAGCACATACCTCTTTTAAAATCTTTGTAAAACCTTCATTATTCAAGCCATCAAAACAAAATCGTTTCAACTGCATTCAGCAAACACACACATTTTCTTCAGGAAATGTACCTTTTTTAGTTTTTTTTACACTTTCAATTTGCTTCATGTGTTTCATTTGCTTGCAGCAAACACACTAAATATGGTTCGTGAGAACAACGCTATCACACTCCGACAAATACAAACTAGGATCCTGGCTGACCATGATACATTCAGGAACGTCCAGACTGTCAGCCTGTTCTCTGTGTGTACCGAAATAAAACTTTTTTTGCTGCATATTTGTGTGCTGTTTTATGTTTGACTATGAAAAAAGTAGGTCTACACTGAGCCATTTTACAAAAAGAGAAATGGCTCATTCTCCAGAGCCATTGTCATTCATATGGTGTGTTCCATTTCAATAATTGTGTTTTCAATTTTGCACTACAGTGTGCTGTGAATGCTTGGCAGTGTGCAGCAAATGCTTAGTTGTGTGTACTGTTATGAATGGTATGTGTGTGTCATTTGAAAATATGGCTGTGTGTACCAAATGAGAACACAAGTTCCATTTTGTGAACAGTTAAGAGATTTGATGGCAAGGAGTCATCTTGCAAAGGAAGTGTCAGGTTTAGCATTTTGTGTGTGAGGTTTTCAGTTTTGTGTGTGCAGTTTTGAGAAAGCCGTTATTGTTTTGAGAAACGTGTGTTAACAATTGTGAAAAACTGTAAGATGCAGGGTTGGTCTCCTGTCACTCTCAGGAGGATGCTGCTCTCTATCACCGCCTAGCTGCAGTGCTACGCCATTGCCTGCTTCTCTCTTGTGATGGAGAGGACCTGACTGAGGAATTACAAGGGTAAGATCACTTCTGTTTCATTGTAGTAAAATAAATTGTAATGCACAAGTACACACACACACACAATTCAATTTTTACATACGGTTGACATACCATCCATAGACACACGGTAAACATCCTCTCCACCCTGCCCCTGAGATGTCTGGATGTCCTGCTGTCTGTGCGCCTGTCTGAGGGCTCCCGCGAGTGGGAAGGGGTCAATATGGACTGTGTCCTCACCCTCCTTCTCTTCATGGAGAAGCTCCTGGACAGGGTGAGCCTGTGGGAGTGGCTGGGATGGGAGGTGGAGGAAGCAAAGAGGCAAGCATCCTAAGAGGCTAACTCCTCTCCATTCTCTCTCTGTCGTCTAAATCCTTAACTATTTTTCCAAACCTAGGAAAGTATCAAAAGGAAGTTTCATTAAAATTCGGCCTAAACTTATCCTGCTTTTGATAAAGGGAAGTGAAAAATTTTTTACTTACTTATTTTGAATGTTTTTGAGCAAAACAAGTTGTGTTGAAAACAATACTAAATCAGGATGTGTTTGCAGTGTTTTCAATGTTCTGAATTGTTATAGAACAGTTGGAAATTTTACCTTCATCAATTTCCATTGGTGTATCATTATAATATACGTATATCAAATGACTCTTTTAACAACAGGCAACACCTTACATTACTATAAGAGAACAGTAGAAAGAAGGGTCGCAAAGTTGACACACACATCTCTGTTCTCGTATTAAAGGCAGGGTGGGCAAGTTTCGCGAACCTAGCAATTTTAGCTCCAGTTTGAAAGGATTCAAACCAAAATATCCTACCCCCCTCACATTTCAAAGCCACTCCTCCAAAACACATAAACACGCTGCCTGACAACTGCCGGAAGGTAAATAGACAAACAAACAAGTAATCATTGAATTCGCTCTGAATGCCGTCCAATCATTACTCTGACGTGAGCTGATTGGTCGTGTTCATTACAGTCCTGCGACGTCCACAGATATTGGATTGATTTCATTTTACTGTCAAACCTTTAGATTTATTGGGATGTTTATTTCAGCAAATACAACAGAAATTACATCTCAACAACATTACCTACCCTTCCTTTAAGGGTCAAAGGTTGAAGGAAAAACTGACCCCTGTGCTAAACTTGTTGACTGAGAGCTGCCGGGTCCACCAGGAGACGCGTCACTACCTCAAACAGCAGGTACTTCACCTCCTTTCTCTCGCATGCTTTTTACATTTTTCTTTCTGCATTTTTTCCACATGCAACAGTTATACCTGAACGTGTATCATACACAGTAGCCCTCTTGACCTCCTCATACAAGCCTTTTTCATCTCACAAGTCTGTTTCACCAACAGCATTATTACTTACTTTCTCTTTCCACCACCAACATTTTTGTCAAATGGGCCTAACTAGGTGTATCTCATGTTTGTGTGATCAACCCCCCTCCACAAACACACACCACAAACTCAGATCTTACCCCCACTGAGGGACGTTGCCATCAGACCAGAGCAGGAGTCAACACTGAGAGGCCGTCTGGTCAGGCTGATGACCAACGTGGACACCGCCATCAAACACTGCGCCGCCGAGCTTCTTTTTGTGCTTTGCAAGGAGAACGGTACCCATGTGTCCCTAGAATGAATATGCAGTGTTACTTACATTAGTTATGAATTACTGTCATTACTGACATTCGTTATTAATCACTCCATATTGATGTGAACCTAACATACAGAGTGTTACTGTGACCATTATTCTTGCCTTAAGTGTGAGAAACAAATGTTACCAGACGTGTTTGTGCTCTGTGGCTTTGTTGTAATTTATGTCCTTGTCATTCGCAAATAACCACTTGATCCATCCTCACAGTGTCTCGTTTTGTGAAGTAAACGGGATACGGGAACGCCGCCGGTTTGCTGGCAGACTGTGGTATGCTGGGCGGCAGTCGACTATCAACCAACACCCAGTACTCAAGTGATTCCGACTCAGATACGGAGGAGTACAGAGAAGCCAAAGGTCGCATCAACCCGGTGACCGGGCGGGTGGAGGAGGAGCAGCCGGACCCCATGGAGGGAATGACGGAGGAAGAGAAGGAGGAAGAGGCCCGGCTTCTCATCAGCATGTTCAACAGGCTCTCACAGTAAGAGTGTGTACGTGTGTGTGTGTGTGCCTAGGTGTCACTATGTGTGTTTGTAAGTCAGAGAGAGAGAGATCTTACACAAAATGCTCATTTAACACAATATTTCTTTCTCTACCTCAAACCTCCCTCTCATTCCTACCCAGGGACAAGATCATCCAGCCAATGGGAGTGATAGCAGAGGGGAGATTAGCTCCACTGTGTGGTCAGATGTTGGGGTGTACTCTAGAGGAGGAGGAGGAAACCGAGGGAGAGAGTGATGATGAAATGGAGCACTAGGCAAGGAGGGTGAAATGAGAGAGCAATATTAAAACCTACAAGATCTTGTACACAGGAAAGACAGGAAGTGTTTCATTTTGGCAAGATTGCTTGTATTTGTATTATATAGCCCCTTGTGTCTATTGTTAAAAAAGCACTTTACTTCTCTAGCTGTGTTTAAGATATGAATCAGCTACCACTGATTTGGCAGTAGCCAAGATATGAAACAACACTTATAAGCCATGCATACAATATAACATATATAGCTAGGCAGCTTCCAACTGGAAAACAACGAACACTTTTGCAGCTAAATAAATTGGCACAAGATGTACTATTTTATTCTCACCATGGCAACCATAGCGTATCTTTTATTTTGTTCATTATCTTTCACATGCTGGTCTAGTCTCAACCCTGAGTGAATACCACCAATTATGTTCAAGGCTATGTTACCATTTTACAGAAGAGAGAGGAATGTATTTTGCTTGACTAATGTTTAAAAGCTCTTATCAACTGTTTCATCACTGTGTTAGGAACCTCAACACACCAGATAACATTGGATAGTGATTTCCCATGTTAAAAGTGATTTTATTATTTTCTGTGGTAGGTACGTCTGACTTGGATAGGAGTTGCTAAATTTAATTTGGAAAAAAAGCATTGGGCCTCATTCACCAATATCTTCCTAAGTTATTTCTTAAATTTGTTCTTAAGAAAGCTCCTAAGAAAAGTCTAAGTGTGATTCATGACGTGTTCCTAAACAGCAGAATTGTTTACAGGTGTTGTCTTAGAATGATGAATCCCAATATGTCGTAAATTGAAAGCTCGTACCCCGTTGCTCCTATTTAGCATAGGTAAACACCCTGTTAATTCCCATAAAAGGACATGAGATGGCAGGGCCGTGTGCACCCAGAGAAATGTCGAAAAGACGTGGTAAAGACGGTGGAGGCCTTGACTCCAAAAAAAAGAGAAACTTAGTAATTCTGAACTGGAGGTAGGGCCTACTGCTGCAAGACGTTAGCAACAAACGACATATCATATTTTGTAGGGTCAGCGGTGGATACAAAGCAGTAAATAAAAACGATCCATGGAATGCAATTACTCATGCAGTGAACGCTGTATCTGGAGAAGGGCGCAAAACTGATAAAGTGCAAAATAAATGGTTTGATCTGAAATCTGAGGCAAAAAAATGTATTTCAAAACCTAGAAATCAGTTGACTGTTACAAATATCCATGAGGACTGCTCTTGGTAGCCTAAAGCGTCCCAACAGGTAGCCTACTCGTCACTCTCTGCAAATAAATCGGTATGGTCACGGAAGATGTGTTCCCTCCTCAGGGAACGATCTTCCTTGTATGGCAAGGTTTCCCGTTAACATAATTGATGTGAATTGAAGGCAAAGCAAGGCTAGTTTATTTAAGGCCTAGCACAATTCATACACAAGTGCTTTACAAATATGCAGAAGTGTAAGTGTAGTGTGTATTTATTAACATGAAATGTTCACTTTCTGAGGTTATTTAACATTAATATGAGTTCCCCTAGCCTGCCTTTGGTCCCCCAGTGGCTAGAAGTTTCGATAGGCATAAACCAAGCCCTGGGTATTCTTCACCACCTTTGAGAAAATGAAAGCTGAAACGCTCGGTTTTGAAAATCCTCTCCTTATGTCGTCATAAGGAGGAAGGTTACCTCCCCTTTCTCTGCTTTGCCCGCACAGAGAATTTGGCCCACCAATGAGAAAATGAGCTACGACCGTGCGAGCGCGATATTGTTTTTTCCTCGAGACATCATGGCTTATAAACGTCCGAAGAATGGCAGTTAGCCCCGCCTCTTTCTTCCTCATAGCATTTAAAGCTACATACACAGAAACAGCAAGTCCTGAGAAAAGCTCATTGTGGGACTGCTCGTGGCTGTAATTCTGCACCAAGGCTGAATTTCGGGAAAGAGACTTCAGATACAGTATTAGGGGACCACTAAGGCCTATATAAAAGCATCCAAAAACAGCATGTCATGGGATCTTTAAAACAAACAAACATATAATTGTGTAAAATAATGACAATTATTAGTTGCTAAATTATAAAGGAAAGAAATATTCCATTTTAAATTAGAACGGACGAAAACGGTATAACTACTTATTTTGCACAAACATGTCAGCTCTCAATTGTGTGTAAGAGTGCTCTTGTGTGTGCGTAAATTCTGTTCTTACCTAAGAACAAATCCCAAATAAGTAAGCATTGGTGAATGCCAGAATCTTTGTGAAAACTGCGTAAGTGGGGTTAAAGAACAAATTTGTTCTTAAGAACATTTGGTGAATGAGGCCCAATGACTGTTAATGTGTTTTGTCAACATAGTGTGTCAAAATTTGACTCAAAATACCATTGTATGGAAAACTGCAGAAGACAGGTCTCATTTGTTTTATTATTTTCTTTCAATATTCCTGTATCTATTGGATTAGCGTTGACTTCTTCAATGTCTTTCCTATTTTGTTTTCTTCTGGGGCCTTTAATTTCAACACCTCCTGCAGACTATTGAAGTTACAGCTAAATTAACTCATACTATTTATAACGGTCTTGAATTGGCTCTTATTAATTTTATCATCATCCAATTTGAATGTCTCAAAATAGCTTATAATACAAACTCTTCTTTTCAGGAAATACATTTAAATTCCAGTTTGTTCTTTAAAGGTGTAGGGAAAGCTAAATAACTTGCATGGTACCAGTTATTCACGTCATTTTCATACTTTTTAGCAGTTTTATTAGCTGTTGTCAAATACAGTAGGTTTCATGTACAGAAGAGGGAATGGGAATTTGACTGAAGAAGCTGTACAATATTTACAAACAAAAATGCTCTGTAAGAGTTTCAACAAATTATAATTATCATAATTAACAACAGATAAAAAAGACATACAGTAAACACACTTTATAATCGTAATTCCAACACTGACACACTTGCTTTCAGAAAGTGCACAGTTACTTTATTTTTATTCTGGCATAAAATCCTTTCTTATTGTCTTTTGAAGAACCAACAGAAAGAAGTTTGCTTAACTTTAAATACACTTTCCAAATTTAAGCAGACGGTAAATAAGGAACATCAAACACTTGTTTGTTTCGTACCACTCAACTTTGCTCTTCATAACTGTTCCCCCTTCAGCTGTCAAAGGGGCTTATAGCCAAGGATTGTGGTTGGGCCATTTCATGTATACCCAAATCAAATATTGTCATTTAAATCAATAACTGCAATCCCATCTGGGGACGATAATGTTAAAAATGTCCTTGTATAAATAATACAAATCATAATTATTAATACATATTTATATATTGTGTGTATGTGTGCATGTATGCATGTTTGAATGTAGGTCAAAAGAGTAGTCTCTCCTGTAGTGCTAGCCGATTCACCATAGTCCTCCTGCTGCCCTCCACAGGTCAGGACAGAGCCCTTCACACATTCACAATTTTCACATTGCCTCCTCTGCTCGTCTTCTCTCATTGAGCCAAGAGATACTTTATAAGGGAATAAACTAAGTGTTAAAAAGAGTTTGTAGCACAAATTTAAGTTAAAATCCATCCTTCTTAAAAAAAGAAAAGACAAAGAACACCGGCTGTTTCCTCGCTGGGCAAGGACTGAGTGGGTTTAGGACGTCCGTTTTTTCTGTCTTGTCTTGGTACAGTTCAGTTTTCTCCGCTTTCAACCTCTTTTTGTCTCCCAATACGGTTTATTATGTCTTCATTTCATTCCTGGCTAGTGACCTCCTGCTCAGGTGTTGGTGCTCAGAGTGAGCAGCTCTATGAATGAGTTGAAGAGGGTCTCCAGCCAGCCCTGGTTGGCCATACATTGCTGAACTACCTCCTCCTGGCCAGGGTCCTCGGTTGCCTGCTCAATACTGTCCGTCTGTCAGATCACAGAAGAGAATTGGGGCTTAGTATACATAGGTATTATGGTACCACACCAGAGGTTTATTATTATTATTACAGTGCATCATTTCTGACTGCACCTTTCCGTTGCTTTTTACTTTATTTTTTGCTTTTCATAATATCACATTCTATTATTAAATGTGTGTTAAGACCACAATGTGAATTTCTTTATCAGTTAGCCAGTTACAGACATGCTTCTTGCAACACTTTCGGGATTTTTTTTATTTCAAAACAGTGTGAAACAGTGTGAAAAAGTAGAACAGAAATAGCAAGGCTGTAAAAGAGATAGGGTAACCTTCAAGGTCACTGCTCATCCACACTAGTCTTACCTCCTTCTTGCAGTGCAGGAAGGTGTGGTATTTGTAGTGGTGGAGGGAATGGTAAAGGCTGTAGATTCGACACGTCTCAGTCGAAAGCTTTAGATCCTGATGTTGAGAGAAAGAGAGGGAAGGATGAATACAGTTACAACACAAATTGTAGTTTGATAAACTCTTTAATTTCTTTGCATTTTCCACCCTAGCATCAGAAGTGGGAAAATGTAAAAAAGAACGTGAACACTGTCGAACTAGCTATTTGGTGGGACAACACACAGATTTGCTTCATACCTGTTGCTTGGGCATGCTTCTCTTGACCCGGTTTAGAGTTTTGCGATTGTAGCCCTCACCCCCAAGGTGCAGTTTAACTGCTCCAGAGTCCAAGGTATCAGCCGTCATTTTCGGAAACATGTGGAGAACCTCCTACAGGGAAATTAAAAAGATAGATAGTGGTTTGTTGTTGAATATTTCAGAACATGGAAGGGACAGACTGTTGGAGGAAAGTAGTAGAAGGGGCAAAGTATAAAAATAATCAAATATAATTAAAACAGATTAGAACAAGTCTGTAGAAAAATTAAGGGGCGTACTAACTAGTGCTGTCAAACGATCAAAATATTTAATCGCAATTAATCGCATTAATGGAATAGTTAACTTGCGATTAATCGCAATTAATCGCGATTAAATATTTAAATATAATCGCACATTTTTATCTATTCTAAATGTCCCTTGATTTATTTTTGTCCAATAATTTTTTCTCATTTTAATACTCTTATCAACATCAAAAAGTGGATCAGATTGCTTGGTGCAAATTATTTTTTAAATTGAAAACAACATTGCAATCGCCTGGCTTTGACGAGGGGGCGGAGAATTCGCATCAGCTGTGTGCTTGGCCATCAAGTGGTATTTCAGACTGGACGTGCTGCTCAGTTCACAACGACAAAACACACAGATCACTTTGGTCTTGTCAATGGAACTATTTGGCAACTTTTTAAAAGTAAACTTTCCATTCAGAATCTTATTGGCATCCATTTCGCCGTCTCGCGCTCGCCATCCACTCAAAACGTAACGTTAGCCTAGTACTCTTTAGCCGGCTCGCAAGCCCAAAAAAGTGTGTGCGGCGTGCCTGTTGTTTTGTTTCCGGTCTAGCTAGATCCGGTGTGGTGTTGTAGTTTTTCTAACGTCAGTAGTTGTTGCAACAGCATGTGAAAAAACGTTTGCTAGGCCAAAAAGAACGTTAATCGTGCGATAAAAAAATTGACGCCGTTAAAATGGGTTTGCGTTAACACCGTTAATAACACTTTAAACTGACAGCACTAGTACTAACATACCTGGTGCTGAGCACTCATGTTGACTCTCCTCAACAGTCTCCTCTTCTGTTCATTGAGGAGGCTGTCAATTTTCCTCATGGGCGGGAGGTACAGTTCATCTAAGGAAGGGGAGACAAGAGGACAAGTCTGCGTCACTTCCTTGTATTCCCGGGACTGACATCAACTTTAACGTCACCCTCAGTTCATATTTTCTCTTTCGTTGTCATTCAATCACAAGTTCCCCTTTTCAATTATGTGGCCTATGTGCAAATAGCGCATATACTGCTTATATAATCCTCATAACGTTACTTACAGTGCCAATAGGGGATCTAATCGTGTGTATGTTCAGGCAACTTTTATAACGTTACTAAATAACATCATTAGGATATTCAGAGGCCCCCACATTTCTATGTCCTGAATACACTTGGGACGTAACTCTCGTCAGTTGACACCACAGGTACGTAACCATGACTTTGTGGAGACTAAAATAACATTGTGGTCACGTTCTGGAATGTAATTTTGTTAGCTGGGACAACATCTTATCTCAAATACACCATCATAAAAAGGTGTAGGTATAGTTTGCTTTTACAAAGCAGTGCTAAATTTCTAACTGCACTAAAACATTCTTTGAAAGCTTCCAATCCATTTCAAACGTTTACAAAAGTTGCCATGCACACATACATCACTTTGCCTAACAGAAAACTGCCCATTTCTATTTTATTAATTCATTTATTAAGACCCTTTAACCCTAGTCCACAAGTATCTCTCACACTATAGCACTTTCCCTCTCTTTGTCACAAACTCCCATGGTTTGCTGTATCCATGTTGCCCTTCTCTCCCTCCCCTCTGCCCTCTCCCTCCTTCCTCTGACCGTGTGTGTCCTCCAGGGCCTGGATCATGTCAGGGTCCAGGGCGGTGCTGACTAGCATCTCCACATAGCTCCTGAACATCTCCCTCATGGCCCGGCTGTTCATGCCACCTCTCACTGAGGCTGCAGGACAGAGAGAGTGTTTTATCACCATGATGTTGATATTTTACCATTAAATGCATTAAACATACATTACAATATCTGGGTTCCTCACCTTCATCCTCACTGGGTTGGTCAGGGGAGGAGTCGGACTCCGAGGAGGAGGGTATATCCTTCAACCACTTCTTCCTCTTCTTGGGCGGTGGTTCAGCTTTTACTTTCATAGGCCTTGCCCTAGACGGACGATCCACCTTCTTCTCTGCCCCTCTTTTCTCCTGCTCTCTCCCTAGCTCCAGTCCACTACATCTCCTCTCTACCTTCTCCACATGATGTTTCTTCTCTTTCTCCTCCCTTTCCCTCTGTTCTTTTTCCCGCTCTCTATCTCGTTGTTTCTCCTTTTCTCTCTCCTTCTCTTTCTCCCTTTCCCGGCGCTCTCTTTCCTTTAGTTCTCTCTCTTTCTCCTTCTGTTCCCTCTCTTTCTCTCTTTCCCGTCTTTCTCTCTCCTTCAGCTCTTTCTCCTTCTCTTTTTCCCTCCGTTCTCTCTCCCTTAGCTCCCTCTCTTTCTCTCTTTCCCTCTTCTCTCTGTCTTTCAACTCTCTCTCCTGCTCTTTTTCCCTTCGCTCTTTCTCCTTCATCTCCCTCTCTTTCTGCTCCCTCTGTTTCTCCTTCATCTCCCTCTCTTTCTGCTCCCTCTCTTTCTCCTTCATCTCCCTCTCTTTCTCCTTTTCCTTCTTTTCTCTTTCCCTCAACTCCCTCTCTCTCTCCCGTTCCCTCCTCTCCCTCAATTCCTTTTCCTTTCTCTCTTTCTCCTTCTGCTCCCTTTCCTTCTCTTTCTCCTTTTCCCTTCTTTCTTTTTCTTTTAGCTCTTTCTCTTTTTGCTCCCTTTCTCTCTCCTTCAGTTGCCTCTCTTTCTGTTCCCTCTCTCTCTCCTTCAGCTCCCTCTCATTCTGCTCTCTCTCTTTCTGTTCCCTCTCTTTTTCTCTCTGCTCCTTCTGCTCCCTTTCTTTCTCCTTTTCCTTGTCCCTTTTCTCTTTCTCCTTCACCTCCCTCTCTTTCTGCTCCCTCTCTCTTTCTCTCAGTTCCTTCAGCTCCCTCTCTTTCTGCTCCCGCTCCTTCTCTTTCTGCTCCTTCTCTTTCTCCTTCTGCTCCCGGTCTCTTTCTCTCTGTTCCTTCTGCTCTCTCTCCCGCTGTCTGTCCTTCTCTCTGTCATCTCTCTCCACTCTGGGAGGAGTCTGACTGAGAGCAGGAGTTGTTGGCTTAGGGAGGGACTGGCGCCTGTCAAGAGACAATCAGAAGACTCACAGTTTAGAGCTAACTCTTGAAAGGTTCATTATATCAGGGCCTGACATCCAATTTTTATGATTTGGCTACGTAAATTAAATACAATTAGTCATTTATATTTCAAATAGTAAAAAAGCTACTCAATATCCATAGAACTTTCACAATGTTTTTAAGTGTATTCATAATATATAAACATACAATGTATAACTGTTACAGGTCTTATTAGGTTGTACGGGTATGGCCATTGAGACTGACATACCTCAAAGTGAGACCAGGTCTGTGCCAGGGCTTTCTTGAGCAGACTCGAACATAATCCTTTTTATTTACATTCTCTAAGAACTTCACATACAAGCGCTGGTACCGCATTTTTGCATCACCAAAGTAACCCAGATACTAGATGGGAAAAGAAAAGAAAAAAAAGCCACTTAACACATAAACACACTTAAACACAAAAAAGTCACTTTCAACTGAATAATAAAAAGCATCAGAATGTTCTTTGTCCAATACAATGTTTTTTATACAAGATCTATTACCAGCCTTAAAGGGAAGCAACAAGAGTGTGGTCTTAACCCTTGTGTTATCTTCGGATCATTGTGACCCTTCAGTCATTGTGACCCTCCCACGTGTTTCGACAACTTTACCTCATACAAAAATAAAGTGAAGCATGTTCTTTTAACCATCGGGCTGTCTCACACCCCCCACAGCCCGAAGGTTAAAAGAAAATGCTTTTTATTAGTTTTTGTATTGGGTAAAGTTGTCGCAGCACAACAATGGGTCGTTGGGGGGGTTAAAAAGAATGTGGACTCACATTGCTGGTGGCACAAAACTGTCTCTGTCCATCTTTGATCTCTGGGCTGAACTTCTGTAGCAGGGCCTTCTGGACCCTCCAGATGGGGGGGGGTTCCCGGCCTGTCTGTAAGGCCATCTGGACACACACAAAGTAGTTTGTCAGTATGTGTGTGTGAGAGTTAAACAGAACAGCAGCTAAAACACGATTCATTTGCTGAAACAGCTAATTCACCAAACCCTGTGTGGCGTGGGTGGTCTTTGTGCAGCCCCATTGCACAATCACTCACTTAACACGGCAAGCATTGGAGGCAGTCCTGTCACAGGAAGAACACCCAGTCATCTTCATCAAGAAGAAATGGACCCCATATGGAATGCCGATATACGGCTGTTGAAAGAGAGGCCCTGGCCATCAAGTGGGTGGTCGATGAGTTGCGTTACTACCTCTTTGGACATAATTTCCTACTAATCACCGACCATGCCCTCCTGGAGTAGAAGGCCATGGCAAAGGACACAAACGCCAGAGTAACCCGATGGTTCCTGTCTCTCCAAGACTACCATGGCAATGCAGACACCCTCTCCCGGATGCATGCCCTCTGGTCAGGTCTTCTGTGTCCTCCTTGGAATAGCGCATCATTTTGGGGACGAGAGACAATGACGTGGGTGGTCTCTGTGCTTCCCCAGCACACAATCACTCACTTATAACGGAAAGTACAAGGACCCAGGAGCGCAAGGATACATCGGGCAGAGGCGGATGAGGCACAGATGACCCCAATGACCCCTGATCAGCCATCCTATAACGGAGTGTGCCAGAGGTGCATGAAGAGAACTGGTAAGAGGACAAACTAGAAATTGTATTCTAACAAGTAGATTGTACAGAAGAGAAAACCCAACTGCCCAGGCACCACAGACAGTTAGCAGCCCGTTTCCTGCAGCGCAACGTCTGATCGCTAGCTACCCTCTCTGAGCTCTCCCAATAAATCTGCCTCTCTGAGGCTTTTGTGTTCAACCACTGTGTTGTGCACCTCATATTTCGCCACACCTGTTACTCCAAAAAACATTGATTATATATAAGGTAATAATTCAAGGTAACTGTGAATGTATAGATATGAACGAATCACCTATAACAATCTTGAAATGAAACCCACCACAATATAGCCAGAAGCACCATGCTTCACTCAATAAGCCAGGCAGTCTGCTGCTCACCTTGAGTGTGCCGATATCTTCAGTCCGGACCACAAATTCATCCCTCTCCCGAAAGATGCCCTCCCCACCACTCTCGCTGTCCTCCTCCTCGCTCTCACCAGCAATGGCAGCGTTCGCCTGCTTCTTAGCAAGATGAAGCGAGGTGATCTGGGGGGTAGTTGCGTCCTCCGGGGTGGGGGGCGATGGTGGGCAAGAAGAAGGGGAGGAGGAGGAGGGCTGGGCAGTCTCTGGGTCCATGTCTGGGTCCTGGTCCTGGTCAGGAGGGGAGGAGGATGGAGGTGGTGTGGTGGAGGAGGAAGGGGGGAGGGCAGGCAGAGGTGGAGAGGACGGCGAGGGGAGGACTGGTGGGGGGTTGAAGGGGGTTGGGGAGGAGGTAGCACGGTCAGGGTGGAGCTGTAGAGGGTGCAATGCTCCCTGGAGTTCCTGCTCCTCTTCCTCATGGTGCTGTGGGGGAAGAGGTGAGGGGAGGGACAGTGGCGGGGGAGGGGAGGGAGAGGAAGAGGTGGGCGGGGAGAGGGACAGGGATGGAGGGGAGGGTGGCACTGGGCCAAGGGGAGGCCCAGATGGGGAGTCTGTGGATAGAGGAAAGGAAATCAAATATTAGAATATTAAGAAAGAAGGCTAGAGAGAAAGACCAAAAAGATGGACACACACAAAAATGTAGATCACCTTCCACTTTAGGAGCATCTAGCATTGCAAAGTCATGGTCTCTCTCTTCTTCGTCCTCCTCCTCTACGAGTCTCCTTTCTACACTCTCCTCTTCCCTCTGCTCATCCTCCATCTCTTCCTCCTCCTCCTCCTCCTCCTCTTCCCTCTCTTCTCTATCCATGGCCTTAGGCTGATTCTGCTCTGGGGACTCTATATGAGGCTGTGTGTCGTTGTGGGTGAGAAGCTGCGTGTGTGTACGTTCGTTTCCCTCAATCTCCATATGGCCCACATAAGTCTGTGCCTGTGCAGTAGGGGTGACTGGCATGGATGGGCTCACAGGCCGGACTTGTGGACTGGACGGGGAAGGTGTGCGCAGGGGCGGGGCCACAGCAATGGCAGCGACCAAAGAGTGGGGCGTGTCGTAAAGGGCAGAGATGGCCGAAGAGATGCTCTTCTGGAGGTCCTGGTTTTTGCTGACAGAGTCCTCCTCATCAGAAGAAAAAGAGGGCAGTGTCTCCAGGTTCCTCTTCAGTTCCTCATCCAGACGCTTGCAGGGGCTGGGGCAGTTGCCAAGGGCTAATCCCCCCTCTTCTTCCCCTTCCCCAAAGGCTGGTGGTGGAGCCAGAGGTGGCGGAGGAGGCGGGGATAGCGGGCGGATGCCACCCTTCAAAGAGATGGTGTCGGTGGACTGGGCCTCTCCCACTGGGCTCAGGCCCTGCAGGCCTGACCCTGGTCCTCCAGGCTGCTTCTTTCCTGTCTTGAGAAAGTCCAAGAAGGAGGCCATGAAGCCAGGCTTAAACTCTGTCTTGTCATCCGCCTGGAGCATTATGGCAAGAGGAGAGGAGAAGAAAGCAGAAGAGTAGATAGTAGAATATTGAAAATAAAATTAGGAAAAGGATAAACATTCGCTTGTACTCAAATCATTTAATATTTAACATAATCTAATAATATTATAGCCATAGTATCAACTAACAGATTTTTCAATCTTCATATAATTATCACTGTGGGGGTTGCAACATTTCTGTTGACCTAAATTGAGGAAGTTTACTATAACCAACAGCAGGGGGAGTCCAAGAGCACCAAACTATAATTGAGTAACCGTGGCAACAGATACCCTGGCAACAGTCTTCTCTTTCCTCTCCCCCTTTCTCTTCTTTTGTCAGTCAGAAAGGTTTGGCCGTCAATCACTGCTCAAGTCTTAATTTCGCCCTCTATTGGCATCTAACATGCACACACAAACCCTCCTCCCACCCTCCTTAAAACAAAACATTAACAGGTTTTATCTTCTGTGCAGTACATTATCTTAATATTGTTTTGTTTTGGAACAAATATCACCAACTCCCTACATGTATCTTTAGTGACTGCCAGTGTAAATTGTTATTATTCATGAGATATCTTAGTTTCAGAAGCTTTTTGCCCATCTCTAAAATTGAGATTAAGGTAGAGTCTATGGGTTTTTGCTGCACAACTGAAGGCACCTCTGAGTTATGACTTGCAAATATATGACTTATGAATTATAAATGGTACTATGAGCCGGGTTGTGATGAGTTGTAGGATTCTGGAAACTTACTGAACTGGACAGTTTCTGCATAGCGGCCCAGGCTTCTGGTGTGATCTGGTCCTCAATGTCTCTGTCCCATGTCATCTGTGTTGAAACATCAAAGGAAGACTGCTGTACACAAACTGCATTTTTGGGGGTGAGTTTTTTGTTTCATGTAAACTACAGCTATGCTGATTGCATGGTGGAGACAACAAACAATACAAGCATTGTCCATTTCAAGATATGCCCAGTTCAATTCAATTATAACTGAAAAGGGTAAAAGTGTGTTACCCAGTTCACATGACACAAGACCATACTTTTATGTACCTATATTGGAACAATATTCATGTGGCTTGCATGCTACAAAAGGCCAAATTAAAGCCCCTGCAGCATAATTTTTTTTTAGGACTGATGTAGAAATACTGGTTTAGTATTTAGTGCTTGGGCAGTGGCTTGATTAAAGGCAGTGGTTTGATATTTAAACTCACCTGTTACAATAAGCATATTCAATCAGATAATAGAAAGAAAGTGAGGTGAGTGTGGAGCTATAAAAGAGGAGGGGACATTTTTCCCTTCTCCTCTTTGCCCCCTCAGCCTGTGCAAATTGCACTCACAGTCCACACCTCATTTCACTGGGCACTTTCCTGCATTCACATTCTCGCTGTTGCTGAGGCAACTACCTACCGCCATCTTACTTTTACTGCAACCAACTAGGAGACATAAACAGATGGAAATCAGAACTAGATCTACCTCAGATCTACCTCAGACAAAAGACTGTCTTGAGCACCACGCAATACCTCCATGATAGACAAAGCAATAAGGACATGTCAAGGAGCAACCATCAAGATTTCACTGATGTATTCGATTTCCAGTGAAATAAATAATAATTGTTAATAATTATAATAATAGTTATATTTTGTGATTGTAAATTATATTATACTTAGTCTACTACATATTAAACAACAAATGTATCTTTCAGGCAATAAACTGTAAGATTTTGTTTTAGGAAATGTGTTTCCTCAGAAATAACCCAACCGCATTCCATGCCGTTGTAAAATCCAGCATTACCTTTCAAGTTGTCCTCATAACATTCTATTATAACATTCCATATTACTGCGCACCGAATATTTCAAATAAAAAAAGACGTTACAAAGTTACAAGGTAGCAAGCAACCTAGTCGTAAAGCATTCCTAGGACATGTAAAGCAGCGGGGACTGCGATGTACACAAATCACTGCTTGCGAAGCACCACCGTACAAAAACTCGCTGACGCTGGCCTAGAGGGGAGAGAGATTATGGCAGTGACGGGACATAGGTGCGAGTCGTCACTGAAATCGTACTGGGGTCCAAATTACAGCAAGAGGAAGGAGTGGAGCAACATCCTTGCAACAACATCTGGGACACTGAAGCGTCAACATCAAGATACCCCTGTCGCTGCACCAGCAAAGAGGAGCCCGTTTGAAAACTATTTCAACAATTGCACTATTAATGGCGATATACAAATTAATGTGAATAAATAAGCACCCCTTTTTTGTCGATAGTGCAAGTGTTCCATCTGGCTGTTGCGTGGCAACGATTTATGTAGGAACTATACTTTGTAGTAGCGGAAGAATGACGGTTTATTATTAAACTATTTTGTTTCTTAAATTTAATTGTCTTTATTTATTAAACCATATCAAATATTTGTAGTAACAGTTTTAGAAAAGCGAGTCCGTGTTTTGCGCTGATTTTAGAACAGGTAAGGTATTCCCACACATCCCCACAGCAGAAACTGTAAGCAATTGTGAGAAGTATACACAAATACTTTTCCTGCTAGTCAGATAAACTCTGAAGTCAATGTTTCGTCAAACAACAATGTGAGTTGTGCGTGGACATACTGAGAACAATAATAAAACTAGAGAGGGTACAATTTCTGGGGAAATTGTAGGGTGTGCTCGCTTGCGTCGGTTGCAGGTGGGTCCGTCCCCTTAAAGGTCACATGACATGAAAACTTCACTTTAGGAGGTTATTTAACATTAATATGAGTTCCCCTAGCCTGCCTTTGGTCCCCCAGTGGCTAGAATTTTCGATAGGTGTAAACCAAGCCCTGGGTGTTCTTCTCCGCCTTTGAGAAAATGAAGGCTCAAACGCTCGGTTTGAAAATCTCCTCTTATTGACGTAACAAGGAGCCAGGCTACCGCCCTTCTCTCTGCTGTGCCCGCCCAGATAATCTGGCCCGCCAATGAGGAATTGAGCTACGATTGTGCAAGGGCGAGTGCAATATCGTGTTTTCCTGCAGAGACATCAGTGCCATGGCTAGCAAACGAACGAAGCATAACAGTTGCTCAGTGCTTGGATGTACAAATCAACACACAGGTATTTTTGTAGTTCCGTCATCCGAGCCTCTAAACAATCAGTATCTTAATTTTATTTTCGCTGAAAATGCGCCTACACAACTTCTGTTGTAGGCGCATTTGTTTTGTATGTCTGCGCCAAACACTTCAGCCACGACTGTTTCCTCAACTTGAGCTAATACAAAACTGGCCTTGCTGAAATTAAATTCTGGATCAGTACTAACTCTCCTTCGTCCAGCTACTAACCTCGGACAAGTAAGTTAACTAACGCTATATCATTTTGTAGCTTTACTGTATATGGTTACCTAGCTTGCTACCCTTAGAATGTGGCTGTAACATTAGCTCTGCAGCTAACAGCTGAGTTACTGTCGCTATGGAAAGGTAGATAGCATCAAGTATAAGTGTGAATACATATGCTGTACGTGAGTGTTGTACACTTCTTTGTTATTTGGATAAACGTTCTGCTGTTGGTGTTATGGCGCGCGCGATATCCACCTTTCCCCTCATTGAAATGACTGAGTGTGTACCTCTGCAAACCAGGGTTATCAGATGAGAATGTGCAAATTCGAGGTATTTTACAGCAACGGGGTTACAGCCATTGCGATACATCCGTTGTAAACATTAGCGCATGGTGCCGCCCCTCCGCTCCTCATTAGCATTTAAAGCTACAGACACCAAAACAGCGCGTTCTGAGGAAAGCTCCTTGTGGGACTGCTAGTAGTGGCTGTAATTCTGCACCAAGGCTGAATTTCGGGAAAGAGACTTCTGATACAGTATTAGGGGACCACTAAGGCCTATATAAAAGCATCCAAAAACAGCATGTCATGTGACCTTTAAATGTTTCCCATCTAGTGATATTTTCAAGCATTTATTTAGCCTATAAGAACCCCCTTTCAAACAAGCTACTGTAACAACGTTGTCACCGGCAGTATTTCCGATGGAATCGCGATTCAAACAGTACCATCTGCTAACTGAAAATATGCCCCCAAAAACGTAAATAAGCTTTACATCTATTTAGGGAGAAATGGCTAATTCAAAAGAAGGCTAGCCAAACTTGACTGAGTGAGGGGATTGTTTTTAAGCGCCGGAAATGAGAATGTTTCTTTTGACATAAAGTTTAGGCTGTGGCACTGAAGCCAGCGACGCACCACACAAGCTTGAGTTTAAATACATTCTTTAATGTGACATAACTTACTGTACATGCAAGTCTTGATTTGCTTAAATGTACATGTATGATGCTGCTAGTACACCACGGCACGATACTCGCTGTGCAACAGCACATCTATCCACTTTGTATCCATGCGTCGTTGCTAACGTAACAACGTTGTCACCGGCAGTATTTCAGATGGAATCGCGATTCAAACAGTACCATCTCCTAACTGACAACGTAAATAAGCTTTACATCTATTTAGGGAGAAATGGCTAATTCAAAAGAAGTTTGCTACGAGCAAGCTAGTTGCGGTGGCTAGCCAAACTTCACTGAGTGAGGGGATTGTTTGAAAGCGCCGGAAATGAGAACGTTTGTTTTGACATGAAGTTTAGGCTGTGGCACTGAAGCCAGCGATGCACCACACAAGCTTGAGTTTAAACTTTACATTCTTTAATGTGACATTACTTACTGTACATGCAAGTCTTGATTTGCTTAAATGTACATGTATGATGCTGCTGGTAGTAGTACACCACGGCACGATACGATACGATACTCGCTGTGCAACAGCACATCAATCCAGCGTCGTTGCTGACGTGGTGACGTAGCTAGCACTGATTACCCTTCGTTGACTAAAGGCACTTTTTGCCACAAAAACGTTGTAACCTCCTAAACCGTGCAACGGAACGTAAATCCCAATAGAAGCAACGCAATCGAGACCAAGACGAACATTTTGACACCGCCGTTTTCTATGTAGTCCAAATATTGACTGAGTTTTAGGGGTGGGAAAATAATAATAAAAAGAAGATATATGTGAGAGAACAAAGGTTGTGCCCTTGCCGAAGGCAAAGCACACCCAACTAGAGAGGGTACAATTTCTGGGGAAATTGTAGGGTGTGCTTGCTTGCGTCGGTTGTAAGTTTTTCCCTTCTAGTGATATTTTCAAGCATTTAGCCTACTCATATTGCATATTTCATTAAGAACACCCTTTGAAACAGCTGCAAACCCCCTTTGAAACAAGCTACTGTAACAACGTTGTCACTGGCAGTATGGAATCGCGATTCAAACAGTATCGTCTGCTAACTGAAAATATGCCCCCCAAAACGTAAATAAGTTTGACATTAATGTAGGGGGAAATGGCTAATTCAAAATAAGTTTGCTAGAGGCAAGCTAGCTGCTGTTGCTCCACATTTCACTGATTGTTTGAAAGCGCCGGAAATGAGAACGTTTCTTTTGACATAAAGTTTAGCTGTGGCATTGAAGACAGTACTACACACTGCCAGTGGGTGAGCCGAGTCTGACTGAGGCTAACGTCAAAACAAGCCGTGGTGTCACTCAAATTCCAAGTTTTACACAAATCACAAAAATATGCTGACGCGCTGGCTGTCTTCGCAATCGCCATATCTTTATAACACTGCCCTCCTTCTGATTTTTGATGTAGAATTGACCCTGGTACGAAATTAAGAAAATACTAATCAAAGATCGACAACAGCTGACGCAATCGTCAACGGAGGCTGACGGGGCTCTCACGTAGCAAACCAATCAAAGTTTTTACAGCAACTACATTAAAATCTCACCATCTGGCTGTCTTCACAATAGTCATATCGTCATAACATTGCCCTCCTTCTGTTTTGTGGTGTAGAATTGACTGAACTATAAAAATACGAAAATACTAAACTACTATGACGCTTGCATGGCTGCCGCCTAGGCAGTCTCACGGGCGACCCGCACTCGCTCAAATTACAAAGACTTTCACAACCTAAATAAAAAATCCGAGATGGCAGTTCCACTCGAAATTGCTTTCTCAACAAAACCCAATGGCTGGTAATTTTGGGGGTTGACATTTTCCACTCATAATCCAAGCTCCAATTTGCGTGCTAGAACGTCTCTATCACGTTGTATCCATGCGTCGTTGCTAACGTGTGCTGACGTAGTGACGTAGGCTAGCACTGCTACCCTTCGTTGACAGAAGACACTTTTCGCCACAAAAACTTAAGCTCAGCCTAAACCGTGCAACGGAATGTAAATCCCAATAGAAGCAACGCAATCGAGACCAAGACGAAACTTTTGACACCTAGGTTGTCTATGTAGGCCAAATATTGACTGAGTTTTAGGGGTGGGAAAATAATAATAAGAAGAAGATATATGTGAGAGAACAGGTTGTGCCCTTGCCGAAGGCAAAGCACACCCAATGAGAGTAAAAAAAAAACCGGTATGGTTTGATAGTATCAACTAGGCATATAAAAAATAAAAATAAATAAAATAATCCTACTGTAGTCTGATAACATCCCACATTACACCCGGTTGCATCTCACCTCTTGGGCTTTCTGCTTGATCTTCTCCTGGGACCTATTCATGTCGCTTTTGTTCATGTCAATCCCAGCTGTTGGTCCAGGACTCAAGCCAAGGGACGGAGCGGAGCCCACCGAACCATCAGACAAAACCGGATCAGTGCTGGACAGGGAGTCTGTCCTCAACAAGGAATCTGAAGGAGGTATCGAGGGGATAGGAAGCTTTATCTGAAAGAGAGGTAAGAAAACGATTATGGGGGATAGGGGTAAGGATACGTAAAGGCGGATATGACTAGCAAATCAATGGTGCTCAATTGTCAATTAATGAAGCTCCTGTCTCCACTCTTTACCCATCTTTATTTCATGCTTTGCATTGTTGGAGTCATTAGCTACCCAAATAGTATGCAGTAAGCTCGCTTGACAGCTACTTAATTTTGAGATTTGTATTGTGAAAAACATAGCAGGCAAAACCACAGGGACACACACAAATAAAGTAATGCATGGATTTTCCAAATTGATTCAGGTTCAGGAAATAAATTACCTTTATAGGCCTAATGGGCTCTTGATGCTGGGGCTGTGGTTGTTGTTGTTGCTGTTGATGGTGCAGATGTTGCTGTTGGAGGTGTGAGTGTTGCTGTTGCTGCTGATGCTGTTGTTGTTGGTGGTGTTGGTGTGGGTGGTGTTGAAGGTGTTGCTGTTGGTGGAACTGCTGATGTTGATGATGATGTTGTTGTTGTTGATGTTGTTGTTGGTACTGAAGGTTTTGTACTTTGTTCATGTCTCGGTGCATCTCCATCATCCCTTCATCTCTCCTGCCACGACCCCTGCCCCGCCCTCGCCCCCTACGACTTTCACCGCCCACTGCTCCCATCAGCCCCCTGCAGTAAGAGGGCTCTGGGAGAGGGCGGATGCGAGGTCGCCCCCGTGGCCGTGGTGGACCTTCGCGTTTGGGTTTGGTTGGCTTCCGGCCTCTTTTCTTGGGGCCGTCATGGGGAAGAAGCTGCGGAGGGGGGCCTAAAGAGGCGTATCCTGTGTTGTGGCAGAAGTCCATGTCACCCATCAATGGGCTGAGGCCACCTACGCCAGATGCAGCACCCTTCCTGCAGCTAGACACCAGGTCAGGAAGCAGATCAGGGAGGCGGCGACTGTTGAGGCGAATGTCGGCCGGCACATTGGCCTTGTCCTCATCATCCTCAAACTCGTACTCCTGAGCGTAGTTCTTTTTGGCCTGGGGCTGCGGTTCACGCCGCTGCTTCAGAAGGTGGAAAGAGCTGGTCTTTAGCAGTTTTTTGGGCCGGGATGAGCAGAAGATTGGAGAAGTTAGCCCCCCTGCCCCTCCACCCTGGCCTACTATCATCTTGTTGACAGAGCCATCCGCAGGACCTCCAGTTGGACCGCCCATACCAAGGCCAGGGGTTTGAGACTGGATCAATCCAAGCTGTTCAGTGTTTACAGTGGAGGGTAGCTCGTGGGTCTTTAGAGTGTCCAAGTCCAGGTGCATGGTCCCGTTTCCAGCTTCTGAAAGACCGTGGCAGTACTGACCATACCCTTGGTCGCTATGGTGACCCATCATGTCATAACCACCTCCTCCACCCCCTGCCTTGATTGCTTCCAGGCCCTCTTGCCCCTGCCCACGGACTTGAGGGATGCCATCTTGCACCCCGTGGCCTGCCCCAACCCCACCCGCACAGCTAGACTTGTATTCATCGGAGCAGAACATGTCTTCCATGCCTGGGAAGAAGGATCGGTCTTCGTCCTGGAGGAGGGAATCAGGGAAACAGATGGAGGTGAGAGGCACAAACCTCTGCTGCTGCTGTTGAGCTTGGTTCTGGCCCCCTTTCCCCACTGGGCTCACTGTGTCAAACTGGTGATCTTTGAGCTGCTCCAACTGGGATTGTGAGAGCTGAGCCTCTTGGTCCCTTTGTTGAGGCTGCTGTTGGGACCCCACATTGGGCGTTAACTGGTGGGCGTGTGGGTGGGCATGGGGATGTGGAAGCTGGTGGTGAGGGTGGGCTTGCTGTTGGTTGTGGGCATGGGAATGGGCATGGTGCGGGTTGAGGTGGTGCAGGTGAGAAGGCGCAGAAAGGCCCAAGTCGGGCTCAGAGAGGAAGTCATGAAGCTCTGACGCTGTTTGTTGGGGATGGTGATGGGCTGGCAGCCTAAGCTGCTGCTGTCTATGTCTATCGCTGCCACCCCCTTCCCCTCCCCCAACCCCGACACCTCTTTCCGAAGCACCTCCACTGTCTCTACTGTTGGCCCGTGATAGGGAGCGCTCCAGCATGTCCAATGGGGAGACTGAGTTCTGGCTGGCTTGATCTCTAGGCTGGGTTCCCCGGCCATAGTGGGCCTCCAAAGCCTGAGACTGGAGTTGGAGCTGCAGCTGAGAGGACTGGGACTGAGGGTGGGTGTCGACCCCGCCTGGCCCTGTCCCTCCAGATGATCCCAGCAGAGCTTGCTGACTCATTGGGTGCTGCTGCTGCTGCTGAGGAGGAGCTTGCTGGGCGTCCATCTTGTTGCGGGTGGTATGGGACAGGACAGACTGGAGCATGTGTGCAGAAGGCGGCTGCTGGGGTTGGTCAGGGGAGGCGTCCATCATTGAGAGGGAGGACTGGGACTGCCGTGGCTGCTGCTGGCCATCGGGAGTCTTGCGCAGGTATGGTAATTCTGATGGATCAGGGGGCTTCTTAAGCTCCATGTGGGGGTGACCATGGGCGTGGGCATGTTGGTGAGTATGTTGGGAGTGCTGGCCATGCTGGGCATGCTGTTGGTGCACAGTGTGATGGGGGTGTTGCATGTGTGGGTGCGAGTAGGGGTCACCCCGTCCATAGTGTACCACTGATCCCAGCGAGTCATGTTGGTGTGTGTGGGAGTGCTGGAGCGAGTCACCGCCCACGCGACCCGAACCTACACTAGACAGCACCCGCTCGTTCTTTGATTGCTGCTGCTTCTTCATTGACTCCAGGTGGCTCTCCAGCCCGCCACCACTGCCACCCACACCTGCAGTTACAGGTACTGTGCTATTGGTGGCACTATTGGTGCGGATGACACTCTGAAGGTGATAGCGCTCTTCAGAGGCCTTGTTCATGTCGTAGGCCAGGCCTTTGCCGGAGTCTCTGGGCTGAGACATGGCCTGAGGAGGTTGCTGCTGTGTGGGCTGCTGCGTGTGGTGCTGGGAGGGATGGGGAGAACTCTGGGCGTGTAACAAGTGCTGAATCAGGAAATCATCGTCATCATCTTCATCCTCGTCTTGGGAGCGCTCCATTCCCAGCATGTCAGAATCTGGTTTAGGCTTGGGGGGCGTGGGGTGGTAGCTTTGCTGCTGCGGAGCCCGAGTATCGGGGTATCCTTGTGGCGAAGATAGGAAAGCAGGCGAAAGGACAGAGGAGAGGAATTTGCTGCCACCCGGTCCCCCAGGAGACTGGGCAGGGCGGGCCGGGGCGGGGGAGTGTAGTCCAGGTCGAATAATAGCAGAGTTGTTGGATGGGGAGGGGCTGGAGTCAGGCAGGTGATAGGAGCCTGCACCCCCACTCCCTACACTGCTAGCCGCACCTGCCGATCCTGCAACCCCCCCTCCTGCGGCACCTCCGCTGACCCCTGAGGCAGGGCCGCTTCCCGCTGACCCTCCAGCTCCTCCAGAGCCCAGGATCGCTGGGGAGTGTCCTTGGCTCCCGTAAACCAGGGAGGGACTGCCACCTCCTCCGAGGGAGGCCGGCAGTGAGCCATACCCTGAGTCTGTCCCATAGACTACTTCAGCAGAGAAGGAGCGAGCCCCTGGCCCTAAGCCTCCATAACCCTTCGCAGAGCCTCCCGTTCCAGAGCTCAAGTCCTGGGCCTGAGGAGAGCTGAAGCCTCCATAGGGCTGGCTGAGGTGTGAGGGAGGGGGCTGGCTGGGGGAGTAGGACTGTGGCTGAGGCTGCTGCTGCTGCTGGGGAGGAGTCTGGCCAGGGACGCCTGGATTGGACTTGACGGAAGCAACAGGGGAGCCATAAACAGAGAGACAGGGCTTGGGTGGGGGCTGTTGGACAGGGGTGGAGGACACTGGAGGGGGTGGCGGTGGTGGGGGGGGAGGAGGCGGTGCAGACTGGGAAGGAGCCTGTTGTCTTGAAGGGGCAGAAGATGAGCTGGAGGCAGGGTTGGGGTTGGAGTTTGAGGATGAGCTGGAAGAGGTTGAGGAGGTGGAGGATGCTGAGGGGGGGGTGTGGGGGGTCCGGGAAGAAGAGGACGCAGATCCTGAGGAGGAGTAGCCACTACTGGAGCTTGAGCTTTTGGCCCCCTTGGATCCTGAGGAGGAGGCCGAGGAGGTGTAGGGGGTCTGGATGATGGGACGGTACACCTGCTCGGCCCGGGACGAGGATTTGGCATCTGAGGACGGACTCTGGTCACCCAGAGGACTGCAAGACACTCCTCCATGCCTGTGATGTGCCATCTGTTGGTACCCAGTTGCCCCGCAGCTGAGGTAGTGCTGCAGGGGGTGGGGTGCCGAGGAGGAGAGCTGTGACTGGGCTGGAGAGGAACGCTGGTAGTGCTTGATGACGCTGTCCTGACGCGGAACGGCCCTCTCCTGCGGGGGCTGTGGTGGCGGGGCCGGCGCAGAGGAAAAGACAGAGGCATTGTACAGCTGAGATGACTGGTCTTGAAGCTGAGAGGACAGCAAGTTGAACTGGGGAGGGGGCAGGTGACGACCGGAGGGGTTGGACGGGGCCTGTGGTGGGGGCCCTGTAGGGTCCTGAGTCCCTCTGTATGCAACACTTTGCGAAGAGAGCAGCCTATCAAAGCCTAAGCTGGACTGGGAGGATGTCTTAATGTGTAGTAAGGGGTCATGGGGGGACAGGAGCCCGTTGGTAGTAGGGTTGAAAGTGGGTGTGTCCTGTAGGGAGAGGGATGGGGTGAAGGAGCGTCCGGAGAAAGAGGCTGGGTGCTGATAGGCAGACAGCGCTGATGAGGAGGGAAAGGAGCCAGAACCAGGGAGGGCACCAGAGATGAAAAGTTCAGCTGGGTTCGGTGTGTGCATTGCTGTGGGAAACAGAAAGGGAATGACAAACAGTAGGTGGCAAGAAATTCCAAAAATATTTACAGATATTTGTTAATGTGCAATGTCAATTAGCAATTGTTTAAGACCTAGATGTGTAATGTGTTATGTTTGGTCCTTCCTACGATGAAACAGATCAATAGATTTTTTTTTGCACTGTAACTTCATAGAACAACACCAATTAATGATCGATTGAAACCCCCATCTACATCCCAATGAACACACACATACACACACTCACCAGTTTGCCAGGAGGGTGTGCGGAACTGAGAAAGGAGAGAAGAGGCCGAGGGGGGGGGCTGTGGTGTCCGGGACTCCAGCGCAGAAATCAGGTTCATGACAGACGGGTCGGGGCCAGAAGCACTGGCGTGGTGTAGCCCTGCATCAAACAGTCCTGACAGTCCTGAGGGAGAAGGTGCCAGTACAGTCAACCATAACCACCTGGACAGTCAGTCTGAGTAGGAACTGATTATTCAAGGAATGAGGTAAATGACAGGTAAATGACACTCACACAGACACAGTTATAGCAGTCCTGTACTAAATGATTGTACTTCAACCATCATTTGACTTGCGTTGAATCGAAGGTGACAATAAGTACCACAGGAAAAACACCTATTTTGTAGTAAATATCATCATATATTTCTTATTTTGTAAAATATTTATGTGATCACTTAAAAAAAAAAAATCACCATATCTAACAGTGATGGCGAAAAAAAGAAAGAAAAAAGATCACTGGTGTACACTTGTAGTGAAGCACATGGAACCAAACAACAATATCAATACCTTCTTTGACAAGCTATAATAAAGGATAGAACCCCCATATATTTCACAAACCCCTTGGGTAGTTGACCTTACCTAGGCTCCGCCCAGCTGCTCCCCAAGCTCCACCCTGTCCAGAACTTCCTGGGTGGTGATTGGTTGCATAGCCCTGCAGAGGGTGGGGTGTTCCATAAGCCTGGCGATGGAGGAGCTCGGAGTCTGGATGGGAGGACCTGGAGCTCCCATACACCAGGCTGAAATAAATTAAGGAGAGAGAAGAAGAAAATGTTTCATTTATTTGATAAATGGCTCAAAAGCGCCTATATGGAAGGGGGTCAGCTATATCCAGATTTTGACTCCAAGGTGTGCAGTTGCATCAGATATATTTCTGTTAGTTTATTAATAGAGGCAACTCATCAAATATCCATCATCCTGTGTCCATGGTGTGGTGTTCAGGCTAACACACATTGGTACCAACAGTGCTAATTGCTTTAAATTGGCATACTGCTGGTTGGGTACGGAGTACCCAAGTTTTTCCAAAATATGAAAATTCCTATTCAACTTCCTTATATCTATGATATTGTGCTGGAGTGATGCTACAGTTTTTCACACAGGTCCCTTCAGGGGCTCCATAGAATTCTGATTACAAGTTTGATATTAGTTTAAACAATAGGTTTGGAGGCGAGATAGAACATACACAATTTCCCCAGAAATGTACCCTCTCTAGTAGGGATGTCACGAGAACCGATACTACCGACACCTTCCGGTTCTAAAATGACAAAACACCGACGATGCCCATTTTTTTGAAGCACCGTAGGCACCGTTAGCGACGATGCCAGTGTTAGCAGCATCGGTGCTGTGCCTCTTCCGGAACTGATGGGGACAGCATACGCTTCAGTGTTCCAGTAGCCTACTTGTTGCACTATGAGCATTAATTGCACTTTATTATGTTGTTCTATGCTATATTGCACATGTTTTTATGTCTTGTTTTGACATTTTGATAGTATTTAGACGTGTGAGTTCTAAATATTTCTGACGGTCCCCACAGCGCAAGTTATTTATCCGAATGGCCTAATAAACTTTGAATTCGAAAATGTGATCAACCCTTTGTGATCCGTTTGTGATCTATTAGGAATCAAGTATCGAATCAGTATCGTTTCAGTTCCAAGTAGGCCTATAGTTTCGGTATCAAGTATTGTGATACTAAACTTGGTATTGGTATCGAAGTCAAAATGTTTGTATTGTGACAAAACTATGGGAGAACCGGGGCGAAAGTAACGCGGGACAAAAGTAACAAAGCGATTTTCTATGAGCCCTGACTACATTTGCATTCCAAGTTATGACAGCACCTTCAGCACGCAACCATTGATGGAACTGCCAAATTTCACGTGATGTCGTCATCGTTTGCCGCGGTTAGGTGTGGAAAGCACTTTTCGAGTGCGCAAAGTAAATTACTGAGGCCAAGGGCGTAGGTTTGCATAGGGTCCATAGGGCCTAGTCACGACCAAAGTTTGGGAAAGACACAATTGTCCCCACCAATATTTTGTTAATTTTCGAAAAACATATTTTGTACAATATATTTGCAAAACTCATTCACATTATTATCTATACTATGTTCGTTGCCCAGAAAAGGGAAAAATACATTTCCAAGTTAACCAATCCGCCCCCGAGCCTGCGAGACAAGATGATGTCATTTAATTTGCTGAAGTGGCAGTCAGAAAGACTTCGTAAAACGTGAATTGCAGAAAGAGAGCTGGCAGTAGTCTGACAAGGTAGCCTAAACAAGCCAGGAAATAATAAAGCCTCATATTGGTATTTCGTTTGGTCTCAGCATTGATATTTTTGACCCTTTTGTGCTTTGTAGATCGGAAAATGTCAACCAAAAAGAAGAGAGATATCAGAAGTGTTTTCACCACCCAGAGAGTAAGTAGCTAGCTATCAAGAAGGTCGTTGTTAGTTAGCTAGTAGGAAAACTATAGCCTGGCTCTGCCCTCCTACGTACTTCCGCTCAATTTTGATTTTGCTTCTCTACTAGGTCTGGCCATGAGGTACGTAAGTCAGATGTCTCCGGTAGATTTTCTACCGGCGAATCAGCGAACAGAGGGAGTGGCTGAGAACGATGACGTTGATGTTGTGCGCTAGTTTGTGTTGTAGTTCCGTAATGGCGGCAGAGAAAGATGCGAGCGAAGCTGAAATTAAAAATGAAAATGTAATTCATAAATTTTGTGCAAATATAAAGGACAAAATATGTTTGCAGTTACATATTAACAAGGTCATAGTCAGGTATATTTAATAAAAACCAGAGTAACACGAAAAATCTAGCTTGTATCGTTGTGTTACATTTGACCCACCCGTGTGTTACTTTCGTCCCAACTGACGGGGTCGAAAGTAACAATGTGCAACTTGTGTTCAAAATGAAATTATACTTAAGTTGTTCGACATTTGTACAAAATACCACCTGGTATTGATAGGCCACACTTGTGAGTTATTGACCCAAGCAAAAATATATCTAAGTCTAAAACATTGTCTTTTAAAATTAAGTTTTTCTGAAAAATTGTACTTTCGCCCCTGCTCTCCCCTACCCCCACACATCTAACACACAAATATACGATCTTCTTGCCTGCTAATGCATGCTCCAAGTTCTATATATAGAACAATTGATCATTTATTTTCATTTATTTAAAAAAATACTTTTGGAGTGTATAAAAAGGTATACAAGCTGCTTTTCCTATAGCCCTACACTGTATATTGACACCCAAGAGTAGGCCTATTAGGTGAGAATAAAGAGATCATGTAGATTGGTTGACCCCCCATTGCTTATCCAACTACAGGCAAGCTTTCTAGTCGTTCACATTCCATCAGCAGTAGCAGTCAGTTATAGCCGGACAACAAAACCACAAGACAAGACCGAGAGTTTTTTCATTGATAAAAGTGTGGTGAGCTGAGTGCGTATCTGACTCCTCTTCAGACACTGTGCTAAATTTAGCCACAGCACTGCTAGCATATGCCACTCTGACTCAGACTTCAGACCAGCCAGCACTGTGTGTGTGTGCGTGGGTGTATGTGTAATTGGTGTGTATGTAAAAACAGCATGTGTCCTCATATTTGAATATGTTTCCAGTACATGGTGGGGAAATATTTGTTGAGCTATAGCCATGGGAATTAACTGTATAAATGGACTTTAGCTGGTGATTTATTTATTTTAGTGATCACCTTACTTCATTCACACACACAAAGCTCTGCAATTGTTACTTTGTAATATGTGTCGTTCAGTTGATGAGACGTATTCCACCGTGCAAAGGATCGTTGATCAGAATTGCCAGTAAAACACATAGGGTATGTTGTACTTATACAGCACAGCATTTTCAAATGAGCTTCTAACCTCTGTTGCTCTTATCCATCTCTTCGCCCTGGTCCTTTACGAACCTTATTTTTCAACCAGTAATCTTGTTCTTCCCTTGTTCCCATCCACTCACTAGATGTTCCCCACCTTTGCTTCTTGTCCAGCCCACTCTTCTCTTTCCATCTCTTTTCCTCCTCCATAAAAACACACTCCTCTCCTACACTACCACTAAGTAATCCCGTAACATTCACAGTGAAGTGAGCTTCAGTCCTTAAGACTGTGAACGAGCAATTGAAAAAGAAGGGGGGTGGAGTCAATTGATCTTTCATTTAGATGGACTCTCACAATCAAGCACTGTTTATTTACAACTGGAATTTCTTTTTAAGCAGGCACTTGAATTTAGACATTTGATAAACGTCATAGATATTTTACAGCAGAAATTGATGACATTTGTTAGAAAAAAAAGTGTTTTGGTAACACAATGAGCATCAAAGAACATTGAACAATAACACATTTGGTGCTATTTTGTAATGTCTTCCAGCATTTTGTATTTGACATTAAAGAAGTACTAAAGTCAAAGTGCAGATGGCATTGATTCACCTTATGAGCATATTCCCTACTTTATTGAGGAATTTATTTAACCAACTCCACAGCACTCTTTCTTTTTTAAGTCGTTCAGTAGTGTATTCATGTGTGTCATGCAGGAAAGCTGTCAATATATAGTCTTGATTCTCGGCTTTCCTTTTGCAGACTGTTGTTGAGCAGTGACAGTTTGAGAAACACAGCAGTGCTAATGCAAATTAAGATGCAACAATGGCAAGACCAAATCAACAGTTATATTTTTCGGTAAAAAAGCCTTCTCAACCCATTGAGACGGCCAAGGAAGACTACTCAAAAACTCAACCAGATGTAGGCCTTCATGAGTCCATATCATAAGAAGAAAGACTACACTGGCAGAATCTTAGACCGTGCCCTTCACAATGCAAATCACTAGTGTGCCTTAGAAGCAAAAAGGCCAGATTACGTTTATCCCAAAAATACCTAAATTATCCTGTAGAGTTCTGAAATGATATGTGATAGACATGAGATGAAGAGTAACTTATGCCCGAGTGTTGAAATGAAGAACATGTAAACATGGTGGAGTTATGGTTATGGTTTGGAAATGGCTGTCGCTGGAAGTGTCTAATTTATCTTCGTTCATAAAGCAATTGCTGATGGCAGAAGATGGTTGAATTCTGAAATGTACAGAAATATTTAATATTTTCAGATACAACTAATGTCAACAAACTAATTTGTGGAAGCTTAATCATGCAGCAAGATAAATGATCCCTAGCCAAGGTAGCCTAATATCCAGACCTAAATATAATTACGCTTGCTAAAATAAATAAATATAGGAAAAACTAAACAAATTGAAGACTCCTGCATTACAGACCCAAACACCTTCACAGTCAAAGAAAGTCATTTAAAAAAATCATTTAAACAAATTTCTCTGCTAGATTTAAGACATGAAGCTATATTTTTGTGCTACAGAGTAGTGGAATTTCTGTCTATTTGGTACTATGACAATCAATTCATGCTAGGTTCTTAACTCCAGGGGCCAAATGTAAGAAGGCGCTTACACGTGAAAATGGGTACAAAAACATGTGTATGGGTGTTTCTACACAATTTCAGATTTATGAAAAAACATGTGAGAATCTGCGTACCTCTGCGCACTTTAGAACCCATAAGTACGTATATTTTTTATGTGATACAGCGACACACTGTGACCAAAAGGCAGAGAGAAAGTGCATGCATTACAAATGACAGTTTTACGTGATCTACAATAGGAGAAAATTGTAGGCTATCTACAAATGATGCCAATTATCTTGCTTTGGCCTATTTAGCCAGAAAGAACATGTATGAATTTATTTGGGCCACAAATGAGTTATTCCAAATGTGATATAGATAATGATAAGGATACATTTATTGTCATTCCAAAAACATGGTACATGAGCTGGAACGAAATTAGGTACTGAGGTCCGGTTAAAACCACTCACAAATAAATAACTAAACTACTCATCATAAATAAATACAATAGATACAGATAACAAACCATACACACACATAGATACATACTTAAAGAACCTGAGAAATTAGCAGCATAGTAAAACAATTTCAGTGTAACTTTTAGATCAAAAGTTCAGTTTGTCTGTTCTGGAGTGTGGCAGAGTTAATAAGTCTGACAGCTTCTGGGAAGAAGCTGTTCTTTAACCTGGTTGTTCTGGTTCTGATGCTGCGCAGCCTCCTGCCTGAGGGGAGAGGGACAAATAGTCTATTGGCAGCGTGGGAAAAGTCATTCATAATGCTGGTAGCCCCAGTCCTGCATCTGTTGATGTATGTGTCACCGATTGCCGGGAGACTATTTTGTTTATAATATATCCAATAATACTATATCCAATATTTTTCTCTGCCGCCTTGACCACACACTGCAGGGCCTTCCTATCTGTATATTTGTCATATACTATTGGTGCGCAATGCTTTAGCGCTTTTTGGAGGACATTGCCAATGGGAGATTTAGGCAAGCGGGAGTTCAGGGATTGTGCCGATTTATTGGCCCACAATTATGACTGGTTGATAAACCGTTCTAGATATCCTCCAGCTATTCTTTTGAAACTCTGTACTGAGTGAGCTGGGCCCTGTGTTGGAATGCCCAACAAAAGTCAAGATCCCATTCTTATTCAAAGCATTTTGAGCCCTTGCAGCCTCTTGCACTCAAGTCACTTACAGGTGAAGTCCATTAAGTCTGTGAGGGTTCATGGTTTAGGGGGGACATTGAGATTGGACCGATGAAAACGAACGTGTGATATTGGTCGCGTAGGCTATGTAGTTTTCCGGTTTTCTCCGTGGGCGTACTTTTACAGATGAATGTACAGAGTTTGATACACTTGACCCCAGGTCACTTGGAATAAGTGCATTTTTTATAAATACATTTTATGAAATTCAAATGTTATTTCAACATGTGTTGGATTTCACAAATATTTTGCGTCAGAAATATTTTCCACATCTGATTCAAATGCACAAAATATATATTGTCTGTGGCACAGGGGCGTGGGGTGCAATAAGATACCTGGACCACATCACTAAGCTTCTGGGATTGGAGATGCCCTTGACTTTGGGCTTTAGCCATAAAACAACTGGCGGCTTGTTTGGGTCTAGGCCTACTCCAACACAGGGGATGTGACAACGGAGGGGCATATCTGATGGGGAAAGGCTGGATGAAAGTAGATAGCTATTTCAAATTGACAAATGGAAAACATGTTATATTTTATCATGGCAGCAAGTTCTTTTGAGTTTATGCTTTGAAGCATGCACACTTATGCAAAATGTAGCAAATGTTTACACATATGGATACTATGCATTTTCTGTGTTAAATGATTGGGTTTGTGAGATGGTGTATGAGTCATCTACACATTGGCGCACATTTAACTTAAAACTCAAAAGTCAAAACGTATGTAGGCCTATTGATTCATTTCATTGTACTGTAATAATAGACAACCATAGGCTATATAAGAATTAACATTTCAATAAATTGTATTGTATGCATTTGTTTTAATGTGTAGCCTATAGAGTAAGAAAATGACATACAATGAGACGTCTATGTGGTGCAAGATTGACAAGTTAGGGTGGGAAATAAATAATAATATATGTGAGATAACAATAGGGAGCCTTGCTGAGAGCAATCGCACCTAATTATGGACACTCCATTACTAGAAGGCCTATTAACTGTCAACTCAGCCGATAAAGCACATGTATCCACGAGGCATTTATCCAAATGAATATTTCAAAGATGCTTCTATGTCAAAAATAATAATAATAATAAAAACACAAAACCCTGATTAAACCAACTGTGGGCTTTTTCTTTGGAATATGGAAATAAATGCAAATTAACTAAGGCCTTGCTAAACATTGCCTTCTCAATGCTTTATCAAGGACGTGAATATCAAGCTCAAGCAACAAAGTAGCTAGGCTAGGCTAGCATGGTCTACCAAGATTGATTTGGTTGTCAAGGCGACTGGTAATGTGCGTGGCCAGGTCGCCTTCTTTCAACCGTAAGTAGGCCTCTATACCGACAGACTGGGGCATTATAATTAACTGCTATTTTAACTTGCAACATTTTAACAATAATTAACAAATGTTTGGTTAATGTTGGTTGTTTTCTTAAGATGCCACTTATTGATGCCCAATGAAAGACACTTGCGATACTCCTTACAAAGTAGCCTCTCTGCTAGCTTGCTTGTCACTTCATGGTTAGGCTACAGTACAGTAGCTATGCCAGCTAAGATAGCTATTTATACCAAGCTAGATGGCAGTACCTGCTGATAGCAAACATGATCTGGCATGGTTTGCTATGACTTTAATTAAACCCTAATCTGAAAACTCAATGTCAAAAAATGAATGACATTCGTTTAAGACGATTCACATCCAACATGCTAGTTTAGCTAGAGATTCTCAGTGAATTGGCAGTAACTTAATGTGTATGTCTGTAGTATAGTACCCAGTTTGTTGCTTTTTGATTAGCTGACGTTAGCTTGCTGGTTCACTAGCATTGCTAGTGTGTACCTAGCCATTATGGTTTCGCTGGCTAACGTTCGAGTGAAAATGTATAGAGCTACTTAACATAGCAACACAACACAGTATGTTTTATTCTTAATGTGGGTACTGTAGCTACCTTGCAAGGTATATCCTATATTAAATCATCCTGATTTAGTCATTTAAATGTCGCTGGAACAACGATATTTCATTAATTACATTTGATAATTATTAATTCAACTATGCAGTCCATTAATTGTACTACAAGTACTAGTAACGATACTGTCAAGATTGCTAGTATGATAGTCTAGCTACTGGGTTGCAGTCATATTTTGAACGCGTTTTATACGCAATAATGCAAAGATTATATTTATTATTACATGTTGGCTATTTTGTATTGTAAATACCAAAACCGTCGTTCAAGTTTATTTCATTGGGTAATAGCTAGATATAGAAGACGCTGAACGGTTATACGACGACAAAACCACCACTGCACCATACTTCGACTCGACTTTGCAGCACTAGACCCATTGCATTTCTGAACAGTGAGTGAGCTAGACTAGTAGCTACTTACAGTAGCCATGCAAGCTGCCGACAGTAGCTAGCTTTCAACCATCACATTACCAAATGTATTTGATTTGTAGGAGGTAGCTAGCGAATTAGCAACCGTCATTGTTTTGTAAATATTATACATGGAATAATTTATAAGCAATGTTCAGTCTATTAACATTAAACAGCTATTTAAATTTAATCATTTATTTTCAGCAGACAGGCTTTTTTCTATTTTTATTTATTTTTTGATAATACGTTCGATAGCAAGCTGTATACTCAAACCCATCCCCCTCTTTTCGCCCTACTCCCCCCTCTTTTCTGTCTCGGTCTACCTTCAGTATCACGCATTAACTCTCAATCGCATTCCTTGCATTTTCAAGACACCCCTTCCTTGCTAATGCAATACAAATGGCTGTACCTGAGACTTTCAAACAATTGAGTGAGCAGACCTATGTATATGAATGCAGTGAGAGCGATAGAGGGAGCACGAATTGCAATGCCTCTATCGGCATGGGCATTGTTACAGCAAGCAAAGCATGTTTATGCATCCAGTGTATATGGGTGCACATGCAGGGGTACAAATGCTTACCTTGCCTTCGCCGATCTCTCGTAACTCCATCCCGTTCCAGCGCCCAAATCACCGAATCCTGTACCAGGATAATTTCTATCCATTAAAGAAAAGACGAGGGATGAAGATGGAGAGATTGTGAAGGGGAAGGGGAGGGAGGAGATGTCTTAAATTATCGTAGCCTACGCTATCACTCGCTGTGTCTTTTTTTCCTCTGCTCAGTGTCTGTTTATTTCTCCCGTTTCACGAGCAAGTCCTCGAGACTAGGACCAGCGCGGAGGGGGAGAGGAATGGAGGGGAGGAGGAGGGGGAGATGGAGGATACA
Organism: Thaleichthys pacificus; assembly: GCA_023658055.1. Lineage (NCBI taxonomy): Eukaryota > Metazoa > Chordata > Actinopteri > Osmeriformes > Osmeridae > Thaleichthys > Thaleichthys pacificus. The sequence continues at coordinate 17,035,989 of CM042862.1, read as the reverse complement.
GAGGGGAGGAGGGTGTATATATATATATATATAGAGAGAGAGGGGGGGGGGGGTCACACCAACCACCACCACAAAAATCCGGTTTCTTCCTTCCCTCCCTCTCCAGCCCCCTATATATTTCAATGTCTATTGTCTTCTCTGGCATAGCCAGCGGTTCTACTGATGCCAGCGCATAAACCAGTCTTTGAGTTGTACAAAATGTATGCTCACATTTCAAACCATTAGGATGTGCGACTGTGTGATAAACCACATAATTTCATACAACTTTGTTCACGTTGTCATTTAGAAAATATGATTCTACAAACTATTACGCATTGTGATTTTTTTATTTTCTAATTATGCCCAAATTAATTCTAAACAGCAAAATACAACGGCTGCTTTGCAGGGCTGGTGTTTTGTTACTGCAGAAAGGCGATCAGGCAAATATGGCAAATGTGTGGTTTACGGGCGATCTGAAATCTTAATCCCGGCCTTTCACATAAAGGCCTCGTTACAAGACCTATTTTCGGTCATTTTGTTCAGAAGACGCCATTTTTGAGAGCGAATGACTGGGCTGGCTGGCTTACGCATTTGTGCACTCCCTCTTTCTCCTCACTCACCCACACACACTCACTTTCTCTCCCTTCTTAGCGCACACACACTCTCACCCGCAATCCGTCTACAACTCCGTCTCAGTTTAGTTAGAGCAATGAGCAGTGAAGATTAGGGCAATTTTTCAACCATGGTGTGAATATGGAAATGATGTAGTCAGGACTACTATCAGAATAAAAAGTGCATGGATTCCACTCCACAAATAGCACCGCCGAGATATTGCAGCTGCATCCAGACAGTGACGAATGGAGTGATGCTGAATACATGTTCGTTTTTTTGCAGCATGTTGCTAGCACATTTTTTTTTTACATGCTGTAGGCCTATTTCTGCAGTTTTATTTGGAAACAGGCACATTGTATATGTAAATATTAGCCCAATATTGCTTTCATAACTATTTAAAAAAAAGAAAGATAATTCACAGGATCACTTAACTATATGGCAAAAAAGGAAGACGGTTAATAAAACTAAGCAAAATCAAATGATATAAATTACACATTTTCCACAATTGTATAACATACCTAATTTAGATTGACAATGGCACATGAACACATAATTAGAAAGTTTGAAACATAAGATTTTAATTTAAAATGTATCAATATAAAAGTGGCAGAACACACTGTTAAAACAATGCGAAAACTGAAACATTATTGCAATTGACTTACCCACAAAAGCAACACGTTTATTTATTTTTGTAAATGCTGTCCATCTTTCACAGTAGACTACCTAACTAAACTAATTTATATTCCAAACCTCTAAGCATCTCATATCTAAAAGAAATATACAGCATATATAAGAAGGCACAACCCTTGCTTTATAATAGACAAGAAATTATTCATATGGCTTTTGCCTTGTCAAGATTCTCAAAGTCAACCCATTCTAGGTGTCAATGTGACCATTTGTATTTGAGTATTTGTGGATGTATACATTCACCATTATACTTTCCGGCTCTATATTGTACACCCGCCTGATGTGGGAACTCAAACGGTTCAAGGGTATTCTTATATCCCTAATAAAACAGTACATCCTGACTTCATTCATACTCATGTAACATGTTTGGAAGTTGTTCCACTTCACTCATTATTAGCTGCCTCGGGAGGTTCTGATGGCACCCCCCTGTGGAGAAGAAAAAAAGAAGAGAGAAGTGTAGGTGCCATCAAAATAAAAGAATACAAAAAAACATGCAGGCACTCTCTGTCTCTCACACATACACACAGTATTCATGGAGAGGGATGTCATTGGATGGCTTGCCACATATTTAGTCATTCTCACATACCCAGAATAAGGTGGAGGGGGGGCATCATGTTGCCCACTGCGGTTCAAAGCTTCATTGTAGGATGGCAGTCCTGGTGCAATGATCCCTGAAAGCGGCACTGTCTCTGGGGCCGGACGACCATCTAAAGCCAACCTCACTGGAGCGCTGTACCAAGAGACGTAAAAATAATATCAAAGGAAAAGATAGAACTTGAAATGCCTCATTACACCTAATCTCCATCTTTAAGTGTCAGGTAAACCAATGCACCAATCAAACAAATCTTTTGCAAAAAAAAAGACGCTGGGGCTCTTACCTGCCTGCCGTCCGTACATTCTTTCTCCTGGCTTTGTAACAGTAGATGCCCAAAACAATGGCAATAATAGCTGACACTACAGTGGCCAATATTCCTGCCACCAGAGCTGAAACATCCACTTTTGGTGTAGAATCTACACAATAATACAGTCAACAAGTTAATAAAGGTTATTACAAACAAGGTCTTATATGTTATTGTGTTCAATACATTAATGACCTGCCCCAATCCCCCCCAAAAATATGACATGCATTCTGATTAGTCCAACAATATTTCTCTGAATACTCCTGTCTGCTAAATGAATATACTATTATACTATATACTAATTATTTCTGAGAATATTCCCAACGGTAATCAAATATGACCTTGACTGCTGACATATGCGCTCCAGAATAAATCCTGTAAAACAAAGAACAAGATCATAAATAAAATATTAGATTTCAGGCATCAATAAGTCTTCTGAAAGAGCACAAGTCCCTGTGATCACACCCTCCATATGAAAAGCTCTGTACTTGTGTTAAATGGATCTGTGTGTTAAATGGATTATCATGTTGAATGGTACTCATGGCTCATTTAAAGAATCTTCAATTTCTAAGTTTCTCTCTCTGTCCCCTCTTTCTCATCTCCACAGATGAGAAAGAGGTTCAAGTCTCCACAGACTTGAACTTTACATTAATCCGTGTTTCTTTGAGTGAGAGTAAAGGGAAAGACAGGACAGGCAGGAAGAAGTTTCCATTTCAGACTTGAACACTCTCCATCATACCGTTTGTGTGGTGTCCTCAAACACCTCCCTGGCTTCCTCGTAGCTGCATATCTCCTCCTTACATTCCCTCTCCAGGTTGTCTGGCACAATCAGCTCAAAGTCCCAGCTGTTGTAGAGCAGTGACCGTGACAGAAATGACAATGCTGACCTGTCTCCTAAGAACACTGACCCCATCCATAGAAAGTGGTCAAGGAAAGAGGTGTACATGGTAGTTCATAAAATCAGAATGGCCTGGAAATTCCTTAAGGATTTATAAAGTCAATAAAATGTAAATAGATAATCAAAAGAGGGAGACAGATGCAAATGTTAAGAGACAAACTGACACACTAAAAAATAAAACAAACTACAAGCAGCCAGGCATAAAGATGACATACTACATGGACTGCCTCAGTGTGTAAAATGAATCAATTACTTGTTTAAAACATTAATCAGAGAGATGTTTACACTGGCTGCTTACCACCATTGTGGTTGTTGTAGATGACTCTGGCCCAAGCCACATGGAGAAGCACAGCCATGCTTAGACATATCTCTGACAATGCAACCATTTTGAAAGCTGAAAAGCAATAACAACTATTCACACCATGAACATGATGGTCTATAAACATCCTTGCTAAAATACTGTGATTTCTCATCAGATTTTTCATCTGAACATCATTTGTTTGTGTCGCCACCTTGTGTCCAAAATAATTTCACTCCATTAGATACATTTTGAAATGTTCATTAACAAAATGTGTTCCACTTGCAATTTAAAATCTGTCACATTATTACAGGAAATTGAGAGAAATTGTTTGCATTAACGGAAAATTGCAGGAATAATGGGTTTGAAAAAATTATTAGCTACGTAGCCTAATTAGGCATAATTTAAGACGGTAATTTGGTATACGTGACGTTGACAGAAAAATAGTTAAAACACGCTTGAGTCGCTTGATCCAGTAGGCCTAGGCTTTTTAAATTGAAAGTGAATGAAGAGAAAATCTCCGCTACTTCCTTACCTGGTGAGTCCGACTTTCCCCCAAAATCAATTAAATATATTAGCCCACTTAGTGGTATTCAGTCCCACATCTAATAAGTTGCGGATTCCTCTAAAATTATTTACGTTTATAGAATAGACGACCAATTTCTTCAAGGGTTTGGGGCTAGTAAAACAGCCTACACAAATCACCTGTTTTCCCATCAACTTCCTACCCAGTTTACGTCACAAGACATTCCAGTTTGACAACATACGCGCTCGCGGGGTGTGGGTAATCGGTAAGGGAGTTTCCTAAAAGTCGAACCATTTAAAACAGTGTATGTTTACAGCCATGTATGATTCCGTTATTCTTTAACCCAATGTCAAGTACCGGTAATAGATTTCCTACACATTTTTAAATGAATTAAGTTTCATCATTCATTATGGTAGTAATACAAAAAGTCTTTGGTTTTTATTTCAATAAAAAATACATTACTGGTGGATTACAGGGTGCAAGTTAAATACAGATTCATAATGAAAGGCAAGGTGTCACCAAGCCATCTTATATATTTAACATATGAAAGCCTGGTGAGGATTACATTTCAGACAAAGAGTCATTCTTTTCAGCCCTTAAGTACAAACATTTAGTAAATACCACTAACATCAAGGACTGCTTTGTACCAAGAATGTGAGTGTTCCAGATTATTAATTTGGACATTGGCACCACCTAGTAAGGATTTCAGTTTTCATATGCATTTCTTTAAAATGTATTTGATTCTGTGAAGCATAATTGGTAGCTGTGTGTGCCCAAAACATTGCAAGCGGCATTCAAAACTGAAATGTTAAATTAAAAAGGCTTAGATTACTACATGCATAGACAAATGTACCTGGACAAACTTTAACCTCCTCCCACCCCCCCGCCCCCCCCCACAAAATTAACAGCACTTTAGTGTCAACCTACTTCTATCTACCAGTCCATCTCTTGTGCAAACATATAACATTATGTGGTCATGAATACTAAACTGCTAAATAAAAAAGGTACCAGTGTTATAAACACTTACCAATTCTCAAGTCTCTCAATGTAAAAACAAATCTGAATGAATTCTCGTCTTTTAGTCCCCATTTGTGCTATCAGCGTGTCTATATCTTATATAAAAAACCAGAACTAACCACAAAGACTACTGTTGTTGGTTCAAATGACCATAAATCAACTTCCATCTCCTTTCCCCCCAAACCCCTACCCTCTTGCTGTTCTTTTCTCTCCCTGCCCTCCACTTTTAAAAAGAAAAGAAAAAGGTCTGGTGGCATATGTTAGATGTGCCATTGCGCTGATCCAGTTATTTCAAATCAACTCAAGGTGTCACTGCTGGACTGTCTTACTTGAATGACACACAATACATCAACTATCCACCCATACAACTCAAACATAATTTCCTTTTACAACCTTTTTATAGACATGACAGAATACCAAATATAAAATAGCATACATAGAAGAAAAAATAGGAAAATGTTACACAATCACTTGGAAAATGTTACACTATACCAAATGCTTGCCACTTCTTTAAGCAACCCCAAAACTAAAACCTCACCCCCTAGCATTACACACATCACATGCAAACACGTACACACACTTTTTCCACTCATCTTCACCATAACATATCGCCACTCTCCCTTCAGGTAAGCAGGACAGACTCAAACGCACATCAGCGATGAATCATGGGTTTTGGTCTCTATGGCAACAATGCTGCAAAAAAAGGGTTGGGGGCATTTAAAGTAGGGTGCAGGGGCAGCCTCTGTTCTTCTGTTTTCCTGTGTGGTTGGCTGGGAGAGGAGGGCTCTCAGTCTCCTGAAATTTCCTGTGTGGGGGAGAGATAGGAAGGGTGTTTACATGTGGTGAAAATATGGGAAAGTATATCAGTGTTTGAGACAGGAACAGAGAAGGTAGGAAAGAAAATGCATAATTTAAAATGTTTAATTCTAACATGTACAGTGTAGTGTACATGGCATAGACTAGCCTCTTATCTTGCTTTTGTGTAAAAATCACAAGTTACTCATCACTTATCAGATGATACCTTATAGCTCGCACAACCTCCAGGAAGGCCTCATCCACATTGTAGCGGTTCTTGGCAGAGGCCTCCATATAGTGGATCCGGTTCTCTCTTGCAAACCCCTGAGCGTCTTCTCTCGAGATCTGGGGTAAGGGAAGAGCAGACACGTCAATTGAGACAACTTAAGTGGCATTTACAATTATCCACCAGTGATTTGGGATGCTGTTGAAGGATGCTTGTTTGAGAGTTCAGGTCCGAAAACAATCATATTATTTGTGAATTGTCAAGCATACACTGTAGAGGAATGTCCGTTTGAGGAAGCTGAAATACAACAATAAACTGCCCACTGAGTAATGATAAATGCCTTATTTTATATTTCATTGACTTGTTGAGAAGGCACATCCAAGTGGCATCCCAACAGTCTAGTCCAGTCCTTCTCTGCCCCTTCCTCTTCATTATATGCACTAATCCCGGCCTTAAAAAGTAAAGCCTAGTACACAACACAGATGCTGCCCATCTTCACCAGTCTGACTCAAACTAGGCCCTTCTGTACACACAGAAATGAGACGAAAAGATGGAGCTATGTCAAACTTTTGGATTTGACACAGCTATGTCAAACTTTTGAATTCGACACACCTTCAACCACTAACTTTCACTAACCTTTTTTCTACCAAGAAATCACTATGAAACAGAGAATCACTTCTATAATGGAGAACTAAGAACTGTCAGCGACTGGGATTCAAAAGAAAGCAACACTTGTTTTTGAACACTGGGCTTTTAAACATTATTTCATGGGCAACAAATTTACAATTTCACCAACAGCCTTATTTCCCCCCTAAATTGTGAAGACACGCAGTGTAAAAGTAGCTGCCATGTAATTCTCGCAGACCTACACATGGAGAGGTCCCAACCCTTTCTGGTTAACCTTTACTAAACAAATATGCCATCTAGTGTCCCCAAGATCCAAATGTAGAAGCTCTATGATCCTTAAATCTAACTGAAAAAAGAAGGGCAACGTACCACTCTCTGCTGGTCCAGGTCTGCCTTGTTACCGACCAGGACCATGGGGAAGTCATCCCGGTCCTTCACACGCAGTATCTGGGTGTGGAACTTATGGATCTCATTATAACTGTGGGAAAAGGGAGTAAGGAAATGAATTGATCTTAATTCAAAATTGTATTGTGCCTCTCACCACAACTGATTGAATGCTAAATTGGAGTTGTAATAACGCCCTGTCTGGCAATGTGCAATCAGTGAGCCTCACAGCATCTACTCACAGATTGGATAAGTGTATTTTCTTATCTCTGTTTTGGCTGTGTTGTTGGATTGAAGGCTCCAGTTTTTGTGTGGACCTAGCAACTTGTGATTTTGTATTTCAGAGTCAGATGGCTGAGCGGTTAGGGAATCGGGCTAATAATCAGAAGGTTGCCGGTTCGATTACCGTGTCCTTGGGCAAGGCACCCTACTTGCCTCGGGGAATGTCCCTGTACTTTCTGTAAGTCGCTCTGGATAAGACTATGGCTAAATGACTTAATGTCATGTATTTGTTTTACTGTCATGTTCCTTGACTAACCACTTAAATAATGTTACAACTATGCAGTTCTGATCCTTGATTTCTGCTGTACGTTCTCTATGCACCATGTGCATGTCACTTTGGATAAAAGCATTTTCTAAATAAATAAAAAACACTTGGTCATGCATGCACACACATTTATCACTCTCACCTGCCACTGTCATTTAGGGCAAACACCAGCAAGAAACCCTCTCCTGAGCGCATGTACTGCTCCCGCATAGCTCCGAACTCCTCCTGACCAGCTGTGTCCAAGACTAACAAAGACACAGACAGTTAAGCACACTCCACACGGATCACTCCAAGCTGGACACAATACTGAGTAACACAGTTACACACTGCCATAGTGAGTCAACAGGACAGCAGGCGGGCTCGGGCCAGTTTAACAGTTGACACCTGAGTCAACCTCACTTTCATCTCCATTACCAAATGGGTCAGGCAAGCTAACAATAGAGTATCACCTCCATGTGCTTCAAATTCAGAGGGATGGTTCTGGGCAGTGACTGGTTAACCCTTGTGTTATCTTCAGGTCATTGTGACCCATCAGTCATTGTGACCCACCGTCGTATTCGACAACTTTTACCGCATACAAAAACAAAGTGAAGCATTTTCTTTTAACCGTCGGGCTGTCTCAGACCCCCCACATCGTGAAGGTTAAAAGAAAATGCTTTTTATTTGTTTTTGTATTGGGTAAAGTTGTCGCAACACAACGGTGGTTCGTTGTGAACCTTCGGGTCATGGGTTAAAGTGACCAGTAGTGTGTGTACTCTGCCTCCATTGGAAAAAAAGGTCTATGTTTCTACTATTACACTTCTGAAAGCAACACATGCCTGTCAGTGACATGTTAACTGTCTCCATCTCTGTATACAGTATCTATGGCATTTGATAAGGGAGCAGCTGCACCCACAGACAAAACATTTTTCTGTTTGAAAGGGATAACCAAAGACATTTGGATGAAGACAGAACTAGTTGTTTAACCCTGAAACACACAATATTGATGGGTTTCTGTGCATGCGACCCTCCTCTATTAGCTTGCAATGTGCCATTAACATCAAAACTAAGATGACACGCCATTTTAGGCTCACCCTTAAGACAACACCTTGGCTTAAAGCATCAACATTTGCCAAATGCAAGTCATAACAGAGCAGAGGGAGATGAATCATTCGGACTCAGCTCTTTTTGTTGGCTTTGCAAACTGGCACCATTCAACTCTCCTTCTTAGTATCAGGGATCAGCACGAACTGTGGAATACATAGCAATACTTACTGTCTAATCGTGTCTCCTTCCCATCCACTGTACATATTTTTGTGTAGGAGTCTTCAATGGTAGGGTCATAGTCCGACACAAAGTATGACTATGGGAGATTGAAAGTCTACAGTTAAAGTGGTGTGTATCACAGAGCTGTTCATTTTTGCCTACCTACTACATAACACAATATGCTCATAAATTTAACATTGATATATACCATGTATATCCTATTAGTGTACATTTTATGTAGTTAATCAAACATGGACTCAACGCGTCAAATAACCAAGTACACTGCGTTCCCAGGTTATTTCACCACCAAGGTTATTTCATGGAAACATTGTAACACTCACCTGAATAAATTGTATGGTTAAAGCGCTTTTGCCCACACCGCCTCCGCCCACGACAACGAGTTTGAATCTCTCCTCTTCTGCAGACATGGCTACTTAAGTCTGTGGTTTTACCTTTTTTGTTCTTTTGAAACAAAACACTGACTGTAGCCTAGGTCTAACGATACAGGTTGATAAAGTCTGGGTAGAAATGTTTTTAAAACCCCGTCTTGAACAAAGCTTACCAAGTAGACTACTAAAGCGTAAAAGAAGTAGCCTATTATATATTTAATGTTCAAATAACCTGAACGGCTGTATTAGTGATTAGGTTGTTCCACAACATCTATAAAAAAACGATATATTTTAAATCAAACACAAAAAGAATGGTCTGGTAACGTTTCAAAAGACCCCGACTGAATATTTGGCCCTGTAAAGCCTAACCCTAAAAACAAAGTATCCAATCCTCAAATAAGTGTGTAGACTTAATGACTGCTTCCTGTTATAAATAGATTGTCTATATAAATAAGGAAAGTCGACAGAGGTTACATGTTATAATAATTCTCATACTTTAGTCCGAAGGAAAGCGCCTTCCGCACCCGCCTTGAGTAAATTAGGCTACCGATGCCAACTTTTATGACTCGATTAAAGGTTGATAGACCGTCAAAGCAACAGTAAAGCTTTTCTCTTACTTTCGACGTTCATTATTATCTCAGGATTTCCCCTTCCAAACAATAGGTAAAACCATAACCCGACTATCCGAGGCGACTAGTGGATCTTAGCGATTTCTTCATTTTTCCTCGTTGACTTCTTTTTTTTCACCGCCTCAGGCAACTTTTTTTCTAAACCCAAGGTTTCTCGAAATCTCATGCGTATGACCCGGTGGGCGTGTCTGATTATTCCGTTTCCTCTTGTAAATTCAGTCGAGTCTATTTTCCAGGCTATGATGCTAAAGAGTAAATATCACACAGGGGTAACTTGATGGTTCGTTAAAATTATAGGAGACCAATCTAACTTCGTAAGAATGTATTGTTTAGGCTGATTTCGGAAAAAATAGCCACCTTTAATAAACCCCAGCTGTTCACTTCCTTAATTGGCAATACTGCCTGTTGTGGCTGGGTTTGAAGTCTACACGGATGTTTGATAGGCCTACTCCTTTTACGATTTTAGCCTGTCACATTCAAACGCACATGGGCTATCCCTATAAGAGTAGAATCTGGACATAAACATATGTTGGTAGGCAACTTTATAATGTTTAGAAAACCATTTAGCCTACCTACAGTAACCTGACCAAAATACAGTATGTACGGCTACTCTCAAACCATAACACATCTTCTCTACAGGTGAAGTAATTCGAGCTGCAATTTCTACGTTATATTTTGTAATTTGTATTTTGGTGGACGGAAACTAATCAGATGTAATCTGTTACAAAATACTTGTATTTTGTGTATGTAAAATACTTAAAATGCCACAAATGCTTGATCAAATATGACATTTTATTTTCTAATATAAGATAAAAACTTTTTCCAGGCTTAATAGAACTACTAAATACAGCCAATAACAGTTTTTGGCTAGATTCAAGTAAATCACGTCACACATCCTGTTGGGTTCAGCGCGCTCATTGTAAATTGTTTGTTTTCCTCATGTGTGACCAGTATAAGAAAAGCAGCTGCTTTCGTGCCCTGATCATAGAATATAATAACTAGACCAAGCCAATGAGCTCTTTAAAAATGGGGGCCTATTCATTTCTATGGAAAGTGCCGAATGGCGCAGTGAGGCAAGCAAGAGCGAGAAATTAACCGTGCCATCTTTCAACTTCCGGCTCGTCCGGTCTTGCGCAGAACAGTGGCTCGCCATGCTCCTAACTCTGACGGGGCGTGTCCACTGCAGCGATGCGAGCGACGCAACGACATGCTTTCCATTAATTTTCAATGGAGCCAGGCGAATCGCTTGTGTGGTGCATGTGGGTAGTGACACAACGCGATCCAAGCGATTCGAGTTGCGATTTTCTCAACTTTATGCAAATGAGGAGCGATTTTTGCTAGCGATGGCCAATCGAATTGTTCTCAGTACAGAGACATTAACAAAAAGAATGATGCACGGCGCAGGGTTGCCAAAGTTGTCGGTGCTCCTGTTATTTTTTTAATTCTCTCATATTCAGTCTCATCACTTTAAGTAACTTCGTTCTGTGGTAACTAGCTAGCTAGCCCGGCTGGGACTCCATAGTCGTATAGATAGATTAGCAGAGATTTCGAGAAATATAATAAAACGTTTTACACATGTCAATGTGTATGTCTATTAAACAGTTTAGTATTTTGTATATAAGTTATGATTTTGATCGATATTGCGAGTACGTAAACCCAAGTCTGCACACTTTGCCATGACGTTATACAAACTACAACAGAGACTTTAGAGAACTACAACTCTGCATTAAAGGTCCCATGGCATGCTGTTTTTGGATGCTTTTATACTGTATCTGCAATCTCTTTCCCGAAATTCAGCCTTGGTGCAGAATTACAGCCACTACGAGCAATGAGCTTTCCTTAGGATGTGCCATTTCTGTGTCTGTAGCTTTAAATGCTATGAGGAGGAGAGAGAAGGGGCTAACTGCCATGCTTCGGTCGTTTGCAAGTCACGATGTCTCTCGAGGAAAAACCAATATCGCATAGCTCATTTTCTCATTGGCGGGCCAAATTATCTGGGTGGGAAAAGCAAAGAAAGGGGAGGAAACCAGCGGGGAGGTTCCAGATTGGACCGTTTGAGTTTTTATTTTCTCAAAGGCGAAGAAGAATACCCAGGGCTTGGTTTATACATAGCTAACATTTCTAGCCACTGGGGGACCAAAGGCAGGCTAGGGGAACTCATTAATGTTACATAACCTCATAAAGTGACATTTTCATGCCATGAAAACAAGAACAAGAACCGGACCTTTAATCTGTCTGACACGCCCCCGGGTGAACTGTGGGAAGGCAAGCCATGGCAAGTGATTTGCGTCGCTGCAGTGGACACTAGGGATGGGTATCGAGAACCGGTTCTTGTTCAGAACCGGTTCCCAGTGAAACGATTCCTTGGAATCGTCAGCCATATTCTTTAACGATTCTGCTAACGGTTCTCTGTGCCGTTGCGCATGCGCAAACTTTTATAGTTTATTCAGACTGCAGCAAACATGGCAACTAGGCAGAAGCGTTCTAAAGTTTGGTTGTATTTCACACAACAAAATGACAACCCCACTTGTAACGCGTGTAAAAAAGTATATTTCGTTGAAGGGAGGAAATACAACAAATATGAAGAAGCATTTGAACACACAGCATGGAATGAAGTTACTGGAATGTCAGGTGTTCGATGCATGCAGCAGCGCAGCTAACGTTCACGCTTCATCTCTAACTATCCAAGGTAGAGCTAAACTCCTCAAAATTAATTGTTTAACAGAATGGCTGATGTTTGACACTGTCATATTATATGATTTGACCTTGGCTGAAAATGGAAGATTCTATAGCTAAGCTAGCGTAGCTAATACAAGTGTAGAATAAAAGTATCCTAAGTAGTAGAAGAAGTATCCCAATGGTAAAAAGTTGTCAGATTTTGGCATATTGAAACTACAGTCCACAAGTAACTACCACACCACAAATGGCCCACTATTGTGTTGCAGATGTGAATTGGCTAAAACTCACTCCTCAAGTGTGTATACAGACCACCCTCGCCATCGAATCGCCTGCTTTTTGTTGGTGTAGCTGGTAGTGGTTGCATTTGCAGAGTTGGAAGTAACAAGTTCAAGCCCAGGTGTGAGCAAGATTGGCCGTGTGTGACTGACAACGTCTAGAACGACCATATCTGTTGTAATTGCCTATAGGTGGTGCTACAGGCCATGCCCCAATTGACAGTTTTCAAGTGATGTCACTTCCACCCCATGAATCCAAAATGTCTGGAAATTGGCAAACATTACTATTTCTCATGGGACCAAAAGCCATTGATGATTGACCTCCTTGGTAAAAAAAAGTTTAGAAATTTGGCATATTGATAAAACAGGCCACGACCAACTCCCACACAGTCAAATATAGGTGGCGCTATAGGCACCGCCCAAAGATGACTAAATTACAACCGTTTCAACTTGGGCGAAATCTGACAATGCTAGACATAGGAGAAACTGGTTCTTTTTTTATACAGAAACTGAATACTGAAACATTCTGCACTGTGAATAACTCACTTGGTTAAGACATTGCACTAGTAAGTGAGGGGTGAGAGGTCAAATCCAGCCTCAGCCATTCTTTTTCTTTTTGGATTCTGCCAGAAAGACATGTTTTCAGGATTCCTCTGTCAGGAAGATAAAACCCCAACCCTCTACTCTTAGAATCTTTTAATCATTTGTCATACGGCACTTAGGAATGCTTGGCTGGACCTGATGTTAATTTCCTCCAGGATCACAATGACTCGTATTGAGAGACTTGTTGCTCCTGTTGGTTAGTTGTGACGGTTTTAAATTCTTGTACTCACTGTGAAATATTTTACTGTTGACTGTTGTTTTTGTCTTCTCCTTTACAGGTACACTCTTGCACTTTTTTGAGTTTCATGTTGTTTAATTGTAACTTGTTTAACTGCATGCTCTTATGGTTCTTCCCCTTGGCACTTATTTGGTTTTTCACAATGTATACTTCATGTTTTGGCTGCTTGCAATGTTTGGGGCTATCTCGTTGTTATGATCAGTGACCTATGCTCTTTTGTAATGCTCTCTCTTGGAAGTCGCTTTGGATAAAAGCGTCTGCTAAATGCATAAATGTAAATGTAAATGTCATTTTGAGGAGGAATCCGCATTGCTGTTTGCACCTATATTTAGGGTTCCTCCGGTAGGAGGGAACCTATTGTTTTTGTTAGTATTCTTATTTTTCTTCTCCATGAAATGGCTCAATAGCTCAAAAAGTCCTTGATCTGATGTTCTCAAATTTGGCCCAATGATACAACAGGTTACTCACTACTCCCAGACCGCTAATGGCCCATGTACGCCCATAGGTGGCGCTATAAGCCACGCCACGTGATTTCCCCAGCACCCCATTTCTCCAAAATGCCTGAAAATTGGTATTCATGCCTTATTTCTCATGGGGAACAAAAAAGCCTCAAAGACCCATAAGATGCGCCATGATAGATATTGCTGTACTGTCCAAATTTGGTACAACCTTCAAAACCATACTCCTCATGAACCATAGATCCAATCGACTTGATTTTTTTACTGATTTATAGAATACATGTCTTTATATAGGGTAAATTAGAATAAGAAATGCAATACAAAAGGTCTGAAAGTGTTGTATTTATGTAAATGTCCTCGGATTGTTTTCGGAACGGAATTCGAAAATTGAGTATAGCCTAGGCTACTTGACACAAAAAACTTTTGACACTTTTTCCAAACATAACAATTATTGGAATTCTGTTCCAATGTACAACAATGTGGACGACAAAGGTACACTGTCTCAAGCTGGTGGTCAGCTCAGGTCGATCTCTCACCAACCCATCCCTGGAGCAGGTACTTGAAGCCTCAAGCCACGCCGGGTCCAGGTGTGTCCAATCAACCCAATCAGCATGGTAGCGCAGGACAGGGGAGGGCCGTCACAGGACGTTGGTCAACTGTCAAACAAGAATCGTCCAGCCAGCAGACCGTCTGTATTTGTAAGTTAACACTTAGTTAGGATTCCTCCGTCAGGAGGAACCCTATTGTAATTGTTGGTATTATTAGGGTTCCTCCGGTAGGAGGGAACCTATTGTTTTTGTTAGTATTCTTATTATTATTAGGGTTCCTCCGGTAGGAGGGAACCTATTGTATTCGTTAGTTTTATTATTATTAGGGTTCCTCCGGTAGGAGGGAACCTATTGTATTCGTTAGTTTTATTAGGGTTCCTCCGGTAGGAGGGAACCTATTGTTTTTGTTAGTATTCTTATTAGGGTTCCTCTGGTAGGAGGGAACCTATTGTTATTGTTGGTATTCTTATTAGGGTTCCTCCGGTAGGAGGGAACCTATTGTTATTGTTGGTATTCTTATTATTAGGGTTCCTCCGGTAGGAGGGAACCTATTGTTATTGTTGATATTCTTATTAGGGTTCCTCCGGTAGGAGGGAACCTATTGTTATTGTTGGTATTCTTATTATTATTAGGGTTCCTCCGGTAGGAGGGAACCTATTGTTATTGTTAGTATTCTTCTTATTCTTCTTATTATTATTAGGGTTCCTCCGGTAGGAGGGAACCTATTGTTTTTGTTAGTATTCTTCTTATTATTATTTTTCTTCTCCTTGTGCCCCAATAGCTCAAAAAGTCCCTGGTCATAACATTTCTAATTTGGCAAATTGATACTGCATCCAAGTGGGTACCCCCACACCAAATATGGGCCACATCGGACCATAGGGGGCGCCACAGGCATTTCCACCCCATTGCTCCAATTCTTCTGAAACTTAATGTGCATGCCTCATTTTTCATGAGGAACAAAAAAGCCTCAAGAACCCATAAGGTCCGCTATGATGGACATTCCTGTACAGTGATAATTTGGGAAAACCTTCAAAATCTATCTCCTCTTACAAAAAAGGTCAAATTGACTTGAAATTTTGTACAGATATGTATCATTGACGTATTTAAACACGTTACTTAAGACAGTTGAATCAAATACAAAATGGCTGAAAGGGGTGTATTTATGTAAATGTCCACATTGCCTCAATATGTTTGTGTCACTAAATCAAATGTAATTTTGAATGATGGTTTTTCAAACCTAATAGGCTTTAAGGTGACACCCCCCTGAAGTACCCTGCAACATTTCACCTTGATATGTGAAAATATGACAAATATGTTTGAGCTTGGACCAAATCTGACAATGCTTGGAGAAACGTCTTATTTTATTATCCAGTTACTGAACATGGCAAAGTCCAGATCTGGGAATGGCTCAATTGGATGAGATGTTGTGCTGGTTAACGAAGGGTTGTATGTTCAAAACCAGTCAAAGCCATTTTTCTTTTCTTTTTTACAGAACGGTTTCTAGTTGCATACTTATGAATAATTATGTTATAAAAAAATATATATAATAACGTAACGACATTTCTGACGTTGATAACAAACCAAACCGTAAAAAAATCGGTTGAAAATTTAGCAAGTTATGGTCATTTAAAAAGTACATGTAGCATCAACACAATGTTATGGGTGAGCGAGTTGACTGTAGCAAGATGGCCGCCATGTGCAGACGTTCGACTCTGTTGTCCGGCAACGCGGACGAGACATCTACCCTTTATATATATCTATGGCTTTTTCTGCCCGTATCACGCTACCCGATGGGTAGTTAGCATGGTAGCTTTTGTGACAAGTAGTGAAGTGTCTCTCCACATTGTGCCGCTTTGCCGTCGCCACATTCACCCCACAAATGAGACACACGCAGCTTTCTTTCACAGAAGTTAAAAATCATTCTTCCTCCCATTCACTGTGAAAATGATAAGTTTTCAAAAAAAATTCTGCCATGTTTTTGGGGTAAAAAACTGCATTCAGCTCCCCATCTTCGCTGTGCCCGCTAGCTCTCTCCACGAATGCTGAAGTTAGATAGAAATCTATATAAATGCAAGTGTGATTCAAAAAGAATAGCAACAGAGTCAAATTAAATTTTAGACGCAGCTCACTGGTAGTGTTGCTTTCGTCAAAGAAAATTATGACTAAATATCGTCGTCAACGAACCTTTATCAAGTGACGAAAACGAGACGAGACGCAACGTAAATGCTGGTCATGTGACGATGACTATAATTAAATGTGTAATGCAATATCGTTGACGAATAAAAACGAGACGAAATGTAGTTTACAAAATAAAAACGAGACAAAAGGTTATAACGTTATTTCATCTTGTTTAGTCGCGTTATTATTATTAGCTATGCATGAGGCTGTGCTTAATGTGTCTCATTTTAACGTTAGCTTTAGACGTTACTTAGACGTTAGCTACTGAGCTGAAACCGACTGAGAGTCTGAGACAAACGTGTGTGACTAGCGTATGTGTGTTTGTTTGTGAGAGAGTGTAAAGTGGGTTACCATGTGTGACTAGTGTGTGTACTGTGTGTGTGCGTGTGTATTTGTATGAGACAGTGTAAAGTGGGTTCTTAGTTCCTACCTGACTGACTGCATGTGTACTAAGCATCCCTTGTTGGCCAAATACTGTAGCTAGTTTTGTCATTCACATAGCAATCACACTGAACTGTATTTGGCATCAACAACATGACTTTGAATACCTTATTCTATCTAGACCAATACATTAAACAACTGGTTTTGGCATTAACATGCCTCCTGAGACTACTACTTAGACTACTTATGTTTTGATTAAAAAGACACTAAAATAAAATTTTCATTGACTTAAACTAGACTAAATGTCATCAGTTTTCGTTGACTAAAACTAGACGAAAATAGTCATGGATAAGTCTGACTAAAATAAGACTAAAATGACTTAAATACTAAAACTTGACAAGACTAAAAAGAGTATGAACGTGACTAAAACTAATAAAAACTAAAATGACAGCTTGACACAAAGACTAGACTAAAACTAAAATTAAAACAGGCCGCCAAAAACAACACTACTCACTGGTGAGTTGTGCTATTTTTAGAACAGGCCTGCGGGCAACTCATGTGGTCATTGGGGGCCACCTGTTGGGGGCGACCGTGTTGGTGACCCCTGGTCTATTGTAACTATTCGGCTATTAGGTTAAATCATTTGTAAACTAAATCAAACAGACAAATTAAATCACAACATGCCAATGTCACAAGTAAGAAATGTAGCAATCGCAGTTACTGTTGTCTGTTTGAAGACAAGTTCCATTTGTCGTCGTCAAACGGTTCGTAATATAGAACAAAGGGGATATTTAGTCTAAGTTCCTCGTGGTCCAGTGAGTTGCAGTGAAGGTTTGCTTGTGCATCAGGGTTTTATAATCCAAGCGAAAGGGGTATCCTTTTGAAGGTGAACTCTTTGATTGGTCAGTTACTCCCACCTGTGCGTCATCCTGAGATTGGCGTATAGATGTGAAGTGGTTGGTAACTTTTGAGTTCAGCTATTTCAAATGTCCATGTATTGCTTATACTTCAAAATATAACAATACAACATTGATAAATGGTTTGGTTTGTAGATTAAAATCATTTTGATATCAAGATTGACTGATTTGTCATATCAGGAAAGGAAGTTACATTCGACCCTTGTGTTATCTTCCGGTCATTCTGACCCATCAGTCGTGACCCACCGTCGTATTGCGACAACTTTACCACATACAAAAACAAAGTGAAGCATTTTCTTTTAACCGTTGGGCTGTCTCAGACCCCCCACATTGCGAAGGTTAAAAGAAAATATAATACAAAATACAATACCCAATACAAAAGTTTTTGTATTGGGTAAAATTGGGTAAACACAACGATGGTTCGTTATGAACCTTTGGGTCATGTGACCCGAAGGCAGCACAAGGGTTAAAACATCAAATTACATCAACATAGCATTAAAGGGAAAGAATACGTTGTCACACACAAATTCCAATAATCCTTCTAGTGTCCACAAACAGTATTGTCTTTGAGAGATGTTTGTAAATCCATTAAATGTCTGTTTTGGATAAATACTTTATAATCCAGAGCTTTCTGGAGTAGGGAGAGGTTGAGAAAGGTGGGCCATTTGGCTGGCTCTTCTCCTCCCCCTGGGAGAAGGAGATTCCAGGTCTGGTATCAGCCCTTTGAGGCTTATCCAGAAAGATAGTGGCATTGTATGAGGCGTCATATAATGCAATCAGTCGTCCTGATGTCGTCAGTGCTGTGTCTTACTGAGTGGATCTGTTGATGGTTTGACTGCTACAATAACATACATACAATATAATTGATATGTGCATATTACTTGACGTGTTTTCTATCAGTCTTGTGGCTAGGTCCAATCACACTATATTTGTATATTTCTCTCTTTGTCTTCAGCATATCAGAGTGGTCACCAAACCAGCACCAACCGTTCACCCCGTCTTAATTGGTTAAGGTGAGATAAACCTTTCCACCCTCATGTACATCACAAGCACAGAAGGCTGAAAGTTTGCACCGGTATCCACCTCAACTTTAAGAAGGAGGGCACGTGTAGACTGAGATAAAAGACTTGGACACATTAGGGATGACTGTACAATAGGTGTAACAAAACGGGCCTAGGTGGATGTGATAATTCAGTTACAGATATGAAATGACCCCATAGATAACTCTGACCTCTCTGATTTTGAAGACATGGATACAGATCCTGGTGGTTTTGATGCGGATTCGGAGATGGAGATGTGAAAATATTTGATTCAGATCAAGACATGATGATCAAGAGTTAGACCATCCAAGTACCCTCATTGATAGGTTATCAAACTGGGCCCTTACTTTTGGCATCTCAATAGTTGCATTACAACAGCTGTATTGAGTTTCTTCCGAAAGATATATTGTTTTTTATTATTGTTGCTTGTTTTTTTTTCCACAGGTACACTTGCACTTATAGCGGTTCACGTTGTTTAATTGTAACTTGTTTAACTACATGCTCTTGTGGTTCTTCCCTTTGGCACTTACTTTGGTTGTTCACAATGTGTGCTTCATGTTTTGGCTACTCGCAATGTTTTTGTGGCTATCTTGTTGTTATTATCAGTGACCTATGCACTTTGTAAAGCTCTCTCTTGGAAGTCGCTTTGGATAAAAGCGTCTGCTAAATGAATAAATGTAAATATAACTAAAGGTAAACTGAGCAAATTTGTTATTTCAGAAGAGTGTATCAAACTGGTAGTTCTTCGTATGACTCAGTACCCATGAAGTAGCCCAGTTTCAAAAAGGTTGGTGACCCCTCGTTTAAACCAGAGAATGTCAAATATGGGGAGAACTGTTACTCTCGGGAAACTTCCGGGTTCTGAACTGGTTGCAGTTCCACTCTGGTTCCATATGAGGGCGCTCACCAGTGAGGGCAGAATGAATGGAGGTCTATGGAGCTATATCCTTCAAAATACACTTTTCTCAGGACTCCGATGCCTTGGAAATCATGCCTATGTTTTTTTATGCATTTAGCAGACGCTTTTATCCAAAGCGACTTCCAAGAGAGAGCTTTACAAAAGTGCATAGGTCACTGATCATAACAACGAGATAGCCCCAAACATTGCGGGCAGCCAAAACATGAAGCATACATTGTGAAAAAAAAGCCCAAAGGGAAGAACCATAAGAACATGTAGTGAAACAAGTTACAATTAAACAACATGAACCTCAATCTTCCCATGGTAAATATTATTTGTACATTACAGAACATTTCAATAAATAATATTAATGTTACTGTTTAATTTACACTACAATGTTATAGCCTAATTATTTACCATAGGGAGTACTGTACCCCCCTACTTTGGATTTTGATTCGCCTCCAGGAGGCCACCCAACAACTTCTTTCTGCCACCCCATTGCCACCCCGAATGAAAATCTCTAGATCCACCCCTGTACAGAAGCAAAATCCAAATTGAGCGGAAGTACGTAGGAGGGCAGAGCCAGGTTAAAGTTTTTCACTTACACCACTTAAATCACTTAAATGCAGATGCCCATCGTGTTATTGCACGACTTATAACAACGGCATATCACCTAATTAAGACGGGCCAGCCATTCGCCTCGTTCCCCCGGGCTATTAAACTGCAGCAGAAGAATGGTGTCGACTTGGGTAGGCTATTCAGTATCATACTGATGAAATGCTATGGAAGCTTTTATATATTAGCATTGAGGGACCAGAGGTTTCAGTTTCAGCCAGACAGAGTTGTGCAGAGATGGCTGTCAGAAGAGAGAGCATGTGATGTTTGAGGTTAAAAGTAAATTGTTTTGCTGACTATTACCTTTTTATTTTTTATCAGTAGAAATATGATTTCATTTTTGTTCTTTTTATATCCAGGATGTGTTTTAATAAATGGTTAAACATGTTAACAGAATAACATATGTTATAAGTCTTTGGTTTTGTTGTAACAATGATAAATTACAACTTTTGGAGGGGGCGGGCAGTAAAAATTGTCTTGGGGCCCGTACGTTCAAAGCCAGTGGCAAACAATGTTAATGTTGAGCCCTGAACAGATATATAACCCTTTAGTAAATGAACCAAATATGTCCCTGCCATTGTGCGTGGACCCTGCTGACTGTACAAAACTTAAGAGCCGTTGAAAAGACCGTTGAGTTTATGCCGCAGATTTACCAGCAGCTGGGTTAAAAGTGAGGCAGCCGCTGGGTAAGGTACCAGGTGATGTAGTGGTGAAAGAGAGGACGAGGACAATCTGCATTGTTTCAACTGTCACCGAGAATGACCCAGCCACTAACCCAGCGGCTGGGCTGCACAAAAACTACCCAGCACCATGGAAATAACCCCAAAAAATTACCCAACAGGCTCAACCCAGTGTTTGGGTAGAAAAAATAACCCAGCATTTGTTTGAGTGTACAATGTAAATTTGTATTATATTTTGGCATTTTGAGGAGGAACCCGCATCGCTGCTTGCAGCTATATTTGTTTGTATCTTTGTAATTTCAAATGACAAATTACTTGTATTTTAATTAGATGTTCTCACACAGTATGTAGTATGTTATTTAATTGGATGACCAAGTATTGGAAATTTGTAACAAGATACATTTTGATGTATTTGTGCCTCTGAAGGTGGCAAGTAAAATATGTTTAGCCACTGTAGTAGCCTACTCATTGTGTATTAGGGAAGTAAGGGGACAGTATCTGTCTTAAATTAAAACTGAAATAATAATTGTAATAATAATATAGAGCCTGAAGAGTAAAATATGTCATCTTTAATGACCACCGTGATGTCATTACAAGCCATAAAATACCATCGTCAAAATATCAATTATATAAATAGGAACAATAAAACGTACACTTCATTTGTGTCAGTGAAATTGGAATCAGGGTAATCAAGCCTTTATGTACAGTGGTAGGGAGCAGATACCTCACAGATTTATAACACATATAGTGCTTTCAAAATAAGTAAACAATAAATAGACAAAAGCTTTCCATCAGAGCTCTGTGACATAAATTACACATGCAGTTCAGTTCCTCAAACAGACAAAGGAGGATACAATTTCCCAACAAACGTATACACATTTTTACATCCTCTATCAATTCCACATAGTTTCATTAACAGTTCTCTAAAACACAGAAGATACTGTCCAATGCATTCTCTAATACCCCCCCCCCCCCCCCCCCCATCCTTGTCAGTCTCTTCCCCTTGTCAGCATCTGTATGGCAAAGTGGCTTGTCCCACTTTAATACGGGGGCCCAGCAGCACCCCGAGCAACATTCTCTCTCCCCAGCCCAAGAGCTTGTTCACAGTGAGGCTCAGAGGTGACAGAATACTTTGGTCTGAGTCCACACCTTCCTGAGCCTCCACAGCAGACGCAACAATCTTTTTTTCTGGCGGCACCTGCTGGCGGACTATGGTTGTGCGCTGACTCTTAATGGAACTGCGCCAATTCTCTGCCTGGCCCTTGTTATGGCCCCTCCCTTGCTTTTGAGCTGTGTTAGGCTTTCTCTTCTCCACACTCTGAGGGTGGCTGGGCTGGTCCTGTCGCTGAGCCTGACCCTCCCTCTCTGCTTTCATTTTGTTCTGGGAAGAGCTACTATTAGGTCTGGCTGCCTTTGAGCGAGAAATACTTGTCTCCCTTAGATTTTCGTCTGACTGCACTGAGGAGTTGACCCCAACTGAAGCCTTTCTGCTACGTCTCTTTACACCAATGGCAGATCCTGTGTCCCGCTTGTTTATGGTATTAGAGGTGCTGGTGAGTGCAGTCTGGTGGGTGGTAGCAAGGTTTTCATTGATGCACTTTGGAGTCGCCTGGTGATGAGTTGGTGGAATTGCAGAGACAGGTGACAAGGAGAGTGTGAGACTCTTGCGTTTCTCAGCCAGCGATGCAAAGCTAGATGGGATTTGTTGTTGAGTGGGCTTGAATATTGCTTTATCTTGTTCGTTTGGGCTTGGCGTTGAAGCTTCACATGGGACCTGGCCTTCCATTTGGTTTTGGTTGAGTGTGAGAGTGAGAGTCCTGAGTTTGCTAGAAAGTGACAGAGTCAGTTGTGATGTGCTCCTCTGCTCTGACTGTTGTTGGTTTCCTGATGAATTTGGAACTAAAAACTCATCTACATGTGAATATCTCTGCTCTGTCTTTTCTGGGTGGTAATTTGAATTCTCACTGTATACTTTGACTACCTCACTAAAGTCCTTGGTAATACAGCTTTTGTCCAGGAAATGTATGCTCTTATTGGCTGACAAAGGGACGGTGGAAGTGCATCTGATATTTTCATTGGAGGACTGCAAACACACGTCCACAGATTTGACTGGCTGGATGACAGAGTTGTCGTTGGTGTCTTTTTGACTGAGAGTGCCCTGGAAATGCTGCAGCTGGCCCAGGAAGTTGAAGTTGGGTGAAATTGAGGGCCTGCGCTCTTTCACAAACCTGAAGGTGGGAGAGGGAGACAAAAACCAGGTTTAGGGAGGCTCCACAATTGAAGTAGGATAACATCCATATGCTATGAGTCTATGTACAGCTTGTACAGTAAGTGGAAAGATTAAGAATGTTTGGAAGGGCAGTAACTGCTTAGAACTATTACACACCTATAGGCATGGTCAAGGTCCATTCCCATATGATACATTATGTAGGCCACAGCCAGGGCAGGTGAGCGGGAGATTCCTGCAGCACAATGGATCAGCACAGAGCCACCAGCAGACATGGCCCCATCTGAGAGAGAGAGAGAGAGAAAGAGAGAGAGAGAGGGGTGGGGGAAAGGAGAGATTAGGTAGTTCCCGGTTCCAAAATCATGCTACTGCATCATCACTGCTAGCTCGGCCATGAGTGTGCATGCATGGTTCTATTGCTGGCTGCTACAGCCGCTTGCTTTGTCTTTGAAGCTGCAGCCATGTAATAGCGAAACTATACTTTTTGACTTCTCACCAATAAAGAGCAGTGCCTCTGGGATCCATGGTAGCAGGTCATCCCGGAGGGAGTCATCAATGGGGATGCGGAGGTACTGAGAGCAGGGCAGGAATGTGGGCTGCGGGCTGCAGCGGCTCACACTAAGCACATAAGAAATCCCACGAGCAGTGAGGCAATCCTGAGTCAGAGACGGGGAGGAGAAAGAGAGAGAAAGAGTAAGGTACTAGGTTATGACAATATTCAAGGTGAATAAAGGTAGTTTTGACAATAAAAAATATGGCTTTATAGAGTTATGAGGCATTGAAAATGCGTGATTTCATATGAACCTCCAGCAGTATTTATATGAATGTACACATTGAAGATTGATATAAAAATAACACAATAAAAATAAATAAAACTATACCTGTGTAACATCAGTTTCTGCACCAAGGTAAAGATGCGGTAGAATAAGAGACAGCAGCGGCCGCTCGTTGTCTCTTTCTTTGTAGAACACCATCTCGGTCGTAAACTGGGCTCGAGTATCTAAATATAAATATAAATGCAATAATAGACAGATATCAACATTTGTCAGGATATGCATCAAATAACTATACAATTTTAGAAAACATTTGAAGCATTATTTTGATTGTAAAAAAAATCCCCAAATAAACATATATGCTTTCGACAGGCTACATTGCGGGTATTTCTATTTCGCTTCATTCATTTTGGCTAAGCACATTCTCAACATGCATTTGGGCCAAAAATATTATCATCATAAAAAGCACAACACTTAATGAGAATTATGCACGATATGCAGCACTGGTACTTACTGTAAAAATAAGAGCACGACAGCAAATGTCTCACGAGTCAATCTGTCAAACACTGGAATCAACCCGAACAGGGCGCAAAGCACACGAAAAAAGAATCTTAGAATAAATAACCTAAACAACCAATGAACTAGTCAGTACCCTTAGCCAGTTTATAGTCCTTTCCTCTCGCTTGTCCTGACTGCGACTGTTAGATTACTTGATGTCTTATGCCTATACCTGAGCGAGGGGGGAAAAGGATGAGGTCATGCTGTTTCTACAGACTAAGAATAGTGCGGTTGTGTGTGATGTCATCTTCAACCAATCGGTGCCCTTGTTGCAATCTGAAGCGCGCGCGCGCGCACACGCTGGATTTGTTCACCATCATCAATTCACCAGAGGACCTCGCATTTTATTGTGATGAATCGCACCTTTTGATTGAACGCTGTTTGTCCTGACACTATTGTTGCAGAGGCTTTTAGAGAGAAAAACACGCAGCTGCAAGACTATCACGTGACAAAAATCGCTAGGAAAACCATTCTCTTGACAATCTTATTTTGCATGCCTCATGCGTCTGTTGTTTTGCAGTAAACATCATACATATTTGAAGACGTTTGCTTCATTGCTCTATTTTTATGCAATGAGATAATATACAGTGCACTTCAACTGTCAAGCCAACTCAATTAGGGCTTAGCACTTGCAGATGGAGAAAAACATATCCTTACATCATTGATTGCGTTTTAAATGGCAGCAATTATTAATTTAACTTCTGGTTGACTGCATGTTGTGCATTTACATTTTAAGCAAGTACGATTCTTCCCATGTCATCAAGTTCTGCTTTTCAGTGGTTGTCTGCAATAAGGTTGCAATGTTTAAAGTGTCGTTTTACATGTGTTTCCTGCAGAACCAATTTGTCCCATTGGTGGGTCAAGGTAGGTTACTCTTTCCACAGCAAGTCTCTTCCTATTCTGTCTGAGTGAAGAAAAATTGGAAGTGTAGTTGGCGGAATCTGCAGTCCTGAATGGTGTACTAGAGCAAGTGAAACAGTTTTTGCTGCAGCCATATGCTTCCTGTGACTAGTCTGCTCTCTGACACATACACTTCTGAAACATCTCTAAATATTGTGCAAATCAAGTTACATCTTTCTGATCTATACTGAGGAAACCCAGATTGAAGAACCTAAAGAATGTTTCAGAATCAACAGAAGGGAAAATATGCACTATTTAATTAACAGTTATAAGGTTGTATGTACATTTAACAGTCCTAAAGATTATAGCAGTCCTGAAGTGAGACTTTCAAAGAGATTTGTATTTGATTTTGGTTTCAGATTCTCTCTCTCGCACTCGGGCACACACGCACAGAAAAGCAAGACACAGTAGTTAGAGTATATGGCATAGTTTTACTTTCACATTTTTCAGTACAGAGTAAATCTTAATCTAACACAGGTATCTGACAGGTTTAACACCAATACACAGGGCTGCATTAGCTAGCGGATACTGCATAGACGGACACGCACGCACACACACACAGTGACAAACTATGGGGGTTTTCACTACAATGGTCAAAGTCCCACCAGCAAGGGCTGTACAGTGAGAAAGTAGAAGTGACACCAGTTAACCTGGTATGACTAGGTTTCATAAAAGTCTCAAGGGTACTTTATATTTATTCTATGTGGTATGACAACACTCGTGCACATACACACACACACTTAAGATTCCCACCCTAAATCCTATACCAAGAGTTGGCTGTCCTCACTGGTCTTTGTGCGCTCCTCTATCTCTAGACTCAGTGTGTGGCGTAGTGGGCGGGTGGTGATTGCCGTCTGTCTCAAACCTGTTTGAAATGTGCATCCACACAAAGAAGGTCTGTGGTGTGTGTGTTGATGAGTGTTTGAGGATCATACATTTCTCCCAATAAATATCCCATAGGACGTGTGTTTGCGTGTGTGCCTGTGTGCAGGTACAGAGATCATGTTCTAAAGTACTCATCTGCTTCTTAGTCTTCTGACCTAACCCTGTATCTCTCCTGAGCACAACAACAAACACAAACCAAACTGAAAGAACACAACCATCAGTCACAGCACTCTTCATGTGCCAACGTGAACCCTTGCTCTCTCAGCCTAGGCTCTAGATCCCACTATTTCTACCGTGGTGACTTTCTCTCGCTGTGTCATGTCTGCGACGGCACCAAGCAGGCCTAACCAGGGCTGGTGCCCCAGCCTGCACCTGTATCTGATTAACACTGTAAGTCAGGCCAGCTCCCCTCCCTCCCTTCATTCAAGCTGGCCCATACACATGCCATGCTTACCACACTCCAACACTAGGTACCGCCACCCAATGGAATGTCAAAAAAAGGAAGCAACAATAGACAGTTAGAAATACGTACAAACACGTCAACGCCACTACTGAACAAAATAGAAATAAATCACATAAAAGGGTAATTAATTACATGATTTCTTCATATATATATTTCACAAAACATCAACGGAATTTCTATATAAAGTACAATTTATGCCGGGTGCTGGGTGTGTGAGGTGGTGTGTGTGGGTGAGTGTGTGTGTGTCAAGAGTTACGGAAGTCTCCTGAAGTCACCTAAAGTGCACTGGCCATTTCCATTGGAATAGAGCAGGAGGCAGAGACTGGGAATGTGCTGTTGAACATCGAAGTGATTATGAGCTCTATGGAGTTCTAATCTATGTACACGCAATGGCCTCTGGAGAGGGGAGAGGCTGCAGGTTAGGGGAGGGGCCGCAGGTTAGGGGAGGGGCCGCAGGTTAGGGGAGGGGCCGCAGGTTAGGGGAGGGGCCGCAGGTTAGGGGAGGGGCCGCGGGTTAGGGGAGGGGCCGTGGGTTAGGGGAGGGGCCGCGGGTTAGGGGAGAGGCATGTGGGTGAGGGAAGAGGCCGCACCCCAGTTCAGGGGTGGGGCCGTGTGTGTGTTTTCACACAAGGACCCTACTGAGGATCTTCCGAGGAATGGTTCTTCTAAGGTTGAAATGTTTGCGGAATCGACGCCCAAAACAATCCACCCACTGCTACGTACACACTCACACACACACAAATACACACACGCAAACCAGCTGTTGATACAATTACAGGAGCTCTCAGGGTTGGACAGGCAGGACGGAGCAGAACGGGACACGCACGCGCACTTACGGCCACACATGCTACGTACACAGGTAAACACCGATAAAAACAAGAATTGTAGCGCCAATGATAATAATAAACAGTAATAAGTAGAATTGGAATCATATTTTGTGACAATAACAATGACAATAATATTGCCGCCACGGCTAGTGACGGCTCCTTTTTCCCTTATGTAGGTTAATTTCTTTTATTCATAGATTCTTTGTTCAAGGGAGGGGGGAACAGGGTCATGGAGCGTTGGGGGAGGGGCTGGAACGCGAAACGCTGGTCTCTGGGGCAGACGGGGGGCTCTAGAACAAGATGGTTGGGGTGCAGGGAGAGGGGAGGGAGAGGGTGGTAGGGGAGGTCTAGAACTGTTCTGCTAGCAGGTCGCACAGGCGCTTGGAGACGGTGTCCTTGCTGCTGCGCAGGGTCAGTCGGTACATCTTAGGAGGAGTGAGAGAGAGAGAGGGAGAGAGGAGAGAGAGAGAGAGAGAGAGGGATGGGAGAACAGAGATTAGTATACATACAGGAGTATTAAATGCAGGAAAGTGTGTGTGGTGGGGAGGGGGTCATTCTTTGTGAATGCAGACATACACACATGCGCAACCAAATGTGTGCGCAAAACATACATACACACACCCTGATGGGGGAGTTGGTGCAGTAAACACACATTTACCCTATATTTATTAATCTATTACAATACAAGGGTGGTTATACACATGATGATGACATCATTGGCCTGGAGTCTAACACTGTACAGAGAGAATGCGTGAGAGAGAGGTAGAGGGGGACAGAGAGAGAGAGACAGAGAGAAAGAGAGGGAGTGGGGTGGAGAGAGAAAAAGAGAGGCGGGGAAGAAAGACGGAGGAGGGGAAGAGGAAGATCAAGGGATATATGGGGAGAGAGAGATAGAAGTAGAGAGGGGGAGAGAAGAGGAGAGAGAAAGAGGGAGAAGGGGGAGAGAGAGAAGTGAAATAGACTGTGTCTATTTAGGGCAAGGAGGACTTATTTGGGGAAGTGAATTAATGGGAATAAAAATGACTTTTTTTTGCGCGGGGGAGACAGAGAAAAATATTTAATGGCAAGACAGCCTACTGTCTTTCCAAGAATAACCCACCTAGTAAAGAGGTGTTTGGAACAGGAGGTAGTAGGTCAGAAAACCAAGAATGAGAGGGTGGTCGTGTGTGCATAGTATATGTAGGTATATGATAAGTTGTGTAGGTATATAAGTTGTACATGTGCAGGTATATGATAAATCATTTATGTATATGGTAAGTTTTGTAGCTATGTGATAAGTTGTGCACGTGTAGGTATAAATTGTGTGGGTATGTGATACGTTGAGTGTGTCAAGTGGGATTTTATTGTTATTCCTCTATACAACTGGAACGAAATGGGGTTTCTTTGGGACAATGGTGTAACATGGAACAGTATACAAGATTACATAAAGTGCAAATGTGTAGGTATATGACAAGTTGTGTTGGTACATGAAAAGTTGTGTATGTGTAGGTATACAAGTTGTGTAGGTATATGATAAAGCAAGGCTTTGAACCGGTTCAGGGAACGAAAACTAGAAATAATCGATATTTTGTTAGGAACAAAAACGAAAGTAGAAACTTTATTCAAATACATTTTGATTTGATTATTCTGAATATTATGCTATGTACCTTTTCAATGTGAGCCGCTGGCACACTGACCAGACAATACGCAACTAGCCCCAGCATTCTAAGTTGGCAGTTATTAGTTGCAGTCTTTAGAATGTTCAGAAAACCAACTGCCAGTTCCACACTGCCCAGAAAGTAACAGACAAGACACTTTTGTTGCTCACTTTGCTTATCTTGCTTATTAACGTTTTAGACTTATTTGACATGGATGAAGTGGAGGGCTTGTTAAATATGTTCAAAGTAGTCATGGTCTACCTGGCCTTTTTAAAGCTATTGATAAATTACCCTAAAGATAATTTGACAGCTTAATCTCTTCATCCTGCCTAGTGGTTAATAATAATACACTAGCCTACAATTTACATGAAGTTCATGTCATCTTTTAATTTCCTATCAGTAGCCTCCATATTTCTTGCTTTTTGAATGGTTTTATTGTTTTTAAATCTTGTTCTTTTGCATTATGTTTTGATGCTTTTAATGGTTTTATGTGAAGCACTTTGAATTGCCTTGTTGTTGAAATGTGCTATACAAATAAACTTGCCCTGCCTTACATAGCAGGGCTCTACGCTAACTTTTCTTTTGCTGGAGCACATGTGCCCCCAAGTGAAAAACTTTAGGGGCACAGACAAAAATTTAGGGGCACAGTCAGTTTCTGTTTAAACATTGCATCATTATTAGACTATTGCATGAATTACACAAAATTGACCGGAAACAGGATTGGTTACTTATTTATTCATTACATATTCATTTATTATTTTTTTTGTATTCATGGTAACATTGTTTCAAACTGACTGGCTTGGCCAAGCGTTGTAGCATGGGAGTCTTGATCTTTTTCCAGCTGACAGTTTTCAGCACATTTAGAGGCATCAAACATTTCCAGGGAGGGCGCCTCTATACTGATCCGAATGAAGTCATGTGCGGTGGATGGGTTCAAACTACTCATTAATGGGAAATGTTGTTTTGATGTGGTATTCGCACCGGTGTTCATGGAGGGTCGCAACTGCGCTCTTGGTTTTCAGCATGGCTTGCGGTAGGACAGAAGGGGACTTAGTTGGGGGGTTGATTTTGTTGACGGAAGGATTGTTAAAATTTCTATTTTTGAACAGGTGTTTATTTTGGAATGTGTAGTGTTGGACGTTAGTTTGCTTAGTTCTATTGTTCACACTGAGTGTGAAGGTTAGCTAGCTAGATCGCTAGCCAGGCTGTTACAGTGCAGGACAGATGCAGTAGGCTATTGCAGGACGCAGCCTATGAGGTTTATCCGAGTCACAATTATTATTAGTTGAAATCTCAAAAAACAAAATGGAATAAACGTCTCCTGTTGCAAATAATGGTTTGAGCATTTTCGGGTTCCATAATCTCTTTTCACGTAACTGACAGCTGCAATAGGTTAAAAACATAGACTGTATGTTTATGGTTAAAACTTGCTCGCACCCGTGCACCGAAATACTTTTCCATGCTTGCACACATATTTGTACTCGCATATGTGAGTAAAATGGGCGCACTGTAGAGCCCTGCATAGGCCTAAATAAAAAAAGCATGTTCTGAGGTCAACTCTAAAATATAAGCTGTTTCCTTCTGTTCTCTACCTTGTCAAGGGAACATACTCTCAGAATGTTGCAGTTTGTTTAAAAACAGCGCACATTGGTCAGACTTTCAACGACTCCACCAAACCCGACTGGACATATCCAACTCTAAAAACCACCTTTCAGCCTAAAACAGATTAGAACAGCACTCCTAGTTGGGTGTGCTCACGCCTTCAGCGAGCACAACCATTGTTCTTTCACATATATATTATTGGGTGTGCTCATGCCTTCGGCGAGCACAACCATTGTTCTCTCACATATATATTATTATTATTAATTTTTAATTTTAATTTACATTTACGCATTTATTCTTTTCCCACCCCTAAGGATCAATCAATATTTGCGCTACATAGACAACGCCAGTGTTAAAAGGTTCGTGTTGTTTGCGATTGCGTTGCTTGTATTTTTATTCAGGTTCCGTTGCACGGTTTAAATTGAAATTACGTTTTTGTGGCAAAAAGTGCCTTTTGTCGCCAAAGTTAATCAGTGCAAGCCCAACGTCACAACGTCAGCACACGTTAGCAACGACGCATAACGTGCATAGATGTAGTAAGACTGTTGCGCACAGTACTGGCAGCATCATACATTTAAGTAATTCAAGACTTGCATGTACAGTAAGTAATTTCACATTAATAATGTGAAATTACTTACTGTACATGCAAGTCTTGAATTATACATTTAAGTAATTCACATTAAACAATGTATTTAAACTCAAACTTGTGTGGTGTGTCGCTGTCTTCAATGCCACTAAACTTGATGTCAAAAGAAACGTTTTTAATTTCCGGCGCATTCAAACAGCAGCTAGGCTAGCTTAGCACAATTGAACGTTACCAAGGTCAGCTTCTCCACCGAGCAGGGCTCTAGTCTAAAATCAAATGGTCGTATTTGGCATTGTTACTGACAATGATCGCTTCCAGCAAACTTCTTTTGAATTAGCCATTTCCCCCTAAATAAATGTCAAGCTTATTTACGTTTTTTGGGGGGGTTAGCAGATGGTACTGTTTCAATCGCTATTCTATCTAGTGCTAGCCTTTACCCTCATATCTGCTGTCATATCACACAGCCCTACACGGAGCGTTATTAATCAATGTTTCATTTGGTTCTAACTGGTTCGGGAACATACTTTTGAAGGTTGAATGTAAAATCGTTAAAATACAAATTCTGCACGGAATGAACTGACAAAAAAAAAAATTGTTTGAAACACTGATGACAAGTTGTGTATGTGTAGGTACTTTATAAGTTGTATGTGTAGGTATATGATAAGTTGTGTATGTGTAAGTATGTGATACAATCACTTAGAAGGGAAGGAGATGCACAAGAGAAAGTGAAATCAGAGAGTGGAAAGAGAGAGAGAGAAGGAGACGGGGAAAGACATGGAGAGAGAAAGAGGGTGAGAGAGAGAAAGAGATCAGGGATGGGGGAGAAAGGTGGAGGGAGAGGAGAGAGACAGAGAGAGGGAGGGAGGGAGCAGGGACAGTGAGTAAATTACCTGCTCGCCAGGCTTGATTTGCAGCAGCACAGAGAGACACAGACAGCAGTGAGTGATGCGGAGACAGCAGCACAGAGGACAGACGGACTCTCTGTGTGTGTCTTCTCTTTCTGTGTTAGGTGCTTTTTCCTGTGTGTGTGTGTGTGCATTTGGTAGGCGATACTGTATATCTAAATACCAATAGAATACAAAGACAGGGCTGAGCCTTTGGTTTGTTTTATAGTGTGTGTGTATATAATTTTAAGAGGATGATTCAGCCTTATCGTATATGCATGTTGTCGATGTGTGGGTATTTGAGTAACATTTGGGTAATTTGACATCCATGCGTGTTATAATGTGTGAGTATATGCATGTCGTCGTGTGTGTGTCTACTACCTGGGCCTGTGCGTTCGGCTCCAGTCTCAGCAGGCAACCCACTTGCTGACCCTTGGTCTGGATGACACCAGCACACACGTAGTTCTCAGGGTTAGGATCCACATTCTCTAGGAGGGCCGTGCCCAGACCCAGCAGCTACACAGAGAGAGAGGGGGAGAGAGGGGGGTGAGAGCCCAGACCCAGCAGCTACACAGCGAGAGAGGGAGGGAGAGAGAGATAGAGAGAGAAAGAGAGAGGGGTGAGAGAAGAAGAGAGGAGAGAGGATGAGGGAGAGAGCCCAGACCCAGCAGCTACACAGAGAGAGAGGGGGGTGAGAGCACAGACCCAGAAGCTAAACAGCGAGAGAGGGGGAGAGAGGGGGGTGAGAGCCCAGACCCAGAAGCTAAACAGCGAGAGAGGGAGGGAGAGAGATGGAAAGAGAGAGGGGTGAGAGAAGAAGAGAGGACTGAGAGAGGATGAGGGAGAGAGCCCAGACCCAGCAGCTACCGAGACATAGAGGTGAGAGAAAGCCAGGGGGTGGGGACTGAGATGGAGAGAAAGTTGTGTCCCCCCCAATATATATTATGATTACAGCCTTGAGTTAAACTGTGAGTGTGTTTTACCTTGGCCTTGAGCACTTCTGTGTCCATGCCTTGGCCTGCCTTGAAGATCTTCTGTGCTTCCTGCTGAGGCCTGGAAAGAGAAGACTAAATGAGTCCACACGCACGCACGCATGCACGCACACATGCACACAATTCCCAGACTCACTGGCTGAGCTGCTTCCAGCGCTGGAAGAAGTCGTGGGAGGCCATGTCAGTGGGCTGGAAGAACTTGTTGATGGTGACGGGCAACTTGAGGGTGACGTTCTGCAGGGCTCCACCGTACCTGAGGTGGACACACACCATTTACTTCACAGCTTACACACATTTAAACACTGGACCGAAATTACAGTGGCTACTGTGGCATGTGTGACAGTATAGTACAGAGTATGTACTGTATATATAGAACGGTAGAGCAGTTAGCTATATTTCTGACAGTGTGTTTATTTGTATTTGCTTGCATAAAC
Organism: Thaleichthys pacificus; assembly: GCA_023658055.1. NCBI lineage: Eukaryota > Metazoa > Chordata > Actinopteri > Osmeriformes > Osmeridae > Thaleichthys > Thaleichthys pacificus. The sequence goes on along the minus strand of CM042862.1, from coordinate 17,001,953 downwards.
TCAATACTGGTATTTAAACAGTATGTTTTCTGTGCGAGTGTGCACCTGAACTTGATGTTGAGCAGCGGAGCATCGACAAAGTCTGTCAGACATTCGATGTTAATCACTTGCTGAACCTGCGCCCCTCCCTCCACCAGGGGCTCTACTGGTTTGGTCTGGACGTTGAGCTGTGGGCCGCGGTCAAGGAGCACATGGGGAGGGTAACAACACCAGCTCTCAAATCACTACCTTTTTCTTTTCACTTACAGTCTGTACTGCAGCTGCCCTTACAAAGTATGTTGCATGCAGTATGCATATAATTGGGACATACTACTTTGTCATAACAACGCACCTTGATCTTTGATCCTTTTAAAAAATGTAACTGTTTTGGAAAAAAATGCTTGGTGCTACAATTTTTGCCAGGGAGCTGACTAGAGACGTGCATACTGTCAGAGGGCAACCAGAGCTCACATCTTGTTACTTTGTAATGTCTGTAGTTTAGTTGATGTGACACATCTTCCTCTACACTAAAGATTCTGGGTTTGAATAGTCAGAATAGCATGCTGGCTTGGATACTGCAAAATACGACCGGAGGCAGTAGGACATCCTGGTATTTTTGGCATACTGCATTTGACGTACTGTGTGTTGGGACATACTACATAATACAAATACAGAATCTTTTTCTGGCTTACTAAATAGTATGGTAGTATGCATACACGGCAGACATAAAACTACAGCGTGCAGCATTTTTTCACATGTTAACAAATAAATAAAAACAGTTGTGGGGGCATGGGTCTGAGACCTGCCACAGGGGGCCATGTTTGATTCCAGCGTGGGCTATTTATTGCACGTCATGTCATCCCCTCTTTCCATGCCTTTCTCGCTAAATAAAGTTATCTTCAAATTATTATTATAATTTGTTATTTTACAGAAGTACAAGCCTACAGTGTGTGGTGCACACGTGTGTGAGTAGTCGCAGTGTGTTGAAGGCCGGGTGTAAAGGATATGAGCCTGGAGATCTCCAGGACAGGTCACTGTGGTGCAGAAGCTGGAGAACTGCACTGACGTCTTGTTGCCATAGAACAGGTACATCCTCCCTGCAAAAGACAGGCCCTGTCAGAAGACACTCCGAACACACACACTACTAGAACACACTGTCATTATGGATATACATAATTATAATGCTTTATTATAGACCTTTACTCCATTGATAAAAAATTATAACAATAAAACATACACCCACTAAACACATTTAAGTTGACTTTAAATATATTATATTAACCAATACATTAACAAATACATTTATTATGGTTTTTGTATCGGGGAAATAGGATATGGATTTAGGTTTATTTTTGCAATTGTACTGTTAACTACTTGTGTAGCTATGATCATTCTATTGGGGTAATTTAAATATTTTATGAAGCATCAGCCTAAACTTTTGATATCACAAACAACCATATCATTAAAACGTGTATGTTTTTATCATTCTGAAAACATTGTCAAATACTGTATAAATAGTATTCTTAAAGTAGGAGGATACTCGTTTTTGTTAGTATTATTAGGGACCAAGCAGAGAAGCTGCGAAGGCATCCATTGTTTTTGTTAGTATGATTGGGTGTGCCTGCCTTTAGCAAGGCAAGGCACAACCTATATTCTCTCTCATATATATATATTCTTTATTATTCCTCCGGTAGGAGGAAACCTATTGTTATTGTTTGTATTCCTATTATTATTATTTTTCCTCTTCTCCATGAAATGGCTCACAAAGTCCTCTATCCGATTTTTTCAAATTTGGCCCAATGATACAACAGGTCACTCACTACTCCCAGACCGCTAATGGCCCACGTACGGCCATAGGTGGCGCTATAAGCCACGCCCAAAGTCTACTTTTTTTCCCCTGAGCCCTATTTATCCAAAATGCCTGAAAATTGGTATACATTGGTATACTTATTTCTCATGGGGAACAAAAAAGCCTCAAGGACCCATAAGGTCCAGCATGATAGGTTTTGCTGTACTGTCCAAATTTGGTACAACCTTCAAAACCATTCTCCTCATGAACCATATATCCAATCGACTTGAAATTTGGCTGAAAGGGGTGTATTTATGTAAATGTCCACATTGCCTCAATATCTTTGTGTCATAAATCAAATATAATTTTGACTGATTTAGGTTTTTCAAACCTTATTGGCTTCAAGATGACATAATTCTGAAGTACCATGCGCAATTTCACCTCGAAATGTCAACCGTTTCTTAACCTTTGTCCCAAAGCTGACCAAAGCTAATACTCTCCCTTTTCTATTCATAAAATATCAACAGTTGGTGTGGAGCAGAGAGGATAGAGAGACTGACTTGTAACCTTATGCTCAGGAGTTCAAATCCCCATTCAGCCTATTGTTGTTGGCCAAACATGAAGTAGTTTTGCTCTCTTGTTGTCCAACTCTCGATCTTCTACAGTGTACATGTTTATAATAATTTGCCATTTTGCGGAGGAACCCGCATCGCTGCTTGCAGCTATATTTATTATTATAATTTTACCAACATTAAAAAAAACGCGAATTATTGCACTACATACACAATGTCGGTGTCAAAATGTTCATCTTGGTCCCAATTGTGTTGCTTGTATCCGCGCTAACGTTCCGTTCGACCGTTTAGGCATGATTTAAGTTTTTGTGACGAAAAGTGAAGCTAACGGTAGCTAACTTGCTAGCCACAGTCAGAAAGGTCAGGACATCAGGACGTCACACGATATGAAATGCCACGTGCGTTCAAAACAAGGCCTGTACAATCAATACAAGCTGTGAGTCAGTGGAGATCATCTCAGTGAAGGACAAGTCTTAAGTAATTTTGCTACTTGCATTACTAGTTACAGCTGACAAGAAAAATACAGTCTAGGGTGGTGTCAGGGTGTATCGCAGAAAAACACATTAGATCCCCTGCCTTTAATGAATGAATGCAATATGAGTAAATGCTTACAAATATCACTAAAAGGGAAAGTTTAAGTCATATACTGTATGTTAGGACCCTTTTTACACAGGATTGCCCACTTTCTTTGTTTTGATGCAACTGTTTCCACTATGTGAGGCTGCCACATAGCCTGTGAGGGAAATGAGAAGAGAACCGTTTAATTCTTAACTTCACTCTTGGTATTTTGAAGTGTAAATAAGCAGCAGCAAATGTATGCTTTTTAATCTATGCAATCTTCATAAATAATAAGTATGCATACCGTTTTTAAAATATATGGAAATGAAAATTCTCCAAATGTTTGGATGTTTGATATTAGTTTGAAGGTGAAAACTGCCCAGGTGCAACCGACGCAAGCACACCTCACAATTTCCCCAGAAATTGTACCCTTTCTATAGCCTGGCTGCCAGCCCAACTTATCCCCGCCCACAAAAAAATTTGGTCGGGAAGTTGGGTCTGGGGGGGCTCGGTTGGGGAACAACTATGTCCGAACAGGAGCTGTTCGGACCAATGAAATTGTCAGGGCGGGCTTTATACGATGATGGACAGATGATCAACAGTAACGTAATCAACCACGTCACCAAAGAGCGCTTTGGTTGAATTCGTTTTCAACAAACAACATACTATGTTGCTCTGATTGGTTGTAGGTCTATCCAATTGAGCGAAGAGGCATTTGTTTTCCGGGTTCGGTTGAAACACGCCCCATAGTCACAGCCCAACGGAGAGTTCTCAGACTCATATTCTGACTAGAATTATGAGTATGACAACGTCAGGCTAGCAGCACAGGCTAGTTAATAGTTAGATAGTTAATCTAGATAGTTAATCTATACTATAATGCAAGGAATCTCTGTCTGTGTATCTGTGCAAGTTTTATAGTGTTGTTTTCTTTTTTTTGGGGGGGGGGGGGGGGGTGCAAAGTTGTAATTTGCAGGTGTCCATCTCAGGACCCAAGGACGTGCAGTGCCGTAGTTGACATTGTTTGGATGAGCGCATCGTGATTGCAAAAAATAAATACCAGGCATGTTTCGCGATGGATCCCTTTCAGCCATGTTTAGCTGGCACCATGGATCTTGTGAGATATATCATAGCGTTGCACTGAGCTAAGCTCCACTAAGCACAGTTCCCCCAGCGAGTTGAAGTTGAAATGCTGTAGGTGTGTCTACTGTATCATATAATGCAAGGAATATCTGTGTGTGTGTGTCTGTCTGTGTGGTTTTATAGTGGGATTTTAGGGCGATGAGTGTCCCAACGATTATGTCGAGAACCGGGCACTGTGTATAGTTGTAATCTTTTCAAGTTTCAGTTTCAGGTCAGTTTTGCAGCATAAGATGTCATAGTAACTGAGCATGAACTAAATTTCAACTGGAAATGAGTTAGACTAACTGACATAAGCCTGGCTTATTCTGTAAATTTGCTTCATGGAACAGGCCTTAGGTCCACATGCATACAGACATGTATGTCCGAACATACCCAGGTTCTGGCGGTACTCTGACTTGATGCCGATCTGAAGCAGCTGGTTCTCAAAGAGCACTCCGTTGTTCTTGCACACAAACCTGATCAGAAGGGAGGGAGGAATGGAAGTCAGAGAGTTACGAGTAGGAACAACTTTGGGAAAGACACAGAATGTTATACTGGAAGGGGGTCAGAGGTCACATTATCCAGAAAACAATCTCAAATGAAAAAGCGTCAACTTGACTTGGGTCTACCAGAGATTACATGTTAACACACAGTGAAAACTATCTCTGTGTGGGGGGACATTAGATACCTTTGGTCGGGGAGCGATAGACACCCAACAAAGCACAGCCGGGGGGGGGTCGGAGAGATGGAGGGAGAGAGAGAAAGCAAGAGAGCCCTTACTTGTTTAGAAGCTCGTCTGCCTCAGGCAGGGGAGGGGCAGGATCCTCAGAAGCCGCAGAGGGAGGGGCAGAGCTGAGAGATCAGAGAGGAGGGAGGGATGAGAGAGGAGGGTGGAGGGAGGTGAGAGGAGGAGAGGGAGATGGAAGGAGAAGAGAGAGGAGAATGGAGGGAGTGAGGAGAAAAGATGGCAGATGGATGAAGGGAGGAGGAAGAAGGGAAGAGGAGGATGGAGGAAGGAAGGAGAGAGAAGGATGAAGGGAGGAGAGAGGGGTGGATGAAGGGAGGGAGGAAAGAAGGTAGCCATGGCAGTAAGGCGAAAGAGGCAAGAAGAAGTTGGAGGAACAAAACCAGCAGAGGTGGTTAGTATGAGCCTTCCCAGGTTTGGTTTGTACAAAATGACAACACAATGTAAGTATAGGCTTAAAGTGTGGTACAGTTTTGTGGGATTGATGGTAAATAGTCCGACCAACCAACAGCCATGAGTGTGCTAAAGTGACATGGCTAACAAATGGTAATGTAGCCTCCCAAAGTGTCTCTTGAAAAATAATGTTCAATGTTATATGTTCTGACTATGCCAGAGGCTTTTATCGTTTTGGGGGGTTTACTACTGGGCCCTTACTCCGAGTCACCAGGACCCTCGACCAATAGGGAGTCAGAGGCCTCGGTGGGCTGTTCCAGATCTCTGCCAATGTCCAATCACAACAGAGGACGAGACAGAAGACGCAGTCACGCAGAAGACACCCGCACACAGGCCAACCAAACACACAAACGCCCGCACACAGAGAAGGGAGGGAGGAGAAGGAAAAACAGAAAAGCAAGAAAAAAGAGAGACAGTCACATACATAGCAAGGAAAAGAGAAAAGATTAGACACACTCAAAGAAGACAAGAAAAAAACAGCTGATAGCGCGAAGACAGAAAAGAATTGGCACGTTACAAACAGCGATCATGGTGATAATAATGCTAGTTTCTTGTTAGTGTTTTTTGAGAGACAATAAACAAACAGACACTGAAGACCTTCGCAGACGGGCAGGACAGGCTTTCTGAACCACCTGAAATCCAGTCTTGTGGTTTCTACCCTCCTCATGGTTCAGAATGGCCTACCCCAACACTGATGTTCAAGTTTTGTTTTAAATATATTCTTTTACTTCCACCAAGCAAGTGGTAACATTACTTGGTGGATAAGAACTTGTACAATTTGAGTATAGATATAGGCTGGAAACCCATGTAACTTCTTTTTAGGTTCCCCAAATAATAATCCCCAAAATTGTGTTTTCACATCACATGCATGATAACTTCAAGTCATGGGATGAACTTTCACCTCAGGAAGCCGTCGTCATTCACACTGGCAGAGGCAGCGGCTGGCCCCCCCTCTGAAAACACGTCCACCAATAGGCTACCGGCACTTGGGGCAGCCAAGCCAACGGGAGCAGCCGAACGAAGGCCAAGCAAATCCGCAGAGGGGGAGGGGGTGGACTGCAATAATTCAAAAGAGAGAGAATACTTGAAATTGTAGTCAATGGTTTAGGTCGTTTATGATAATATTTCTTAATAATAGTTTTTCTGTCCTAACCACAAGTTAAATTGAACAGGAAGAGATGCCACTATTGTTAATGCAGACATACATGTGTCCTGGTTAGATTTCTTAGAGTAGGAGAAATACATGTTTTAGCAGTAGTTTCTATAATGTGAGCTAGGAGAGAGCTGAATATATCAGCCCCCTTGTTCTTTCCACACCAATCAAGGCTCTATCCCACCATCAAGCAGTTATACCCATCATTTACATTTAGTCATTTAGCAGACACTTTTATCCAAAGCGACTTACAAGAGAGCTTTACAAAAAGTGCATAGGTCAATGATCATAAACAACGAGCCACAAAAACATTGCGGGTAGCCAGAACATGAAGCATACATTGTGAAAAGCAAATAAGTGCCAACGGGTGGAACCAGAAGAGCATGTCGTTAAACAAACTTCAATTAAACAACATGATCCTCGAAAGTGCTAGAGTGTACCTGGAGGAAAGCAAGCAACAATAATATAATTCACAGCGAGTACGAGCAGTTAAATCAGTTACAACTAACAAACCGAGTTAGTTGTAGTTATTTAGTTAGTTATTTACCGAGTGACTTCTGCTCCTTTCTCTACTGAACTTCAACAATGCATGCTCCCAAAATTGTATCTGTGCAAAAGCCTATTTGGGAGCTATTGTGCGAGTGCAAATAATCATTATGGTGCGACCTTTTTTTAATTTATAAATGTATTGGTCTACTGCACAGTATGTGCCTGCTGTGAGCTTATACAGAGACCGGTGTACCGTTCTATCCAACGTTACATAACCAGTTAAACTTAATCTTTACGTTCTTAACTTTAATGCATATTTTAGATCGATGGCAACATTTAACCAATCACTCCTTGTTACTGCGCGCCGTTGTCACGTGACAAGGAGCTAACTTGTGCTCAAAATAAAATAAAAAAAGAGCCGAAAAGATCATATGAAAATGTTTGGTGGGTGCTGCTAAATATTTGCTGATGCTTTTTTTTTTTCATCATTCGTTTTTTATGGCACAAAATGTCTGCGGTTGATTGGGGTAGGTAGAATGACCACAACATATGAGATCATCTGAGAATTCATCAATAAGTTGCTCCATCTGTTCAATCGGAAAGAGGATTAGTGGATTGGGAGTCACTTTCACCCCCATAGACACACACACACTTACAGCGTTCGAAGTTGCCATGACCGATGCGTCGCCCCCCCTTTCCCCTCCTCCGTTGAGTTCCCCCCCCTCCCTCCTGCCCTCCTCCAGCTCAGACACGGCCCCTGGGCCCTTCTTCTTCTTCAGCTTTGCCAGGATGGACGACTCCCTCTCGGGGAAGGGCGGCATCTCCTCCAGGACTGTGGCCTGTGTGTTGTGTGTGTGTGTGTGTGTGTGTGTGTGTGTGTGTGTGTGTGTGTGTGTGTGTGTGTGTGTGTGTCACAGAGATAAGAACAGAAAGGGAGGATTTAACTTCAGCTCACCATATCATTGACTACTCAAGGTCCTGATCAATTAATTAAACTGTTTTGAGTCATTTCAAATGCTTGAGTAACTATGTGCAGTTACAGAAAAAGTAAACTACAAGTAGGCAACACAGACAATACACAAAAAAGCAGCAATGAAACATCAGAATAAATTAAGCTATTTGAATTTCCTCAGAATGTAATGCAGTATAGATCCATGGGATCTGAACATAGAAGGGTATATATTATACTAGTGCGGTTACCCACTCCAGCACCTTGCTTTCCACTGCGTTTAAAAAAATAGAAGATTCAAAAATATACACCCCAAAAATACTACCACTACTCCTACTAGTACTACTTACAGTTTAAAATAATGATTCAACTACTTTGATTCAATGTGCATGCTGCTCTAGGTGGAGGGGGGAAGAGATGGGTGTCGGGAGGATGTTCTCACCAGGACGTCAGTGCTGGCGATGGACGACAGTTTGAGGTATTCCACGGCACGCTGCTGCAGCTCCACGTCCGAGTTGCGTATCTGGCTGTCGGAGCGCAGCACCTCCTGGATGGTGGCCTTGGTCTCCGGGAACAGGTTGATGAACTTGATGTAGGCAGAGAGGAGCAAGGCGCGTGTGGGCACAGAGCACAGGTGGAACTTGGAATGAAGCAGGTTGAACTGCACCAGAGGGCTGGAGGGGTTGGAGAGAGAGGGACAAGAGAGGGGAGGAGTGGGGGGATAGGGAAGAGAGTGGAAAGGGCGGTTTGGGGGGTGGAGGAGCCAGAAAGAGTGAGAAAGATGTTAACGTTGTTACTCATATAGAATGCCCAGACTGGTGCAATAAAGACCCATCCCCCAAATACCTGGAACGTGGGTCGCCAGCGATGAGGTTTCCAAACTCCCCCAGGATGTACCCCCCCACCTTCACCATGTTCTCATGGCAAGCCGGGGCTTGCAGGGCCTGGGGGGAGGAGGGTCACATGATCATTAGTAGTAGTTATACTAACCATTCTATAGTCATTTCTGCCTTTCCTGTCTTGAATCTGATTGTTTCTATTTTGTTTCAATTTCCCCCCCCACATATAACAGGTTAGATAAGGTCTGCATATGATCCAGCAAATTGTAGTTTTCCTCAAAGGGGGAGTTAACCACCTTACTTTTTAACTTTGATGTAGACAGTACACACCGATAAGCCATTACATTATGACCACCTGCCTAATCTTGTAGGTCCCCCTTTGGTCACAAAAACAGCTCTGACCCGTCGAGGCATGGACTGCACTCTGAAGGTGTGCTGTTATATCTGGCACCAAGATGTTAGCAGCAGATCCTTTAAGCAGCCCATCCCACAGATGCTTGAATGGATTGAGGTCTGGCGAATTTGGAGGCAACAATTTGAATTCCTTGTTGTGTTCCTCAAACCATTCCTGAAACATTTTTCTTAAAGGCAGGGTGCTTTATTCTGCTGAAAGACTCCACTGCCATCAGGGAATACTATTTCAATGCAAGAGGAATGGCCTGCAACAATGCTTAAGTAGGTGGTACGTGTCAAAGTAACATCCACATGAATAGCAGGACACAAGGTTAGAACATTGCCAAAAGAATCACACTACCTCCGCCGGCTTGGCTTCTTCCCATAGTGCATCCTTGTGCCATGTGTTCCTCAGGTAAGCAACGAACATGCACCTGGCCATCCACGTGATGTAAAAGAAGATGTGATTCATCAGACCAGGCCCCTTTCTTCCTGTGGTCCAGTTCTAATTCTCACTTCCCCAATGTAAGCGCTTTCGGCAGTAGACAGGGGTTAGCATGGGCACCCTGACTGGTCTGCGGCTACACAGCCCCATATGCAATAAATGCATAAGATGCACTGTGTGTTCTAACACTTTTATATCAGAACCAGCTTTAACATTTTCAGCAATTTGAGCTACAGTAGCTCATTTGTTGTATCAGACAAAATTGGCCAGGCATACGCCATTTTAGGCTTTTGGGCGTACTTACACTTTTAGTAAGAATCCTACGCACAGTTTTATAAATGACACCCCTGCAGTTTTGTCGAGGCTGTGACCCAGTTGTCTAGCTATCACAATTTGTCGCATCGTGAATAAGCCGCACCCCCCCAGAATGAGCACTTTGTGTTTGTAAATCGGAGTATAAACCGCACTGGAATATAAGCCGCACTTTGAAAGCAAACAACGTTACCGTTGCGCCGGCTAACATTGAGCGGACCATTGCTCACGATTGATTACTTGCCCAGACACACTGTCGCAGCGGACAGCTTGGATAGCCATCTAACTAGACAACATTCCCAATCAGGGTGAACACTCAAATTATCTAAACTATAGACCATAGCATTACACATATCAAAACAGAACGAACACAACAATAGAACTCCAAACAATGCTTATTTAACTAAGCTAATGGCCTTAATTTAGTAGCTTTTCAGCTTGCCGCAGGGCTTTCTGGGTACTAAGAGCAATGCACGAGTATAGGCGATCTTACAGCATTGTGTAACACACTTACGGTTGTGGATAGCATGTCCACGTCCGTGTCTTATTGTCCACACGATCATATACAATTACATCTAAAACAAACTTACAAAGAGCTCGGTTACACTACCAAAGTTGAATTAGTAATGTTGTTAGCGATGCTAGCATTATTCTGCTAGCTAGCCTATAACATTTCACTGGGTCTTGCAGCTGTTTGATTAACTGAAATTATTATGAAATGTTATGTTCTACTAGCCATTTGCCTACTTTAGCAAGTCACTGTATTCCAAGCCCTGATAGTGTAACTGAGACAACACAGTAAATAATTCCTCTTTCAAATAATAAGCCCCCGTTCCAAGTGTTGAGCATTAAATTAGCTGCACGGTCTGTAGAGATCTTGAGACAAAGCCACTTTTTTGTTCTAAAACAGGACTATAAGCCGCTTAGAAATATAAGCCGCACAAGAAAACTGTAGTACAAGTACAAGTACGAGTACAAGCCGGGGCAAAATTAAGGTACTTCCAGCTGAAGTGATTCTCACTGTCACAAAAGAAGAAAAAAAGCATGGTGTTTCTTCCAAGTCCTTACCTCAAAGACCGTCTTTGCGGCGTAGCCTTGCACGTCATCACGGTTGATGACGATCTGGATGACACGGTACCACACCTCCTCGCTCACGTAGTCGCCGGCGATGCGGATGAGGTTGAGGATGGTGTCCACATACCAGGAGTAGTCCACAGCATACTTCTCAGCCAAGATGGCCACCTTCAACACCTGGGGGAAAATCCGAGAGGGGGAGAGGAAGGAAGAATGAGAAAGAGAGAGGCGCAGATTTTATCAGTGGGTTTCACTGTAAAAACAACAAACAGGAGAAAAGCGGAACTGGGCAGTAGATTAAACCACACACACACACCATCTCCTCTCTGATGGAGTAGTCGGCCGTCTCCAGGTAGCTGAGCATCTCCGCCACAATCTGCTTGGCATTGCTGCGGTCACACATGGCATAGAGCAGGTCGGCCGCCCTCTGTCGAACACTCACGTCCCTCTCAGTCTGCCAGAATGGGGGGGGGAAAAAGAGGGAACGAGCCCAAACAGAAACTCAATCAATTCCACTTTTCTCTCGTCTGGTAGGACACAGACAATTATTTAAACATCCGGAATATTAACAAAATATGTCTCGACTGCGCATGAGCTGTGAGACTGCCGCCCGCCCACCTTGAGAGCATTGATGACCGTTTCGATGTGGGTCTTGACCGCCTCGTGGGAGAACTCAGAGCTGGCCAGCGTGCACATGCTCTCCAGAGCTAGGTAGCGCAGGTTGGTCTCGCGGTGCTGCAGGAACTGACCCAGCTGGTTACAGGCTCGCACCAGCAGGTTGGGTTCACTGTGGACGTACGCACATTCACTGGCTTACCAACGGCTACGCCACCTAGTACCCACTCTACTTATACAAACTAGCCTGACCTAGCACAGAGTTACTATCCTTCTGTGTCAAGGACAAATAACACTAAACACACATATAGACACGACAGTAGATTAGTAGAACACCTGTGATTTACAGCCTCACCTGATCCTGGGAATGCATGAACACCAGTCGGCTGGGCATCCAGACCACTGACCACTGAGTTAATAGTGTATACTACTAGTACAGACTAACCAGCCTCACGCGTGTGTGTGTGTGTGTGTGTTAGTTGTAGTGGTGCAATGGATTGAGAGGTTTTCGATCCAATCCGAACAGCAGTTTTGAATCACTGACTGGAATACTTGGATTATTGGATCAGAAAAACAAACAAACACATATATAACTATAACTGTTTGCTTTGCTTGAATACATTTACTTATTATTATTCATAATAATCATGCAACTTGATGACGCGACATGCTTTTCAACGTATTCTGCTCAACTGCTAGCAATGACTGTCACTGCACTGTTACCGTATTTTTCGGAAAAGACGCCACATTTTCTATAAAACGCACCCCACCAGAATGGGAGCTTTGTGTTTGTAAATCGGAGTATGAAACGCACTAGAATATAGTTTTATATAGTTAGTATATAGAATAGTTTTTTCGGAAATTAAACTGCGGTTTATAACCCTATTCTAAATGTTTCTTGTGGTGGTGCGGTTTATATTTAGAAGCGGCTTATAGAACGTTTTTATAACAAAACAACAGTAGAAACACTTTTTTTGTGAATGCTATTTATTAACCCAGTTAAGGAGTAGCGTCGCACATGTGATCGTTCGAATGCGGTTCTCACAGCGTAACGTCGCATATATGCGTAGCATAAACCGCACTGGAATATATGCCACACTTGATACAGGAACAATGATACCAAGCAATGCACGAGTACAGGCGATCTTACAGCATTGTGTAACACACTTCGGTTGTGGATAGTATGTCCATGAATTCAGCAAAGTCACTCATTTAGTGACAAAATCCATTGTTATGTTTACAAAATTATTTTAGATATAGTATAAGTTTAGCTAGCTTGCAAATCCTGAGGATAGCCTGCCGAAGTTGAATTAGCCAATGTCGTTAGTGATGCTAGCTAACTTTAGTTTGCTAGCTGTAGCGTTATTTTGCTAGCTAGCCTATAACATTTCACTGGGTCTTGCAGCTGTTTGATTTACTGAAATTATTATGAAATTTTATGTTCTACTAGCCATTTGCCTTCTTTACAGCAGTTAGGGAATCGGGCTGGTAATCAGAAGGTTGCCGGTTCGATTCCCCGCCGTGGTAAATGACGTTGTGTCCTTGGGCAAGGCACTTCACCTTACTTGCCTCGGGGGAATGTCCCTGTACTTACTGTAAGTCGCTCTGGATAAGAGCGTCTGCTAAATGATTAAATGTACTTTAGCAGGTCACTGTATTTCCAAGCCTTGATAGTGTAACTGAGACGACACAGTAAATAATTCCTCTTTCAAGTAATAAGCCCCCGTTCAAGTGTTGAGCATTCAATTAGCTGCACGGTCTGTAGAGATCATGGGAGAAAGCCACTTTTTTGTTCTAAAACCGGGCTATAAGCCACTGCGAAATATACGCCGGGCAACCACAAAAAATACTGTAAAATCGGGGTACAAGCTGCGGCTTTATTTCCCAAAAATACGGTAGTCAGTCGGGTCTGTATTGAGACTGTAACTGCATCAAGATTTAGGGAATTATTACTTTAAAAAGTAACAGCGGCAGTAAAACTGTATTTCACACTATGGCAAAACTAATTCACTAGTTCACATGCATCCCAAACCATGGGGGGTGATCCGTACGATCACAGATCAACTACGTTCCGTTACACCACTTGGTGTGCATGTCTCCGGGATCCTTACACTCCTTAGACCCCGCCTACCTGTCTTTGATCCCGCCTACCTGTCATAGTGGATAATCAGCGAGATGGCCTCGAACAAGATGGCGTTCTTGGCGTTGGAGTGCTGCACCTTCTTGGACTTGGGCGGCTCCTGAGCTTTGTTGAGAATGGTTTCCAGACACTCCACCAGCCGGCCTTTCACAGCGCCATCCTCAGGCGGGGGATAGCACTGCAGCAGGCGCAGCAGCTTGCAGGACAGCCAGGGGGCGGGGACAAAGTAGTAGGTGTAGTCCTGCAGGTCAGTGGAGGCCGAAGACACGATCTGGAGATGGAGAGAGAGGAGAGGGAGACGAGGAGGAGGGTTACTTCGGCTGAAGAACCTACTTATCCCTCAGTCCAACAATTCCTCTCAGAAGGCGCACACACAAGCACGCACACACACCCTGCTCAGACGAGACACGGCCAGGGACACGCAGGTCTTGAACTCATCTGGGTTTTTCTGGCTCAGACATGTGATGAGGGAGATGGCCGCTGTCACCACACCCTATAAGAGTAGGAGAGAGAAAAATGAAATAATACAGTTCAAATAATACAAATATGGCCTTATTAGCTTCCAATAATAATAAAAAACAGGGAAAACAGTTCATTATAACCAAACCATTATAACCAAAAAGCTGCAATCCCTAGTTATAGTTTTGGAGCTGCACAAAGATCAATCTCTTGTGGATGAAAGTGCAACAGCACAGTAGATAGCTGGGCTGAGGTAGGCTGTGCTGGGCTGAGGTAGGCTATAGTAGGCTGAGCTGAATTGAGCTAGGCTGGGCTGAGCTAGGCTAGGCTAGTATAGGCCCTCACCATGTGCTGGTCATTGAGGAGGTGCACCACCCTGGAGGTCCACTCGCCCATCAGAACCAGGTCAGGGGAGGTCTTGTAAAGGCGCAGCAAACAGAGGGCAGCTGATTGCTTCACACTGTCCATAGTGTCCCTGGAAAAACCATTACATGTAAACATAGCAAGAACCAACACAAATGCTTAATGCTTGTAATCTTAAACATTGAAATGCTCATCAGTGCTCATGGGCTCTCCCCCTCTCTCCTCCACCCTCCCTGTCTATACCCCAACCTCTCTCACTTCACCTCTCTCCACCACCCACCCTCCCTCTTATCATCCCCCCTCTCTCCTGCACCCTCTCACCCACCCACCCTGTCTCCCTCTTTTTCCTGTATCCCAGGTCTCACCCTGCCACCAGAATGCGGGGGATCTCCCCAGCGAAGGCCTCGGCCATCTCCCGGCTGCCCACATTGGCAATACAGTGCAGGGCCAGGCACATGAAGGTGGGGTTGCGGCTGGACAGGTCGTTCTTAATGGCATTGTTGATGAGGCGGATCAGCTCACTGTTGCTGTTCACCAGGACCGAGATGAACAGGTAGCCCTGGGGTGAGGGAGAGGTGGAGGGTAGGGCAATAGGGAGTGGGGGGCAGGGAGATGTGCGGTACAAATGTGTAGGGGGGGCAGGGAGGAGATATGGCATATTTGAAGGGATGAGGGAGGCAGGATGTAGGCCCGAAACAGGAAGAAGAGCGGAAAGGATAGAGAGAGGATCCATGGTAGAGTGAGCAAGCAGTCAACATGAGAGGTGGCGGGGGGAGGAGGAGGGGGGGGGGGGTGATATTGGTGTGGAAGGAAACAGGATAATGAAAAAGAGGAAGAGAGGGTGAGAGACAAGGAAAGAAAAGATTGATTGTGTTGTATAGAAACCTCAGAATAGAAACCTCAGAAGAGGAGAGCTCATCCTGGCGCTGAGTCAAGTAGTCAGGTTGGATTGTCACTAGTGCCGTCTCAGCACATGGGCTCCGGTCACATGGCTACCAGCCATCCCTACCATGGAACACCGTTTCCTCACCCAGCACACTACTTCTGTCTTTTTTAAAGTGTGTGACATGAGCAGGCATTTATGAAACAACTTTTTTGAAATACTCTGTTTACATGCATACTGTAAGTACCATGTTAAAGTATTATAAAATCAATAAAGAAATTAAAGATAAAAATATCCGTCATTTTTAATCACCCCTTTCCTTTAACAGACATCTATAGGTCGAATTATACTTCATGCTAAGTATGTGTACGCATATGCTTAATGTCTGCTGCACGTATCCTGCGTTCATTTGGTGCATACTTTGTGGACGCCTCCCTGGCCCTTAATAAGCATAAGCAAGGTGCAATACCAACAAAAATGGTGGGGCAGTATACCAAAGATCCTATGACATGCTGCTAGATAAAAACAGGAAACAGCGAAGAAGTAGTAGTACACAATGGCAGTAAATGTTGAGGAGCAAATATGTGGCCTGGCTCGCAATTATACATCAAGACATACATTAACAATACCTCTTCTGTTGCCATAATTATTGCTGTTGTACATAATAAAGTAGCAGTTTAACATTCAGTCACAAATTGTTTTGCCGCTGACCTGCCTCTGAACTCGACTGATCCCACAGCATCTCTGAGCGACCTCATTGTTAACACTGGTTTACTGGTGTGAAGCCTGACCTACCTGAATATATGGTTCTGAACATACTGTGAGTCAGCAGAACTGCTCAACCAGGAAGGTGGCAACTTCCATTTGCAGGGCTTGAAATTAACTATTTTACTTGGTGGCACTGGTGCTCAGCACCCTCAAAAACTTTGGAGCACCCACCAAATATTAAGGAACACCACAACAACAACAAATTTTGTGAGCTAGTTGCTCCCTGTCACATGACAACGGAGCGCAGTGACAAGGAGTGACTGGCGGCTAAAACTAACCAAAATCTAAAATCTGCATTACAGTTTAAAACAAAATGTGAGACTCACACATTTTAACCATTTCACACGCAACACCTTGGATTTCTCATGTTGAGAAGTAAGGGATAACTTGTCCCGTTATATTAGCAAGCGTTTTGTAAAGAAATTAAAACAGGTCGCACCATAACAATTATTTGCACTCTCACAAATGCTCCCAAATATATTTTGAGGTTGCACAGACACAATTTTGGGAGCGTATGTGACCAAAATCGTCGCAATTTCAAGCCGATTTGCAAAAAGACTTCTGGAAGGAGGGTGCATAAGTACTCTAGTGCGTTACAGAAAATTCCATGGGGGCTTAACATAACATTCTTTCATGGTATGGCCCTTAGCATTAGAAAGGCTCCATCCTGGGCCTGTACAAACTTCAGGTACAAATTCCTTGTGACTCTCAGACTGTTCGACTCTGAGACGTCTGAAAGCTGCTGGTGGTCTGTTTGAGTACAAACGGAAGTTGGGAAACAAAGAGCCTTAGGAAACGTGAAGGAGCACATACAGTTGTGTCATTGTTTAGTCTAATTAGGGTCTACCGTTTTATTTTTAGAGATTTACCTAAGAATGGACAAAACATAGGGTTGTCTGTGATGTACAGGGAGCAGGGGCTGAGAACTTCATGGTGGGATCTAATCCCCCAAATCTTGGGACCATGAGTTATAGGGTTGTCTATTACTGACAGAAAAAAAATGACATCCCCCTCCCTTTGCTGGTTGACGATAATCCCTAACCTTACATGACTGAACATGTGAATGTTTCTCTTTTCTACTCTTAGTTGTTTAGAAACCATCTTCCTCAAAAGGTGGAAGGCAGAAGGTAAAGTGAGGATACACTCTCAAGGCCTTTAGACTGGGTCAAAGGCTAAACATTACTAGTTTTTATTGACAGAAGACCTAGCGGGTGAACAAGGAAATTACACTGGCTCAGACAGCCTCCGCCTTTGCCCTTGGCAGTGCCCTTGAAAACTTTCATCCCCCTAAGGATAGCCTGTTGGCCTTTTAAACAACATTCTATATCTACCTCGGTGGGATTTCGGGCGGGATCCATAGCAGGGTGGAGAGTTACCACGCCTTAAGGAAGGAAACAAGCTAATTTGGCTATAAAGGCAGGAATCTATGTGTGTGTGTGTGTGTGTGGCTCCATTATCTTGAGTACTGGACACTGCATGAAGTAAAAATTTGGCAGATGTATTGCTCAGGACCCAAGGGAGGGCTTGAAATTGCGATCATTTTAGCCGCATATGCACCCGTAATTTTATCTGTGCGATCAGTTTTTATTTCTTTACAAAATGCTCGCTATTTAGCCTACTGCACAGTATGAGCCTGCTGTGAGCTGATAGTGACCGGTCTACCATTCTATCCAATGTTACAGTTAAACTTTATCTTTACGTTCTTAACCTTAATCTTAACCTTAAAGATTTTAGATAGGTGTTACCAAGTAAAAAAATTAATTTCAAGCCCTGAAAGAACATGCAGTGTTGTGTGAAGTTTGAATAAGTGGCTCACAACAAATTAATATAAATAAGTGTTCTCTGCCATGTTGAGCTGCACTAAGTGATGGAGCCATGGACCTTGCTAGCCGCCGAAGGGGCACTGCACAAGTGAGCGCCGTTAACAGGCATTGCACTTGTGGTTTTACATGGACAAAGCTCTTTACAACGCTTTGTGAAAGGACACTCTGAACCTTAAATGAAAATCATCAACCTCTGTACTCAGTGTTTCCCCTACCATTATATTAGGGGCACCCCCCACCCCCCCTGGAAGGTCAAGTTAATTTAAAAAAAAGTTTTCATTTTTATATATATATAGCGCCCGATCACAAAATAAGTCATTTAAGGTTACCTTTCCTATAAAACAGGTCTATAGCTTGCTCTTTTATTAAACAAACTAAATGGCCTTATGTTATTTATCTTATTTACATGACGGCATGTAATTTCTGTCTCTACAAGGTCGTCGTCACCCCCCCGCCCCCCCCCCCAAAAAGCTGTAAACCTAGGGGAAACACTGGTACGAAATACAATCAAAAGGTATTGGAGGAGTCTTTAAATAGCATGCCTTTCCTAAAGTCATGTAGTTCTTAAAGAAATATTAGCCCACTCTCTGAATGACACAGTTCATTGATCTCCAATTGTACTGTCAATATTCGGACCATGTAGGCGAGCACAGTATTGAAGTTCTGGCGTGTTCACAGTCATGGCCTGTCAATGACCTAGACAAGCAGGGAGATGCACATACTGATCCTGCTTTAGCCTAGAACCACAAGTAATGACTGTCAAAGAAGACAAAAACTATACTGATAGAGACCACAAACATGCAAATTGTGCTTAGCACACAGGTGCTTTTCTATCATACACGCAAAGCACACTTGCTGTTCATGACACATTCACAAACGCAGCACACTTACAATCTGTTTCTCGGTGTACTTGTTGGAGCTGAGCAGGTTAACAGCTTCCATGTGTCCGAAGTCGATGTCGTGGCCCAGCAGGAAGATAAAGAGCAGCTTACACACATACTTCTTCTTGCTGTAGCCATCTAGGGCCTTGTCCCCCTTGAACTTGGAGCGGATGTTGGCCAGCTCCTTATTGATCCGCTTGATTTCAGCCTCCTTGCTCTTACCTGGAGAAATAAAGTGGGGGGGCTATTGAAGACATTCTTTTTGGAACATCAGATACAAGACGCATACCCTTGCAATTAGAGCCTTACAATAACTGGACTGGGCCATATTTAAAATGTTTAACACATGTCCACATTCAAATTCTCCGAAAGACGCAATTTAAGCCTCTAGCTCAGCTGGTGCTCTTTTGGTATTGCTTGCTACATTGTGCATATTCACCAAAGTCATAACATGGAGGGTTGTTCTTTTGTATCTGTTGTCTGTATTTAACGGTGGTTATTAGAATAGTATGTTTGAACATTGTATCATACATAGAGTGCATGCTATAATCTGGAAGAGAAATTCTCCAGAAACATCCATGATCTTGGGAGAAACCACACCTTTCTTAGAGGTTCAAGTTGAAGGAATGCTAAACAAAAGCATGTGAGGGCTGTGCTTGGAAAGAGATAGTTATAGCAGAGGGGGTGGGGGTGAGGAGGGCAGGGAGAAGAAAGATAAGTTAGATAATGCAGATGCAGTCTCTAAGAACACGTTTTTTCCTCTGTTTTGAGTCCCTGAGCTAAAAGGAGGCCAGTCTTACAGACAGGCTCTGTTCCACCATGTGTGATATTATTTTCATGTAGACCCCTTTAACTCAATTCATTTCTTGAATGGATTCAAGATTTGGAAGCTGCAGAACACACTATCCCCAGAGGAGATACTCTCATAAATGTGGCACAGACTGTGATCCAGAAACACACAAGAAGGGAGTGTGTATGTACTTACACAAAAGCATTGAGCAGGAAATGTGACAGTAATGCATAATGTGTCATGGCAACAGCAAATTAATTTCTTGATTAAACGGTATTAAAGTCAGATAATGGTTTTGCCAATGTGAAACCAATATGCAGGTCGCAACAACAGGCATACATTTAAAACTTCAAGGTCACAAACAATCCACAATCAAACTGAAATAGGCCTACTAATCAAATTAATTCAACTGTGGAACTCATGTTCAAAGTTTTATGATGTCATAGAAAATGTTTGGGTTTTCTCAGAAACTACATTGTCTGGGGATATTATACTTTGAATTATGAATGATCATAATATTGTCTGAATGCAATGCAGATCAATACATTTACAACAACAAATATTTATTTAAATTTGAATGACTAAGTACTGCCAGTAAGTGACATTTAGGTCTATTTGTATCAAACCTAATATTTTCATAGAAACTCTGTATGCTGATATCTGTCTATTGGTTTTGAGAGGCGCCCTCCCTAATCATCGTCCATCAACAGTTAATATAACTGGTAGCCAGACAGTTCAACGTAAAACACACAACGTTTGTGGAATCTACTGCTGCTAAAACGTTGTCAGGTGTTTGCTGTTTAATAAATGATTAGCCTACCAATAACCATTTATTTTTTTAAAGATCGACCCTTCCAACACCCACGATATCAACACAGCTATTCGTTGCTTCTGATGCAGGTGGCGTGTAAGGCAGAGACAACATCTGATGGATTAATTGAAGTCAGTGAAAATAGAAACGCGGTTCTCAAATGGGGCCTAGTAGTAGCCCGATATTACATCACGTTACTTAGTGTGTAACGTTACGTTCATTCCAAACAAAACGCAACGCAAAAGGGATGCAGTGCAGCAGTGATCGCGTACAGTATGACCTCTTAAAAAAACTCCTCAGCCATAATAAGACTATTCCAGACCTCCTTTGCACTCACTAGCACCTTCTCAGATATTATGTATTTAATCAGACACTCATGAGAACATACATTTTACCTGGTCTAGGAAGCTCAATGTCAACCAAATACCGTAAGAACTAGCCTAACTATTTCAGTTCAAATTAATCAAAAGAGTGGTTAAAGGGCACTTACAATTCCTTATGTCAGAAATGAACACCGCTAATCCGCGCATTCCATCTCCCTTCGACACAGCCGGCATTTTTGCTTGGTTCTGTCCTCACTCAGGCCTTTTCCGTAATATCAATTGACCACAGTCAACGAAGCCGTTGATGCAGGGTTTACAGCAGCTATCTTAGTTTTTAGATCCGTTAATCAGCTATCCAACTTCTAGCTGACAGTTTTTGCAGTTTAGGTTAATAGGAAACGTACAGGCTTGCTATAACATAGGATAGATTATTATAGCCCTCGACTTGCTAGCACATTAGCCAGATTAGCTAGCTATCCTATCTTGAATTACGATGGTTATGGATCAACTAGCTAGCTAGCCTAGCAAGCTGGTTATTCGAGGTAAAGGGTATCCCCGTTTACAAGCCGATGCTTGCGCTACTTATTTCATTCAAAACGATATGTCCACCACAGACATATGATGCACTGCGTATGTTACTATTAAAGAAAGTGCACACACAGTCTCTAGCTAGCTAACAGCTAATACATTAGGATATATTCCACTATCAAGGAAACAGTATGTCAAAATATGCTACTCGATCTGATCTGAGTCACGCACGATCGGCAAGCTAGCTAAGCAGCTAGCTAGCTAGCTGGCTAGCTATATCAAATGTTGGAATACATCACCAATTGACTAGGATGAGTGAACAAACAATCCTATTTCCACAACTTCTATATTCCAATAATGTATATCCGGCCGCAAAATGAAGACGAGATCGTGAATATTGTATGCCAATTCCTTGACTGACTTAGTCGCCTTGGACAGGGCTCGTGACAGCACAAACAGCGGGACTGGCCAATGCATTCGTTATCTCGCGCAGACTCACTGCCTCATTTCCTAGAGTCAGCCTCCTTTCGAACTAAACACAAATAGGCCTAGGTGGTAAAATGGATGGGATTGTTTTCTCAAATTTGATGTTTTGTACATCTTCAGTCAAATAAAATGTTAAGAGCTAAACATTGTAGCATTTATCCTACACAAAACAGTGGTAACACTATTACTACCACACAACTACCTCCACACCTCCACCCAACTGCTTACACTATTAACGTTAGAACATTTAAACGAGGGGCCACCTAGCATACTAGTTTGAAGTGTTTTAGCATTGTCATGCTTTTTATTATTTTTATAAATGGATGGGGTTTTAATCTCACACTTGAAGTTTTTTATTTATCTTTTACATCTTCCGTAAAATAAAATGTTTTATTTTTATTTTTAAATATATTAACTTATGGGCAAAACAATGTGGCATTGGTACTCAAAACATTACACATCTTACACTACCATAACCTGCCAGTAACCTACTACATATGGAAGCAAATCGTGACCAAAATTTAAATTAAAATGCATTTGCAGAAATGCTTTTTCATTTTAAGAATGTGGCTGCATTATTTGACTCATAAATGAAATTAGTAATCAATCATCCTATTTGCATTTGCATTTTCTTCTTCAAGAGTGCTCAATCTTTCACTTAATTAAAATGAAAAAGAAATAGACATTTGAGATTTAATTGTCAAAATATGCCCCATCAAATAGATACCAAAATTAAATTTGAAATGTAAAATTTGAAAATTAAAATGCATTTGCAGAAATGCTTTTTCATTTTAAGAATGTGGCTGCATTATTGGACTCATAAATACAATTAGTAATCAATCATTCTATTTGCATTTTCTTCTTCAAGACTGCACGTTTTATGCCATAATCAAAAAGAAAACAGCAGACATTGCTTTTTCGTTTTCGTGGTCTGCCCGCAAAGTAATAGCCTGGCTCTGCTGTCCTACGTACTTCCGCTCAAATGTATTTGCTTCTGTACATAGGTCTGGCCATGAGGTCCGTAAATCAGATGCAGGTTGATTTTCTACCTGTCCAATAAGCGAACAGAGGGAGTGGCTGAGAACGATGACGTTGGTGTCGTGTGCTAGTTTGTGTTGTAGTTCCGTAATGGCGGCGGAGAAAGATGCGAGGAAAGCCATTCGGTCCGTTGTGGCAACGCTGCCGAATATCCAACAGCTAAAGCCGGAGCAAGAACAAGTTTTGCTGAGTTTTGTTGGTGGCCATGATGTTGTGGCCCTCCTCCCCACAGGGTTCGGGAAAAGTTTGATTTTCCAGCTACGGCAGCTAGCTCTGTTACAGTAGTGGTGAAGGAATTGGCTAAGGCGAACGCTAGCGATTGGTTATGGCAGATCAGAGTGGCTCTGGGCAGATCCAATAGTTTAAAACTTCAACAGAGTACACGCCTACAAGGAAGTCAACGCTTGTCAATGGAGCGAGGCCAGACTCTCTGTACAAATGAAATGTACGAGAGTCTGGTTAGGACCAGGCTATCAAAGTAATGCCCAGAATTCGAAAACGAAAAAGCAATCTGAGCGGCGCAGCAGAGTGACGTCAGTAGAACAAGTTTTACTGAGTTTTGTTGGTGGCCATGATGTTGTGGCCCTCCTCCCCACAGGGTTCGGGAAAAGTTTGATTTTCCAGCTACGGCTGTTACAGTAGTGGTGAAGGAATTGGCTAAGGCGAACGCTAGCGATTGGTTATGGCAGATCAGAGTGGCTCTGGGCAGATCCAATAGTTTAAAACTTCAACAGAGTACCCGCCTACAAGGAAGTCAACGCTTGTCAATGGAGCGAGGCCAGACTCTGTACCAAGCCCCCACCCCTCGGCTTGAAGCAACGGCCCCGGTGGATGTAGGTGGTATTGCATTTACGGTTAGGTTTCCGACTCTTCCGGTCGTTTTTATTCTATTAACTCCAGTCAACATTTACAAAACTATCTCCCCCAATAATTTTTGTTCGATTCTCGAACCTGGCTCATACTACTAGCTTTTTCATAGAATAATTTTTCCTGATTTTTGCTAAGTTTGAAACCAATCCGAAATGGATAAACTAGCACCCCATTTATTTGCTTACGTCAATAAAAGTTGCCTGCAAATGTGCTCGCGGATACTAACAGGGCACGAGCACAAAAGTTCACATTGGCCGATAGCCGATTTACATGGAGCTGAATGAGCCATAGACTTATATTGAATGAGCACAGGGAGAAATGGCTTGAGTTGCCTGCCCTGTTCTAGCAAGTTTAGCAAATGGTTGTCACACATACATTAAATGTGGTTAATATAGTTTATTCCCGTTATTTTAAAACAGATAAACAGATTTTTGATGGCAAATATTATATTATGTTAAGCGTGAGCATATTGTTGACATGTCTATCTGGAGCAAAGACGTTCAATAAAATATATTTTAGACACACTTCTCGAGCTTTTATTTATTACATTATTAACACGTCTTGTTAGATCAGGTTATATCCATTAATAGACGTTTGGTTTTCTAGGTTGAACATATAAAACACCTAGGTCACATTTCGACACTGATGTGAAATTGAAGGCAGTGTGAATTTCGTGGCATTTCGTTTGAATATAAAGTTGACAGTAAGCAATGGTAAGTCTGCATTATGGAAGATTTCGGTTACCAAAATAACTATTAAGCTTTCTTTGCCTGGCGAGAACAACGACGGAGCTGTTCATGTTAACAGTTTATTTCATCCGATACAATGCGTTGGAAATCATACTCATATCACGAAGAAAAAAAGCAACATATGTGATGAGTTCCATCTAGAATAGCCCTATATTTAGCCCTATAGCCTATTTCTAAAAAACAAGTGAAAGGAATACTATACAGTGACAGAATACATTTCCGTTAAGTTTGCATCATGTGTCTGATTCTTATCGGACTTGTACCCCATTCTGCCCATAGATTCTGCAACTGCAATGCCTTAGCTCACACGCTCGTAACCATATAAATCTATGCTCGCGACTGGTTGTCGCAAAGTATGACGTGTACAGCTAGTTGCAAGCGTGCACGAGGTCTCGGAGCTAGGGGAAAAAAGAGCCACTGTTTAAAGCTAGACCGGAAGACACGGAAGTGGAAAGATGGCCGCGTCCAGTCTCGCGCTCTCGCTTGCCTCACTGCGCCACTGAGCACTTTTCATAGAAATGAATGGGGACGCCATCTTGGAAGACAAAAGTAGCTTACTCTAGTTATATTAACTCTATGCTCTGTACAAATGAAATGTACGAGAGTCTGGTTAGGACCAGGCTAGTTACTTTGCGGGCAGACCACGAAAACGAAAAAGCAATGTCCGCTGTTTTCTTTTTGATTATGGCATAAAACGTGCAGTCTTGAAGAAGCAAATGCAAATAGAATGATTGATTACTAATTGTATTTATGAGTCCAATAATGCAGCCACATTCTTAAAATGAAAAAGCATTTCTGCAAATGCATTTTAATTTTCAAATTTTACATTTCAAATTTAATTTTGGTATCTATTTGCTGGGGCATATTTTGAAAATTAAATCTCAAATGTCTATTTCTTTTTCATTTTAAAGGGGCGATTGACTGGGTTTTTGGGGGTATTTCACACTGTTCCTTAAGGTCTCCGAATAGGGTATGTAACATTGGTTGGGTTGAAAATGGCCCGGGTGCTGTTCTATGCCCCCTGATAGATCCTCTGAAATTTTCCCGGGAAAAAACACTAGCTTTTCTCCTTTTATGGTATGCTCATTAAAATTTAGATGAGCTGCGCGCTGATTGTTTGGTTTTCAACGAGTGAAGCTGGGGAGCAAAAACGCAACACGGCCAACAGCACTCACTGAAACACCGAAGGTGGAGACTTGAAATAAAAACGCGCAAATAAATCTATTGTGTCTACACAACACTGTTTTCAACAGATTGACTAGATATCATTTGAAATGATAACGTTAATTGTTTCCACTTCTGTTGTCGAAGCAAACTGGATTGACTTAGGTGGGTAGAACGTTACAGCTTATAGCAACCAAACTATTAGCTGCGCGCTGCTCTGTGTAGGCTACTTCTAAGCAATTACAAAGAATAACGTTTTGAAGGTTGTCAAAACTGTCTTGGGTGAAATGTTCAGAGCAAATGAATAATTGAGTGTCGAACTTCGCCGGGATCTTCTCATAGACAAACAGCAGCCATGCCTGTCGAATGCTTGGCTCCTTGGGAAGACTATGAGTGTTAGCCTTCCCTGTACAGCCTGGAACACAGCATTTACGACCGTAGTCCATTTTCAATATCCTTGTTATACTTCAAAACGTTATTCTTTGTAATTGCTTAGAAGTAGCCTACACAGAGCAGCGCGCAGCTAAACTAGCATCGGAGATCTACGCTACCTCGGACTGGGCAGGAACACCAGTGAGTGGGCTGGTCTGGATGTACATTTTGGGGCGTGACAAAGATACAGACCAGAGCCAAAAAGGGCGGTCCCCCGTCCTACGTCACACCGGTGGCTTTGTTGAAAAGCTAGCGTTTTACAGCCACATTTTTTCATTTTGAGATTTGCATAGGAAAGAGGTGTCAATGGGATTTGATATTCACTGTATGTTCATTTTACCCACCGAACTGTCGTTATTCAACTATGACAAGGTAAAATCGGTTTTGCAATCAATCGCCCCTTTAATTAAGTGAAAGATTGAGCACTCTTGAAGAAGAAAATGCAAATAGGATGATTGATTACTAATTTCATTTATGAGTCAAATAATGCAGCCACATTCTTAAAATGAAAAAGCATTTCTGCAAATGCATTTTAATTAAATTTTGGTCACGATTTTCTTACATAACTACATACATAGTCCTCCACACAACTGCAGAATCTTCTTCTTCTTTGAGGTTTACAGTAATTGGCATCCTCCAAGTTGCATTACTGCCACCTTCAGGTTCTATTCTCACTCAATGTCCATTTAGTTGCCTTTCCAGTCATGTAAAAACTACAAAAGCATTTCAGAATCAGAATTGTTTTTTATTGCCATGTAAGTTAACACAAACATAGAATTTACTCTGGCAGGAAGGTGCATACAATAAACATAATACAGATCTTATTTATTTTTTTAGTTGAAAAAGCATACCTTAAAGAGCTAAACAATATACTAAAGAGCTAAACAATGTAGACATAAAATAGATATAATATAAATATGAAATGTTACAAAATGTAACAAATGTTTCTACCCTGTTTCCACATTCTAAAACACTTTTAACGTTATTCTCTACCCGCCCTGTTTCCCATAACTGTGTCATAATTTGTTGTCTTTCCTATGTACATTTCCTGCATGATAAATGTTCCTCTAACCTAACAGAAATGATTTGTACATTGAGCATGCAAGGAGTTTGCCTCTGCAAGGCCTCTCAATTGACATTTACATTTAGTCATTTAGCAAACGCTCTTATCCAGAGTGACTTACAGTAAGTACAGGGACATTTTTCCCGAGGCAAGTAGGGTGAAGTGCTTTGCCAAAGGACACAACGTCATTATAATTGAAACATAATTAAAAGAATTAAAAGAAATAAACAGCAACAGGCTCTTTAACCAAGGTAATGTTATCCCAGAGCCATAGAGTAGAAGTATATCTTTACATGGCTCTGTGTTATATGACAACAAGGCAGGTAGCGCTATCTGTTCACAGTAATCCCCAAATATGAACAAATGGTGATTGATTATACATGTTTACATTGATAATACACACATGTCGGTGCGCTATATTGTAAATCAATGCATTTATTTACTACTAATTACCAAAAATCGCGTTCTGTCTCTCTGTTTTAACCTAATCAAATGGCCCACCAAGAACATCCTGGAACTATTTGTGTCTACATAAACCACATGACGATCAAGCATTTAACTTGGACTTCCATTGACACAACTCTCTCTTTACATGGCTCTGGTTCCAACCACAAAATCAATTCTGTAAAGATCTTTACAGCTGGCTAAATATTGGTACTGAAATTCCTTCACTTTATTTCAGGTTCTGGTAGATGGTTTCTCACACCATCATTGATGTTAAACATTAAACATTATTATTAGGCCTACTAGTAAACCCTCTTTAACGTGTTTTGAATTAATAAAGTCATGTATGGTCTCTTTCCATCTAAAATGTTAGACATGCATCAATGTATTTTATTATTTTTTGTTCCTTGCAACCCCCCCTTGAATATCGAAACATTTTGCTTTTGTTTTTTGTTCTGAATATGCAATTGTTTTTTTTGTTTTTTTAGTACACATTAACCTGTCTCTGTATTTATGCAACAAATTATATATATTCGAATGAAGATTTAACTACACGTTCTTTGTGTTCATATGCATATTGCTGTTCTCTACTTTTTATGTATATTGATATTGGCAGGGTTTCCCAGATTCGTTAAGAAGCTCTTAACGCTAAGAGCTTCTTAAGAGCTTCTTAACGAATCTGGGAAACCCGGCCATTGTTCGTAAAGAAAAAAGAAAAAAGAAATTGGGGGCGTAAACAATATACAACGTTTTTGGTGTACACCAATGAGGATTTTCAAGACTGTACTTTGGGAGGAGCCTTCCGAATGCTACCAATCGCATATCGTATTTATCCCGTAAGGGTGGGGGCTTGGAGGAACACTTTTCAATTTCTTTGCAAGTCTCCCCACATGCGTGCACAGAACCGAAATGGCGGAGACTGCAGACAGGATGGAGGTAAGTCCAGTCATTACGTGTGTACAAGTATTTAACTAGCTTAATATTAACCCATTTTACTGTACTAGAATAAACCGTCCGCGTTTAACAAGTTGTATTAGGTTAAAATATTTCTTTCAAATCACTAGGCACGAGGCATTAAAACCAAGTCGTTAAAACAACACGCACTAAGCTAACGTTAGCTTGGAAATGTAGCCTGCGATTTTAGCTAAAGCATCCATTTTAGTCTGGTTCTATCAACACCACAACGCTCCTTCATTCGGCTTTATCACGTGTTACTCGATGGGCTAAGTTAACGCGACCGTCTAATGTAAAATGCAGTACATTTTCCGATAGTTACATGTGTATGCATACCATGCTTGGATAGGCATACATCTTTTCCTAGATAAGCTCGCGCCAACTAGCCACAACCTGACTAGCGTAGACCGCATGGAAACTGTCCAATTATACTACATTCATGGGTTAATGCACACAGTGGTAGCTAGCAAGTGTACGTTTTCTCAGTTTTAATGCTGAGTCAGAGGGATATACTGCTACATCGTACTAAGATAGTTAATACCAACATTAATTTAAATTATTTTCAGCACCACTAGCAAGCTAGCTACCAAGGCTTTTGAGCTTACAGTTAAGCTAACTTGCTGGCCCGGAAATTCATTGAATGGCATTGGAGAACCAAGACTCACATTAGCTTGGTTGGTTAGCTAGCGGCTAGGTCATCTTATTTTACTGCAAATTGACCCTAGTAAACAATGCAGTTTGCGGCCGGCGCACCCCCAACCTTAATAACGTATGTTAGTTAGGCTGATATTTTTATTCAAACTCAGTTTACCTGTTTTAAAGCAAGCAATGCTAGTAAAGGCCTTGAACCACCATACTATTAGTTGCTACCACCATGTGCTCTTGTTCTTTGTGATGCTGACATTTTTTGTCGATTGTAATGAGACATTTTGACCAGGTTAGTTGAGTCACTTGATGGCATGTTTCTTTAAGATTTTTTAAATCGTCATTATCTTTAAATCATTTTCTACAACGTTATTACCCTCATCTCTGAACCTCTGGCGTCTGTTTGAACGAATATTGCAGTTGTGCTTTAATGTTAAACAAGAGTTAGTCGTGATTGTAACTGTAGTCTCTTATGATGAGATTTCTCAGGGGGAGAGCTCGGCCAAGCCTGCAGCGGAAGACATGACATCAAAGGACTACTACTTTGACTCATACGCTCACTTTGGTATCCATGAGGTAGGTTACACTAACATCTGCCTTGGTGTATTAGTGTGACGTGTAGTAGCATTGTCATGTTTCATTTTGACCATCTTGCCCCCCCCCCCCCCCTACACAGGAGATGCTGAAGGATGAGGTACGCACCCTGACCTACCGGAACTCAATGTTTCACAACAAGCACCTGTTCAAGGACAAGGTGGTGCTGGATGTGGGCAGTGGGACGGGCATCCTCTGCATGTTTGCTGCTAAAGCTGGGGCCAAGAAGGTCATAGGGGTAAGACATGACAACCGTAACCCGTCCAGATGTTCATTAATATACTATTGAAACCAGACTTGAGTGAGGTTCTGCAGAATGTTTAGTTTCAAGGCTCTTAACCTTTCCTTTGATTGGCTGTAGATTGAATGCAGCAGCATCTCTGACTATGCCGTGAAGATCGTCAAAGCCAACAAGCTGGACCACAGTAAGTTACTGCATTCTAGAGCTTTCTAACTGTTCATATGGTTTGACCCCCTCAGTCAGCCAGAGCACTCAATAACTGCTGTAACTGAAACCCTCAACCCAAACCACTCCATATTCAGATAATTGACCACAGAATAAACTACCTGTCCTTTCTCTGTAGTTGTGACAATCATCAAGGGCAAAGTGGAGGAGGTGGACCTACCGGTGGAGGGTGTGGACATCATCATATCTGAATGGATGGGCTACTGCCTCTTCTACGAGTCCATGCTCAACACAGTAATCTACGCCAGGGACAAGTGGCTGGTATGTTTGTGTACTGACGTAGGACCTGTGCATCCACCGACTCTTGTTTGGTTATGTTTTTTTTTTAGTACTATAAGCAATTTCCCTGGTGTTTTTATGTACGGTTGTTCTGACTCAGAAGTGGCCTCCCCATCACCTGGTTGCACGTGGGATCCCACACAGCTGTTATCAAGCGTCAGACCTCTGAAAATTATGTATAATTATTCCCAAGTGTATTAACCCCTCTCTGTTGCACTTGGTCACAGAAACCCGATGGCCTGATCTTCCCAGACAGGGCCACCCTGTATGTCACAGCCATTGAGGACAGGCAGTACAAGGACTACAAAATTCACTGTGAGTGAAGAACCTTCCAGTGCTGTCGTTGCCATTTGAGGCAGCCTAGCTGAAACCCCAGTCTGTTCTCAGTGATGAACTAGATTGATAAAGGTGTGGGCCCTAGTAATGACTCTGTACTTCTTGGCTCAGGGTGGGAGAATGTGTACGGCTTTGATATGTCCTGTATCAAGGAAGTGGCCATCAAGGAGCCCCTGGTAGACGTGGTGGACCCCAAACAGCTGGTCAGCAGTGCCTGCCTCATCAAGGTGGGTGGACTTGTACAGCTGGGTTGGACTAAAAGCTAATGGAGCTGGTATTGTATTATGGAATGGTGGCTTTGAGAATTGATAATCGTTGTGCTTCACTGTCATTTTAATGTGCAATGCCCTCTAGTACTACAAATCTTGTAAGTTTCACTTGATGATTCCGGCCAAGTGACTCATGTCTGTTTCTACAGGAAGTGGACATCTACACGGTGAAGATAGATGACCTGTCCTTCACCTCACCCTTTTGCTTGCAAGTGAAGAGGAACGACT
The DNA here is from genome assembly GCA_023658055.1 of Thaleichthys pacificus. Lineage (NCBI taxonomy): Eukaryota > Metazoa > Chordata > Actinopteri > Osmeriformes > Osmeridae > Thaleichthys > Thaleichthys pacificus. The sequence goes on along the minus strand of CM042862.1, from coordinate 16,970,683 downwards.
ACATTCATGCGTTGGTCACCTACTTCAACATTGAATTCACTCGCTGCCACAAGAGGACAGGCTTCTCCACCAGTGAGGACTTTTTAATAATTTGACCTGTAATATCTTGTAGTTCTGCAGGGCGATTGTGGTAAATTATAGCCTAAACCACTGGTCTTATAAGAGCGTAACTTGCCAATAACATGTTTGCTGCTTTGGGGTGTGAGTGCTGGTGTTCAGTCTGCTCAACACACCCTAAAGTTAAACTGAAACACTCCATTAAGTTCGGTTTAAAACAAGCCTGTTGGTCACCCCAGAGGCCTGTTCCATAAAGGCCCCTCAAAGTTGGACTTAAAGTCCCAAACCTGACTTGAATTAGTTTAATTAGTCAAGCGGGGCTAAAGCGGTTCCATTAAGGCCAATTTCAGCTCACGCACTCCTACTAATTCAAGTCAGATTTAAGTAGTCAAGCTAATTGCGCGTGCACCCTATTCTTAAACAGCCCGAGAGGTAAAACATGGATCATACAATCCACCACGGCAAAAGCAATGCACACAGGCCACGTGACTTCTTCCAGAAAGAACGTTCCCTTTAAGCCTTGTACTATGACAGCTCTTATCCACCGCTTCATCAAAATAAAATGACACGCCATGATTGAAGTGAATTATAGGCTACGTAGGTTGAGGTCCTTTTTTAGACCTTTACTTCGTTGATTAAAAAAACAGACACCCTCTAAACGCATCTAAATTGACTTTTTTGACATTGTTTAATATAAATAACCTACTATTAATCAACACATTATCCAGTAGCCTAACTTTTTAACATGGTTTTTGTGTCGGAAAAATGGAGGATAGATATCCTATGGCTTTAGGTTAGTTTTGCAATAGGCTACTGTTAACAATTATATAGCTATGATAATTATACTAATTTAGATTGAGATACAGGCCTATGCCTGATGCCTAAACATTTGAAATCACAAACTACCATAGCCATACATTTAACGGCTATGGTGTGTATCAAATCTTTGTTCATCATTGTTTAATGCATTAGGCTAAATGTTGTAGCCTTTTTAAGTTGATTTTCTATAAATGTAGCCTACATATTGAACTGATGAGAATAAGAAAATTAGAATGTCTGTGGTAAATCATCGTTTTCCCATTGGGTCAGTGTTACAGGAAAGTCTGGTTAAGAAAGAACACGGTCTAAGCCTGACAATTAGCCTGACCCGGACCAGGCTAGTTTCGAAGCATAAGTTACCATAGTAACTGAGTTCGAGCTACGTTGAGCTAGCTTTATGGAACCGAATGAACTAGGAATTAGTCCGACTAACTGACATAAGTCTGGCTTATTCGGTAAACTCGCTTTATGGAACAGGCCTCAGGTGTGGTGGTGTTTCCAGAAACTTGAGTGGTTCATAACATCCCTGTCTCTGCTCCCCAGGCCCAGAGTCTCCCTACACACATTGGAAGCAAACAGTGTTTTATCTGGATGACTACCTGACTGTGAAGACCGGAGAAGAGATTTTTGGCACTATCAACATGAAGCCTAACGTCAAGAACAATGTAAGTACCCCCCCTAAGTTTCTCAGGCCATGCCACATGTCTAACTATATGTTGAGGTGTTGTTGATGCATGCTTGGAGTTCCCTGCTACTTTGCTCTAACGTTATTTCATTGGTTTCTCTTTCAGAGAGACCTGGATTTCACTGTTGATATCGACTTCAAGGGTCAACTTTGTGAGGTGTCCAAGACCTCAGAGTACAGAATGCGTTAGATTCCACCCCTCCCATGTGTAAGAAAGGGGGGAGTGCTGAAGGGAGATTGAGGGGTCAGAGTGTGTGTAGATCTTCATTCTCCAAATTGTTCAGAGTAGTCCAAAGCAACATTTTTAAAGATTCTGCTTTTTGTGTGATGTTTGCTGTTCAGATCTTAAGAGTTTTTAAAGACTTCAGAGATCCTCAAACTTAAGGGGCCAAAGTGGAATGATGTGGCGATTCATTGTGCAATAGTCTCTCAAATTTTACATGTTTGTTCTGATGTCTTTACGTTGAGCGTCTACAACTTTGCTCACAACCTTGGCCTATGCTTACAATTGATAAACACACACCCTGACCCTTCTACCTGCCTGTACATAGTGTTACTGTTCAGTCACTTTGGCCTCTTGTACAGTCATGGATATTGTTGACAAAGTCCCAGTCCCTTCTTTTTCTTTCTTTTTTCTTAAGAAGCGCCTCCTGTGGCTGTCCTTACCTTGCCAGACAATGAGATTGTCTGCTGTGTGGACCTAGGCCAGCCATAGGTGTATCTAAAATTCCATATGAGGTGTTGGGGTAATTTCCCAGCACGCTCGAGCAGTTTTAATGATATAACCGATCAGGACGCTGCCTGGAAACCCAACTTGACTATCCCTGTAGATTCCATGTCTGATTTAAATGTGATCTTGGACAACCTGCCAGGTATGCGATGGAAATCTTGAATGCTTGTTAAGCATGGGGCTTAATCAACTATGGATGTGTTGTATCATTGTCTCTGGTTTTGTTGGTACCCAATCTTTATTATAACTGTCATTCATTAGAGCTCCAATTTAGAGCCCTCCCCATGGAAAAAAAAAAAGCAAGCATATAGTTTGGAATATGAGGAGCTAAACCCAGTGCTGGATTGGAGTAAGAGGGAGGTGGATGGTTTGTTGGACCATATGTCCAGTTGTCCTGAGTGAGTTTCCTGGGACTGGATGAAATTGGCTGTTTCCCCATAAGTCTGTGGACTCCTTGTTTATGATGAGGTGCAAGTCCAAGCACCCGTCTGAGCCAAGTGCAGCACTTAACCTTGAAACAATTGTCAGAGGCTGATTCAAGGGTCTGGAGTGTTTGCTTGGATGATATTGATCACTGGGAGTATGCAGGGCAGAGTTGGGTCAGACTGGACTGTTGTTATAGGTTATTTTTGTCCTTGCTGCTTTTTAAATAAAATTATTAAACACAATGTAATTGTCACACTCTTTAATGTGATGGATGGGTGTTTAATTTAACACTAAAGCACAGTGCCTGTGATGCAGTTGCTGATTAAGATGTCAGTGAAACACAAATGGATTACTTATATTTTATTACACACACAGATCCCTGGAATTATAGATGGGTGCTGTCTGTGATACAGCTGCAGCTGACAGTTCTTCAGTGCCTTTGGTACCCATTTCTCAGACCACAATTAAAGTTCTGTCAATTCTGAAGTACTTGTTCAACGTCCACATCTAATCACTTGGACATCATATAATACGTTTATCATTTTAAACAAATTGACAATGCTGTGGTACATTCATGCAACTGATTACGTGGCCTTCATTTTGTCTTTCCTAAATTTAGTTGCTTATGTTGATCAAAATGTATTTGTTCTTTTAAAATGATTAACTACCACAAACATTTAGTTCATAAGTAATTACATGCACAATGGTTGAACCAGTTGTCATAATTGTAGGCCTAATTCACCATACAGCACTTGCATGTACAGTTTTGCCTATGAGGTATTTGCTATGTTTACATTAACGTTTTGTGCTATGCTGTCAGTCTTGTATTTTCTGTATCTTATTCGCTTAAATAAGAAACGACAATTGACCGGGGAGACTAAATTCGTACGAACATTGTCCTTGTCGTATGCCAGTTTATGTCCATGTCTCAAGAAACCGACAAAGGAGGCTCAAGTGGTAGGAATAGTCCGTGATGCAGCTGGTCAAGGCCGTAATCATAATACATATTGGGGGACACACATCCCCCCCCCCCCCCCCCAATATTCAAATCTGGTCAAAAAGTCCCCCCCAATATATTGATATAAAAATATAAATGTGCTACGGGAGTCAGATGGCTGAGCGGTGTGGGAGTCGGGCTAGTAATCTGAAGGTTGCCAGTTCGATTCCCGGCAGTGTCAAATGACGTTGTGTCCTTGGGCAAGGCACTTCACCCTACTTGCTTCGGGGGGAATGTCCCTGTACTTACTGTAAGTCGCTCTGGATAAGAGCGTCTGCTAAATGACAATGTAAATGTACGCTAAGACAGGCAACCACGCACGCTGTCTGAAATTATCATTAAAAAAAAATATTCGTCCACCCCAATGTCGACTCCATGGCTACGGCCTTGCAGCTGGTAATAATGTAGTTGATTTGGTGTTAAGTTTGTGCATATTTGCAATGTGCAGACATTTCTGACAAAATTCACTGATCTATACAGAAAGTAACCACTTCATACTGTCGTTCTGATAGCGAGCCAGCATTTCAGCCATAAAGAAACCCCTTTGAAGGCAGCTGATTCAATGTTATGCCAGCAGTCAACATAACCTGGCCAAATCGGTTGTAAAAGCGAATTCGCTTCTAAATGAAACAAAATATCCATATTTTCCTTACTACGAACTACGGTGCGTTACACGCTTGGTTTCATTTCATTGCATGCCTCTGTTAATCGCAAAGAAACAAAAATCCACGCATCTCCAAACTCCGGGGGGCAACGGACCCCAGCTAACAAGGGACGTCATTTTGTTAGCTGGGAGTCGGACAGTTACTGGTTTGTTTCATTGGCCGTATTATGCATACTGGCAATAGAAAAAGAGGAGAGGTGTAGAGATGTGCAATGATTGGAGGTGTTTTTACTCCCGAACACCAGAGGGCAGCAACGACTAGCTTTTTTTCATTTTTTTTACCTGTGATCTGTAGGCAGACCCCCACCAGAGCTTGTCTAAATCAGAGCCTGTTTAAGGAGAGCCTGGCCACTCCCTATTAAGCCCCATTGTACCGAATTTTGTTGCAGTTCCACCAGAGTTCCACTGGGAGTGATCGTGGCCGAGTGCAGAATGAATGGGAGTCTATGGAGCTAAACGGCTAAATTTGTCTCTTTCACCTGATTGTCGTTGAGAAATCTCTGATTTGATTGTAGTTTTTTCCTTGCATTTTACAAGGATTACAGGTCGAAAGTTGATTCATTCTGCACTCGACCGTTAGCACCCTCATATGGAACTAGAGTGGAACTGCAACCAGTTCAGAACCCGGAAGTTTCCCGAGAGTGGCAGCAGAGAATGGCTGTGGCTGTGTCTACTACCGCGCACTTTACTAAGTACACTGCAATACAGTGCACTTACATCTGTAGTGCACTCCGTCGCTGAGTAGTGCTGTCTCAAATGGAACACTTTTTTATTATTTTTTTATTAGCAATTTCAACAATGTCAAATGCATTTGAGTTTACAAGATACATAAAGTAAGAAAAACATCATTTACATTCAGAGTAAACATGTATCAATACAAATTAAAAAAATAAAATAATAATTAACGCTAGTGGGTATAAACCTTTACATAAATATATTTAAATTACTACAGATTGTTACTGTTTTAATGGCCTTTTGTTTAAGAGAATTTTTTATTGAAAAAATATACTGTCTGAGCTCTCCGTTCAAGGCAATAAAGCAAGGTTTTCTTCCGATGAATTTGTATCTATGAATATGATACTTGGCCATAATAATAATAAGATTAATTATATATACACAGGTGTTTTTCCTGGAACCGTCAAAAAGCCCAAACAATACATCCTTCCAAAATAAACAAAAATCAGCCTCAATATTTTCAGTAATAAACGTACAAAGATTTTGCCAAAATTATTTTACAATTGGACAATGCCAGAATAAATGCACAACCGTTTACATTTAGTCATTTAGCAGACGCGCTTATCCAGAGCGACTTACAGTAAGTACAGGGACATTCCCCCCGAGGCAAGTAGGGTGAAGTGCCTTGCCCAAGGACACAACGTCATTTGGCAGAGCCGGGGATCGAACCAGCAACCTTCTGATTACTAGCCCGATTCCTTAACCGCTCATTCACCTGACTTCACCTGACGTTTCTTCACATTCATTACAAAAAGTGCAAACAACATCAATGTCTTTCTTAAATCTTTTCTTAATATAGCTTTTTGCTGGATAACATTTATGGATAAGTTTAAATGAAATTTCCTTCACTTTATTTGTGACTAAATATACATTAGGTAAAAGCCAGACATTCTTCCAAACAATATCATTGACAAAACGATTCCAGTAAGGAATAACATAAGATACCGTAGTTATATCTCTTTGAAACAAAGTTCGAATAGATCTATTATTATTTCTACCAGTATTGGAAAAGCAGGTTTTGCCTATACGGGAGTCTGTAACAAGATTATGCACAAGGGGACAATATTGGAGAGTAACCCTTGGCTGAGATTTAAAAAGCATACAAATACCAGAAGGTATTGCACCAAAGACTTTTGCATAATCCCCAGGTGTCACTGGAATCCTGTATTTAGCAAGAAACTCCTCATAAGTGAAAGGATGACCCTTCTCATTAAATAATTGATCTACCAGCAAGATATTATTACAGACCCAATTTTCAAAAAAGAGAGATTTGTTTTTATATAAAATGTTCTTGTTATTCCAGATCAAATAGTTGTGAGGAGAAAAATTGTGTTTGTATATGAGAGACCAAGCCAAAAAAACCTGTCGATGATACGCAGATAATTTCACGGGAATTCTCAAATGGAACACTTAAGTTAACCACTTGGCGGGAAGTGACGGACGCAAATCTACTTTTGTCTTCCAAGATGGCGTCCCCATTCATTTCTATGAAAAGTGCTCAGTGGCGCAGTGAGGCAAGCGAGAGCGCGAGACTGGACGCGGCCATCTTTCCACTTCCGTGTCTTCCGGTCTAGCTTTAAACAGTGGCTCTTTTTTCCCTAGCTCCGAGACCTCGTGCACGCTTGCAACTAGCTGTACACGTCATACTTTGCGACAACCAGTCGTGAGCATAGATTTATATGGTTACGAGCGTGTGAGCTAAGGCATTGCAGTTGCAGAAAAAAAGCTACATATGTGATGAGTTCCATCTAGAATAGCCCTATATTTAGCCCTATAGCCTATTTCTAAAAAACAAGTGAAAGGAATACTATACAGTGACAGAATACATTTCCGTTAAGTTTGCATCATGTGTCTGATTCTTATCGGACTTGTACCCCATTCTGCCCATAGATTCTGCAACTGCAATGCCTTAGCTCACACGCTCGTAACCATATAAATCTATGCTCGCGACTGGTTGTCGCAAAGTATGACGTGTACAGCTAGTTGCAAGCGTGCACGAGGTCTCGGAGCTAGGGAAAAAAGAGCCACTGTTTAAAGCTAGACCGGAAGACACGGAAGTGGAAAGATGGCCGCGTCCAGTCTCGCGCTCTCGCTTGCCTCACTGCGCCACTGAGCACTTTTCATAGAAATGAATGGGGACGCCATCTTGGAAGACAAAAGTAGCTTACTCTAGTTATATTAACTCTATGGTTAATATCCGCGAGCACATTTGCAGGCAACTTTTATTGACGTAAGCAAATACATGGGGTGCTAGTTTACCCATTTCGGATTGGTTTCAAACTTAGCAAAAATCAGGAAAAATTATTCTATGAAAAAGCTAGTAGTATGAGCTAGGTTCGAGAATCGAACAAAAATTATTGAGGGAGATAGTTTTGTAAATGTTGACTGGAGTTAATAGAATAAAAACGACCGGAAGAGTCGGAAACCTAACCGTAAATGCAATACCACCTACATCCACCGGGGGGCCGTTGCTTCAAGCCGAGGGGCGAGTGGTGGGGGCTTGGTTGACATAAATGAGAACTTACATAAAAGCACCATCTTGTCGCAGAGTGTCGTAAATCACGGGGCGGGATCAACCAATCACCAGACGTAGTCGATGTACGGTGGCCCGCCATTTTAACTAGAATACGCTTGGCTTCTGTGTTTGCTTCCAGCCACCCATACTAGTTAAACGTTTGATATTTCTTTGGTATTTAGTTATTTAAATGATTGTGGCTGTTTTTGATAGGGAGAGAAAACTACTGTGATTTTGCGTCGCCTGCTTTGGGCTAACGTTGTTTTTAGCAATTGAATGAAGAGTTGAGGTACGGCATGCTAGGCTGCTAACAGCATTGCTATTTATGCACGAGGCCTGTTGTTTAATATGTGAATGCTTGCTAGCTAGTAGGAATACCAAGCTCGATACCGACACAGGAACCTGAAATTGTTAATTAACTATGATATTGTGAGAATTATAAACATTCAAAATGTGACCTGTTATTTGTGTTTTTTAGTATGGTATATATACTGTAGCTAATTTTGCACGTTCGTACAGCAATGTAGTTAGATGGCAAGCTAGTAAAGCTTGTAAACTGCTACCGCTGCAACTGCTACTTGGGTCGTATATTAGGTTTCCTGAGCCACTATCCTAACCCAAGCTGTTGTCGTGGTGTATGGATATTCTAGGCTAATGGCTCTATATTTTGATTTTACAGGTGAAGGATGACTCAGTTTCTACCTCCCAACTTGCTGGCCCTGTTTGCGCCGCGGGATCCCATACCCTTTTTGCCTCAATTGGAGAAACTTCCTCACGAGAAACATCATAACCAGCCCTACTGCGGCATTGCGCCCTTCATCAGGCACTTTGAGGTACAACCGATGTTTAATCTTAACTAGCTAAAAGTATTGTTTTCGACTGGTTTATAGTGTGATCTTCAGAGTTACATGCAAATATGATGTCTTGTGTCTGCCAGGACCCAAGAGATGCACCTCCACCCACTAGGGCAGAGACTCGTGACGAGCGGTTGGAGAGAAAGGTAGAGTATGCTCATTGTCTTTTGTTGCCTGGATTTTGTATATTTAAAGTTGGTGTAGACACAAAAATAAACCAATAAATTAAATGCAAACACAGATACTTAATGCCTGTTAGAGCAACCTGTCCATTGTCTAAAAATGTGCTTTCTTCACAGAGGAGAGAGAAGATCGAGAGGCGCCAGACTGTTGTGGAGACAGAGCTCAAGCTTTGTATGTTTTACACAAATAACCTGACTTGTGTTTGTTGATCATTAGAGCTGGTAGCTTGAATATTGTTTCCTGTGCTTAATCCTTTCAGGGGATCCTCACAATGACCCGAATGCACAAGGGGATGCTTTCAAGACTCTTTTTGTGGCCAGAGTGGTAAGTTAATAATGAAGAGATTGGTTCTTTTAGCAGTTTATTTGGTGTAACCCTAATTTGGCACAGTGTGTACTGGTGTGTAAAAGATCTGGACTGACTGTATTTGTCACCATTAAATGGGTCATTGGCACACTGAGTTTGTGTGTGGTGCCATCTTCGTACATCAAATTAATGCTTTGTAATTTTTGCAGAACTACGACACCACAGAATCCAAGCTTCGCCGTGAATTTGAGGTCTACGGGCCCATCAAACGGGTAAGTGTCAGTCTCAGACCTTGGAGTAGATTTTGTTTTCCCCTTTATTCCTTTATGGAGTCTCACTCCTGTTGTTTTCCACCCCCTAGATATACATTGTCTACAACAAGAGAACAGGGAAGCCGCGAGGCTACGCCTTCATCGAGTATGAACACGAGAGAGACATGCACTGTGAGTACTGTCAGACAGCAGTGAATCTCCCCCTTCTTGCCCCCGTCATGTAATGGTGGGAGAAAAGGTGTGTCAAAAATGTCAATAGGTCTGAAAATAGTTCTGAAGCTTTGCGCAAGGTATTTTCTAACCCCAGAGTGGGGTTATTGACAACAGGTTTTGATGCTGCAGAAATGGCTCAACCTGTATACATGCTGTCTTTTAACATAATTCTAATGTGTTAATATAGCAGACGGTTTCATGCAAAGCGACGATAGATTTGAACCTGCAACCTTTAGATCTGCAGTCAAATGCTCCATTACTGAGCTAATACCTATTAGCACCACATCGTCTTAGTGGGACCAAGGTCTAAGATGAATACCACCCTCTTCTGTTAAGGTTAGATGTATTGCCTCCGACATGACAGGGCCCCTAGTTGATTGAATTCTCATTGAAAGCAGGAAAAGCTCAAATGTAACCTGTTGTGTGTTCACCTTGGGTGGAACACATCGGAAGGAAAGACGGCAATAGAACTAAACAAACCCTGATTCTTTCCTTTTGTGTGACACCTTGCTAGTCGTTCCCCTGTTCACTAAAGGACTTTGGGTTGAGTGAGTGACGTGTCTGTTGTTTGTATTTGTGGTGCATGCTCACTTACTGCACGTGTAGCAGGTCTCATCCATGGCACCTTTTAGTTGGGCCTTTCAGTGGGGGTCAAATGAGGTGGGTGGGTTGGGTTATCAGGAACTCATAATATAAATAATGTACACAAATTGATAGACAAATACAAATGCATTTGCCTGCCACAGGGCATAGTGAGTGTGTGTGTTCCTGTTGGACCACCATGGTAAGCTGGATGTCATGCAATGCTCATCAAGCCTCGACAGAAGCCTATTCAGAATAGTAAGGTTAAGTTGGGCTCTCATAAACTCTTACTTGTTCTGTTATGCTGTTTGCTAGGTTGTAAAAGCTTTCCTCAGTGGTGTTCAACCCTGGTCATGGTGAACCAGCATTTCTAGAAATCATGGGCAAGCAGCCAATTCACTTTCCTAATAATACAAATGTAGCAACAGGATGTTGTGGTGGCTTTTTCAAGTGCTAAAATGTTTTTGGTGACAATTGGTTCTGGGACATCCATATGACCAACCAGGGAGTAGCTGGCTTCTCCCAGACCAGGGTTGCCCACCCCTTTGGAAGCTATGACTCAGGTGAGGGTTTGACTTTGAGGGGTATGTCGGGCTATGCAGTGTATTAACTGTGTGTTGTTCTCATTGCCACTGCAGCCGCCTATCTGTGATGGCTATTGGCCAGAGCTGGCTTGCAGATGATGATGGTTATGATACATCAACACCCTACTACCACAGCTCAGTATATGGTTGGTATAATGGGTTTGTATGATGGGTAAGATTTCTTTCCACCCTCCATCTCCTACGTAGGGAAGAGGAGCCATGTTCAATGGGCGAAGCTCATTTTTTGAAGCTTGTTTCGTGACTGCATTTCACATTGGTAAAGAACAGAGCTTTGAGCTTTGACCATTGAATGCATCCCAGGACATTAGAATATAATTAGTGTCCAATGTGTGCGCCTTTTGTATTAAAGCCACCTCTGGTGTATTTATTTCCCTTAAATACACAAGTGGAAGACACAGATTCACTAGCATTTTTAGGGTTAGCTAACCTTTAGTCTGAGCTGGCTTTGATATAATAGGCATACGAGGGGACTGGACCATCTTGGTAGACCACATATTCATACATTTACCCACTTCATGATTAAATAGGAGCAGATGGTCAAGGCAGAGTTGCACCCGTATCCATAAGTTGAAAGGATAGAGGAGGTGGCAGTTATATCACCCACATATCTGAAACGGCTAGGTAACGGACCTGGGCAAGTCCTGGAAATGGAAACAATAATTGGAAATTAATACAGTCATGCATATATTTGAGGATACACTACACATGTCATTTTCACACATTTGGTTTAGATTTATATTTAGTATCTTGTTTTGAGATGTTCATGGGTTGTGGTAATGTGACTCCTTTTGAGAGAGGCTTTCTAAAGAGAATGTGAAGGTTTGGGGTAAGACAAACATCTGGTTAGGAGTGAGGGGTTTTGGTAAGTCCCTGCTATTTTAATGGACAGAGGCTTCCTAGCAAGTCCAGCATATGGGGGGTTACGGTAAGGCCCCCAGTGTTGTGATAGTTTTACCTACTTACTATAAGAAGGGGGTACCGGTAAGGCCCTCTTGATTTGCTGTTAAATGGAAGGGTTCTGGTAAGACCCTTGATTGGAAATACAAGTGAGGGGTTCGGGTAAGGCCCGCTAATTGGTGATGCGAATGTAGAGTTAAGGCCAGTCCCACTGGGTTTCCTCCGGGCTGTTTCCTGGAGGACCGCTGCTGAGCAGACCAGTGAGCTCACTGAATTCTTCGGTCGTGAGAAATGGATCCCAAGACTGTATCTGTGCAGAAAGGGGTGTGTGTGTGTGTGTGTGTGAGTTTGAGATTCAGACTGAAGGCAGTGACTGGTGGGAATCTGGCATTGGCAGAAGGAGACTCCAGTATTGACTGGCAATTGGAAGCCATAAGCTCCGGATGGGAACTCCCAAAACTGGTCGCGTATCCAGGCGGTGGTAAGGTAGTTTGAAGGTAAAACATATGCAGGAGGACAAAGACTATTCTCATAGCACGGAAACTAAATGACATTTTAACTTATAACTCGAGGGTTGTATGTAAGGCAGCCCAGTTTGTTCCCATCTACTTCAGTAGAAGCATGTATTACAGGCGAAGTTTGTGTGTGAAGACTTGCTAGTTATGCAAGTCCCTGTACACTGGCTTTTATCAAGTAAATTTTAACTTACTGTAAAACCCAACACGTGAGTAGTGTTTTATTTCTGGTTTAACCAGGAGGGGTGGGTGTGGTATTAGTCAGCAAGAGTGGTGTTAGAAAGCCAAGATTGCATTGCTGCACATACCGTACCTAAACACCTGCAGCGTGCTTATTAGCCATATAATGTCTTGTTGAATTCCAATTTATCACCTAAATGATGTGAGGTATGCAGTGGTGAGTGAGGTGGCTGCCTGTTGCCTCCAGTAGTTCACCGTGGTAAGAGGTCTGGTGCAGTTTGGAACGCATCAGTAAACATGCACAGCAGCTGCACATGTGGGTGTATCTCTACCTAGAACTTGGAAACCCAATTCAAATGGGCTGTGTTTATATGGGCCCAAATATGGACTGAAGTCTGGCTGTTGGGCTTGTAAGGACATCTACAATGCAATATTGTGGGCTAAGTAAATGCAGATGGCAGATCCCCTGGCTTACTTTCAATAGCATGCCTAAAGGTTAATACACTTTTTAGGAAGTCTATGGCCGCCTAAGTGAATCAATTCAAAGTTTTATGGGATTTCTAGCGGGTAGGTCTGTCCACAAGAGCCTGCTGCCAACTACAATGTTCACAAAGAATGTGAATGGTGACAATGTGCAATTACCAAATGTAATTTGAAGTAGATGATAAATGTATCATTTTGGTGTTAAAACCCATAAATAGTGTTGTATAACCTGTAATTATGTTTACAGTGAAGCTCAATTTAATCCTCACAAAATAAATTTTTGAGTCAAGGGTTAAGTGTGGCTTCGGTCATTACATTTTTAGATGGTGTTAAGTTGCGTGGCCATTCAGTGAGCGCTGAGACCAGGCCAGTGGGTTATCCACAGGAACCAAGCTGGGTCTCATTTTCCCCAGATACATTTACGTGTTTGAAGACAACCAGGAATCTAATGTTACTGATTTAATTTTATGGTCCAACATAATAATGCCCTAGGGGATATCACCCCAGTGTATCGTTATTGTTAAATTAGATAATAAATGCTGTTCATGTAAGATCAATTGAGCTTTTACAGATTTTGTTCTGTTTGGCCTGAAATGACCTACAGCGGTGTAATTCATCTTTTGGCATTTCTTGGATGGGGGAGGGCAGTTATAACTTTTTTTTAAACCTCAAGACTGTCATCCTATTTTAATACCAAGTGTAAGTCTAATGTAGTACCAGACCCTCTTTGGGTGAGGGCAGAGGTCTGTTAACAGTGCCTTCCAGCTGCTTTTTTCACCCAGAGAGCTGCTCGCTGGGCCTTCACCTGCTCCTGGTCAGTATAATCATGGAGTCTTGCTTCCTTGGCCACCGTGACACAAAAAGCCACAGTCACTTCATTCTCCCCCCCCTCCTCCCTCTAGCTGCCTACAAACATGCGGATGGGAAGAAGATTGACGGCAGGAGGGTGCTGGTGGATGTGGAGAGGGGCCGCACTGTGAAGGGATGGCACCCTCGCAGGCTAGGTGAGTATGGGGAGGGGAATAAGGATTAGCGTTAGTCTACTGAAGTCATCTGCTGAGAGATGGGGTAGCACTGTTGGGCTGGAATATAAATTGACCTGGCACACCTATATAGAAACAGAACTGTGTCTTGTGATAATAAAAAAAGGCATCGTCATAGCTGTTGAAATGATCTCTTGACAATGTTTTGTCACCAATTAGGCGGAGGACTGGGTGGCACCAGGAGAGGCGGGGCCGATGTCAACATCAAGCACTCTGGACGGGACGATGCCTCTCGATACGACGACCGTCCCATCGGAGGGTGAGTAGCGACACATTGAGACACTGAGAACAATGACACCCATGGTCCCAGTGAAACTCTTTGAGCCCTTGCTTCTTGAGATAATGACTTGTCTGACATGATTGGATAAGTGAATGTGGGGATTCCTGTGCCCCTGTCAAATCAGATCTTTTTCAGAAGGAAGCAGGGGATCAAAAGCAGATGTTCAATCCAGGCCCATTAAATTGAACTGTCTATTCTTTTGAAATTGGCCTCACTTGGAAAATAAGCATTGAGCAATTTTGCAAGCAGATAAGGAAGTGACAATCTCTTTACCTTTTCTCTCCACCTCAGGGAACGAGAGCGCGAGCGTGGTGTTGGCGACCGGAGAGAGCGCAGCCGTGAGCGTGAAAGAGACAAGGAGCGTGGCGAGAGACGGAGGTCCCGCTCTCGGGAGCGCCGCCGTGGTGGCCGCAGTTCCCGCTCCAGGGAGAGGGTCCCTGCTATAGGCTTAGGGGCTCCTGTGGAGGATGTCAGCGGAGGCAGCAGCAGGCGTAGGGAGAGAGAGAGGGAGCGTGGGGCCGTAGGAGATGACAGCCGCAGCAGGGAAAGGAGCCGCGACAGGGACAGGAAGAGGAGGAGTCGCAGCAGAGAGCGAAAGAGGGACAGGGAGAGGCCCAAGGGTGGAGATGGGGAGGAAATGGTCGTGGGCCTGGGAGAAGGCATGATGGGCGAGGGAGGGGACAGGATGCCGGAGGATCCTAGTGGTGGTGAGGAGGGGGGCGAGGTGGGTGAGGAGCGTGGGAGAGAACGGGACAGAGAGAGGGAACGAGACCGGGACAAGAGGCGCAGTCACAGGGACAAGGACCGCGACAGAGACCGAGAACGGCGCAGGGGGGATAGGGAACGAGACAGGGAGCACAAGAGAGACCGTGGAGACAGGGAGAGGGGAGGTGGGGAACGCAGGGAGGACAGGCATGCATCTCTCCTTCAGAGAGACGACATGGGTTCCCAGGATGACATGGGCAATGGTGAGGAGGGTGAGGCACCACCCCAACTGGAAGACAACAGCCAAGATGGTATGATGATGGACCAAGAGTCTGTGCAGTCAGGTGAAGGCTATGTTTCCAATGAGAATGGCTACAAGATTGAGCCCCCTGCAGACGAGTACTGAGAGCTGGGTTGGCTTGGCCAATGTCTTTTTATTGTATTTTGTTTAAAGCTGTACTTTTTTCTTTTTTTCCCTTTTCATGGAATGATACTATTTTGGACTGATGCTTCGATAGTGTAACAACCACTGGGGCAGTCTAGGCATAGGAATGTATAGGCCATTTCAAAGTTAGATTGGATCCCTTTCTTTACCCTTTTTTTGCGCATAAAACCAAGGTTTCCCACAGCAATGACACTTTGCTCATTTGAAAGCTAGAAGAGTGGTCGAGGTCCTTTTTTCGGACTTGCTCAAAACCAACTGTGGCATGGCCATTTTCTGCTTTGTGAATTTGTAGTCTAACTGATTGCCTGGAAAGTTCAACATAGTATTGTCCCACCGAATGCATTTTGTCTGGATTAGTCAATTGGTTAAATGGTGTAGATTTCAATCTTGGTTGCCTTTTGTGTGTTGGGGGGGTGGGGGGGGGGCGGGCTAAATTGAAAATACTTCATCTTTTCCTAAACCAATGTGTAGAACTTTATGATTCTGTGAGGCTGTAGCCATATTTTATCATGCAAGGTCTTTCTTTAGGAAGCCTTGTCTACCACAATATCATATGTCACATAATGAAGCCCATATTCCTTGACATGGAAGTACACCGTTGTTTAAAATGAAAGGAAAATTGCTTTTCTTTTTT
Organism: Thaleichthys pacificus; assembly: GCA_023658055.1. Lineage (NCBI taxonomy): Eukaryota > Metazoa > Chordata > Actinopteri > Osmeriformes > Osmeridae > Thaleichthys > Thaleichthys pacificus. Next base: position 16,954,858 of record CM042862.1, on the reverse strand, counting down.
TCTTTTTCAGTAAAGTAGCATGGAGGGTGAGTTCTTCTGAATGGAATTTGTTCTGTTGACCTGAATGGAATGTGTTCTGTTGATCTTTATTCTGTCGAAATAAATTGTTTTTTTTTATAATTTAAAATTATGCCTTGTGTCATAATTGCTGAAATCGCATGTGTTTCTGTTTGGATTAGTAACTATAAAACCCCTAAAAAATGGAAATGAAAAGCGCGAGTTCATTACCGCGGACGAATCAAATCCTTTTATTTTTGTTACGTAGCAAGGCGCAGTAGGTTTTTACTTCATTCGCTACCAGCGGGACATGCAAGCGCTTCTCCTAGGCTCTCAGACGAAACACCAAAATATTGCAACTTGTCGTTTTATCCATTTCAAATTTTTGAGCGTTCTCGTCAGATTTGACTGATAACAGATCGTTATAAGAAAATCCTCCTAAATCAGCTCTTCGCTCACCAATCCTGACCGGCTTGTGAAACGTCCAACCCCTTCACCGCAGTGCCAGACACGGGGCCTCAATGATGTCATCCTATTACCACTCCGGAAAGGAAACAGACATGGCGACGATGACAGAGCCGCTCTGCCTAGAAAGGGGTAAAGTAGACTTTGCAAAGTAGGCCTACATCACCCGACCAATGTTTAGGGTCATATTTACATACCTATAGAGAGGCATATCTTAAGTGTAAGGGATTTATGTTATTTGGTGCCTCCTCTATCGTTAACACGACCCTTGCGGATTAGCAACTCGAAGGACACTTACAATCGCACGTTTTGTTGGGTCATGTTTTTATACACTGCTGCTTTGGTTCAAAGTAAAGCTCCCTGCCTCGACCTCCAATTATAATGTGTAATAGTAGGACAAGTAGCTTTGTGATCTATGCCCCCTGCTTAGTACAGGACGTGAGGCTTACATATTGAAGTGGATGAGCAATATCTAATTTACGATCATGGTTTATTTAAATTCGATGACAAAACAACATTAAGCTGCGGTTTTGCCAGGCCCACCAATGTCTGCCTCAGCTCAGACCCTAAGGCACTTCCATTCTGTTCTCCATGCAATATTCCAAATGGGTATTCAATATCATACAAATAATAACTGACAGCTGGTATCAAAAGATACACCAATGTCCTGTTTTCAATTAATCTTCCAAACTACAGTCCAATTTGATCCTAATGGAAACGTGTTTGTAATAGAACTTCTAAATCAGATTCAAGTGAAATCAAGAGGGTGAATCAAACAAGCAAGCAAAGCACCAGGCTTTGAAGGGATTTGAACCCCTAGTCGGTGTACATGTGTTTAAAGAGTAACTAAACACCCTGATTTCTATCTTAGTACATCCTTTTATGATTTTGGGGATTCCTCACGCTCAAAGTTACACATGCACCTGGCCAATTATCATACACAACCCCTCACTGTAATATGATCACCTCAAAAAGGCACTCGTAGGGGATTAACAAGTGTTATTCTAAATACCTCCATTCAGCAGTTGAACACACATTGCATGATACAAACAATGTTGATAAATGTGCCACCTCTATACAGACTATTCAACCTCCACACCCCTCTTTCTCAGACGTATGTCGGGTGATCGAACTTCTGGACCGACTGCAGAGGAGCGGGGAGCTGCCCCCTCCCAAACTCCAGGCCTTGCAGAGGGTCCTGCAAAGCAAGTTCTGTGCCGCTATCAGAGAGGTATGACTAATTTCTGTGAACAATTTTGCAAAGCAAACTTCCATTCATGACAATCTACCCTTTCTATGGGGAAATGTGGCAACAAGGCTAATTTTGTCCCATGGTATACTGTGAGTAGAAGCGGAGAATACCTGCAATAATCTCTACAGGTCCTCACATATTACACTTAGTCCAAATGTTTTGTCACCATCTATTTTTTTAAGTGTCCGTCCTTGCAGAACTTTTCAGTATGTTTGATTGTTATTAGTGGTGTACAAAATTTGTATGTATAAAAATTGTGGCAAATTCCTTACTTTTCACACCATTTCTGAAACCTGACACTCAAACACCAGAACCACACCTCAAATCTGCAAAACCATACGCACATTTCGGGCCTTTGACTCAGTTTTCAATTTCATAAAACACTTTTTGCAAAACACAACACACAATTCTCCACATAACACACAAAATTCTAACAGGAAGCATCTTGATTTCCTTTTTCAAACACAACCAATCAAAATGCCACACTAATTAATCAGTGCCTTACACTAACTCCTCACATGTGCAAACACTCATTGCTTTATTCAACACCAACCAATCATGGCTTTAGAATATGCCTATAAATAGCCTAATTTAAGTTGATTTACAGTGGTGGGTATAATTTGAACCTTTACTGTAGAAAAGATAACAGGTATGTAACAATATACTGTAATATACACATGTTCTAATGTACACATAATAGCTGTTTCAGCACAACACACGGTATACTATACACAAACATATATTTTAGCACCCATGCATCCATTGACTGCAGTGCACTGCATGATTGGTCACAGTCTGGTGGATTACGGTATCATACCGTGCAACAGAACAGTGACTGTAAGAAGACATTCTGACAATATTGTAGAAAATAGTATATATTACTGTATGCTACAGTTCATGGCACACAAACACACCATTCTGTAATCACCTTTTTCAAAATTAGGTTTGGTTTCTGTCCTACTACACTCTTTCTTTTGTACTGTGTAATACTGTATTCACAACCACAAATGCTTATAGTAAAAAAATACGTTTGGTTCCAATCTTGTTTTCGTGTTTACCATGAATTTTTCATAATCTCTGCCATTTACATTTCAATCTTGTACAGAAATGTACAAAGGATCTCATGAAAGAAGAGCTTTAGGTTTTGAATAACTGTGTATATGATATATCCAAGAATGTAATATAATGGCAAAAGTATTTGCAACATGAGACAAATGTGTGCTTTTGAGATGTGTTTGTGATATTTTGAATGCAGTGCTTCATTTTGCAAGAGGCATGTTGCATTTTGTGTGTGCAGTTGTTGGATTTGTGTGTTAAGTTTTGGAAAAAAGAGAAGTAAAAAAAAAAAGGTGTGTAAGCATTTGAAAAAAACCTGTAATGTCCATTTTACTCTGTACCTCAGTTCTGACTTCATAAGACCGTCACACCCCTGTCGACCAATATTGCTCTTGTTTGTCCTATGACTAATCTGTGGATGCTGAAGTCGTGGTGTGGAATCAAATAATATGACTAGTGTTTTTGCCAAGTCTGGACAAGAAACTTCCAGCTCCAACTTACCTCACTCACTTAAATGACCCAAAAGCCATTATGACTCATGCCCTTAATTGCGTGTCTGAAAGGCTACCCTTGTGCTGGATGTCAATGTCTGCTACTTACTTGTTCTTTGCAGTAATGTGTCCTGTTTCCTACTGTTCTGTATCCTTCATCTTATATCAATTCATTTCGGGATTAGACTCAAACTGTTTAGTTGGGTATTGCAACATCATCATTGAAAAACAAAACACAAGGCTTATGCTCTTTAAAGTCTGAAACAGTACAATTGCAACCTTCCTTCCTCACTGCATTTCAAGAATCACTGGTATGGTACGACTGGGTTTAGACTTGGAGCATGTGACTACACCCATCTTTTAATGGCAGATCAGAGATAACGTCAAGGAAAAGAGGAAGCAATGTGCTGTTTTCACACTGTTCTAACATGGCCCTACATCTTTGCGGTGTTAGTAATTGTGACTGTTTTAATCCTTCCTTTTCTGATTATCTTCTGCTCTCTGTCAGGTGTATGAACAGCTCTATGACACTCTCGACATTGTAGGAGGGCCCGAAGTACGGGCCCAGGCAACGGCCAAGGTATTGACAGCACACACTCCATTTTTATTTACATTAATTTGATTAATTTAGCAGATGCTTTTACCAAAAGTCACGCCTAAATATACAATTCTGAAGTATATAATTAAGTACATTTACCCCTCCTCCATTCATTGTCCTGCGACAGGCAACAGTGGCAGCATTTGCGGCCAGCGAGGGCCACGCTCACCCACGAGTGGTGGAGCTCCCCAAGACAGAGGAGGGCTTGGGCTTCAACATCATGGGTGGCAAGGAACAGAACTCACCCATCTATATCTCTAGAGTTATCCCTGGAGGCGTGGCCGACAGACAGGGCGGGCTGAAGAGGGGTGACCAGCTGCTCTCCGTTAATGGAGTGGTATGAGAAAAGAAGAGCAGTCACATGTCTGATTCACAGGCCAAGATGGCGTGCCTAAAGCCACATTACATGATTTTTTTAAATAGTTAATAACAATGGAAAAAAGGGAGGAGAACATTTGCAGATTTTCATTCTCTTCATGAGAGAATGAAAATCCTTCAGTATTTAAAGCTCCCAAATTGTTCCCCATTTGTCGCAAACAACATTTTCATTGCAAATTGAAACTTCCCTTTACGGATTGAGGTGTTAGGAGCGGCAAGGTTGCAATTCACATGCACAACAATTACAGCAATGCAGCTTCTCTGAACTGAAACAATTCTGCCCGACCCCAAATCGTTACCTAATTGGCTTTGGACAGTGTGTAACGTGGCCTCAGCTTTAGCTGAACCTTAGAGTATGGACCAAATTTGGTTAAGATCATAATCCGTTTTACGAGTGTGGATTTGGAAATCTATTGACTTTGAAACTGCAACAATAATTACTTTGTTCATGTGCCAACTTTTCCTTGTGGTGTGTGCGTGTGTATGTGTTCAGAGTGTTGAAGGGGAGCACCATGAGAAGGCGGTGGAGCTGCTGAAGGCTGCGCAGGGCTCAGTGAAGCTGGTGGTCAGGTACACACCCAAGGTGCTGGAGGAGATGGAAGCCCGCTTTGAAAAGATGAGGAGTGCCAGGAGACGCCAGCAGCACACAAGCTACTCGTGAGAGAAGCCACACAGACACCAAACCATACATGCACATTCTGTATGTAAGCAAGCAAGTACATTCAAAGCTTGCGCTCATAAACACAGACACACAACCTTTGCATTGAGCATAAAGTGCCCTATTTTTTTCCTAACAGGTCTCTGGAATCCCGGGGCTAGCCACTATGGTCTCAACTAAGCTTGTCAGCCCGTCTACCTTAGTACCTTTCTCCAATAGGAAGCCTGACCTCAGACAAGAAGGAAGAAACCAAAGTAGCCGACATAGACTTACTATATTTGTGAAAAGTTCCATCTTAGCCATGGATTGTCACTTGTCTTTGCCCTCCCTATTTAGGCCCTAAGTAGAGACTCAGTATTTGAACCTTAAACCAAGAACGTCCCCCCAGTGTTCCCCCCCCCAAAGTTCCAGAGCATAATGTGTTCAGTGTAAGATCCAAGGAGAGCTGAGTTAGCATGGTGGATGTAGTATAGTACATAGGTCTGTTTACTTTACTATATGATATTATTCTGTACATCACTAAACTTTGAAAGCAAAAGATTTCAAATAGAGAGGTAGCGCTCGAGGTAAAGGTACTACGTGTAACTACGAGGTTGGACCTCGGTAGTGATCTTGGAGCAACTTCTGACATATCCTAGATGAGCATTCCAAGGTATTAATTTGACTATTTATGTTTATTTATGTACTTTATTTATTCATTAAATAAAGACTGATCCTAAATGAGCATTCCAATGCATTAATATGACTATGTTTAAGTATTTGTTAATGTATTTATTCATTAAATAAAGCCTGGTATGGTTTACAGCAGTGAAGTACCTTCATTTATTTGAATTTCTCTTTGTACTTAGTAAGATTTTCCCAAATTAATTAGTAAATGTTGGCTCCTCTGACCATGAGACCATATAATGGAATACTTTGCCACTGACCTCAGTGCTATTTTAAACCTTTGGAGCATATTTCCCCATTTTGGATTTGTTTCAAACACGAAATTCATCAAAGATTATTCTATGAAAAAGCCAGTATGTTGAGCTTGATTTTGGATGTTTTGACTGGAGTTAATCTCTCATGTCAGAAATCTGTGTGTGTGTACCAATTTGAGTGGGTTTAGTTTCCCACGCTCAACTAAAGACCCGGATCCAACAGAGTGCAGTGCTGGGATTGACGTTGTTTGGATAAGCATTTCGACATTAAATAATAATTTGCATGAATGTAGGCTACCACAGCATTGGAAATTTGTGATCTAAGAAATATAGCTACCAAAGCCATTGAGAAGAACTGTCATCACCAGGTGCATCATCAGGCACTGCACTATCTATAATTCCAGAAATCTGTGTGTGTCACCGACATGGTACTGCATACCATCCATGCAGTACCATCAAGATCCATCAGGACCTTTGCTTCAAGCTGAAGAGTTGGGGGTGGGGCTTGGTGCTTTTGCTTCAAGCTGAGGAGCTAAGAAATGTAAATCAAATCCCTGTAGAATCAGAATCAGAATCAGAATTGGATTTATTCGCCATGAAAGCTTGCACAGACAAGGAATTTGCTTTGGCAGGAAGGTGCATACAATAAACATATAGGGACCTAAAATTTAAATATGTGGACTATCTATACTAAGGGTACATAAACTAGCAGTACTAAGTGGAATTATAATTAAATAAGATATACAATAAAAATAAAGATATACAATAAAAGCTAAAAAAATAAGTTGCCAAATTTACAATATAAAAATACAAATATTACAAAAAATACAAATGTACAAGATACAATTTTGCAATGCAGTGCAAGAGCAGTGTTTTAGCAGGAAGTCAATTGTCAGTGTGGTCCCTTGGCCTTGTTGAAGAGGCCAACAGCGGAAGGGAAGAAACTGTTATTGTGGCGTGAGGTATTGGTCTTGATGGACCGCAGCCTTCTGCCGGAGGGGAGTAGCTGGAACAGGGAGTGTCCAGGGTGGGAGGAGTCGGCCACAATCTTTCTCGCTCGCCTCAGGGTCCTCGAGGAGTGCAGGTCCTCGAGGGTAGGTAGATTGCAGCCAATCACCTTCTCAGCAGTGCGGATGATACGCTGCAGCCTGCTCTTGTCCTTGGCAGTGGCAGCAGCGTACCAGACGGTGATAACGCGTACCAGACGGTGATACGCGTTAGGAATCCCTACGCTGTAGGGATTTGATATAGGGCTAAACTGTAGGCTACTAAACAAATTAATGGAGTGTGTGCCTCCCCCCTTTTAATACTGGGAAGTGATCCGCTGACTTAAAAACTCATTGACAAAGGGGTGCATTTGACAGCAGAGTTATAGCATACGGTGCCCATGATTAAATATAAATGTAAATGTTTAGGCCTATATATTATTTTTTTTGAACAGATTTTTTTCTTCTTCAAAGAACAGAGACATTTTTTTTAAATGATACAGATATTTGATAAAAGTTTATTTTAACCAATTACTTTTTTGTTTGTTTGATCCTCTGCTTCCCTCTCAAAAATTGATCAACCTCAACTGATGTAAATTAAATTTGTGTACACCTCCATCCTGTGCCTTAATTACAGCCTATCCCAGATCGCACTTCCGTCATCTTTCTTTACAGTATAAATAAACTGTGCAGAAAAGGGGAAGTGTAGTTTCACTTAACTGTGTATCTGTCTGGATGTGTTGCTATCTGGAGAACATGCATTTTCCTCTTTGCCTTTTCATCAGCATCTCTCTGACTGCAGGTATGTGTTATATAGGAGATAGGATAAGGTCTTGCTGGAGGGATGACATGGATCAGGGAATGGTAGGAAACACTATTGAACAGTAGAGTGATTAAATAAGTTATCAATCTTTTGTGTGATAGGATAACTTTTTGATCTGCTGTAGAAAGAAGACAATCCCAGTTTGTGCATTTGTGTGTTCCCTGCAGAGAGTGTGTGTGGCTCCCTGGAAACTGTGGTGGGTGTGTGGGGTAGGGGGGTGATTCTGCCCTGCAGGTACGATGCTGGGATCCAAGCGAGTCTGGAGGTGTGCTGGGGGAGGGGGGCCCAGGCGGCTCTGTTCACATGCCACCACACCCTCCTCTCCACCAACGGGCGAGCTGTCACACACCGGAGCTCACATAGGTATGGAGGTTGCTCGAGGAAACAATAGGGGGAAAGGGTTGTAGAGAGCTGTGACTAGCTATAATCTTACCTCTACTCTTCTCCCCTCTGCCCCTCGCCCCATGCACCCCCCTCCCCCCAGGTATCGATTTGCATTGGGACTCCGTCGCGGGGATGTCTCCATGAGTATGTCTGGTATTAGAGAGTCAGATGCTGGGTTCTACCACTGCCGGATGCAGCTACCGGGTCTCTTCAATGACCAGACCCATGTAGTCCACTTAATCATCAGAACCGGTCAGAACCACTAACATAGCTAGAACATCCCTGTTTATGGGGTTTACCCATTGTTGGATCTTGAAATACAAATAATTCTGCCTCTAACTCCAGTTCAAACTCCAGTTCTTTAGCAAAGAGAAGATAAACTTTAAGTGTAGATGTAGAAGTGTTAAAGTAGTTAACATGGTGGTGTGTTTCTAGATGTTTCCTTTATAGCACCTCCTCTACCTGCACACCCCCATCGCCTCTCTGAGACACCTGTTACCCTAAGTAGTAGATTCACCACAACGCCTGGATCCAGTAAGACACCTGGATCCACGACAACACCTGCTCATGTTCTGATGGACCACATAACTGTACCTGTACTGGGCCAGGTCAAGAGACCTAGAATTAAGGTAACATATCTTAAACCAGTTCTCTTACTCTGGTCAATTAAACTCCATCACCCTCAGAACAAGGAGAGACACAGCATTATATTTACATGTCCCTGTCTCTCATTCTGTTGTGTCAATTGAAATGCAATTCAAGTAATTATATCTCTATATTGTGTGTCCCTCCTTGACAGGGCACAGGGTTTCCTCTTAGTGGGCAGCTGGAGAGTTATCTTGGCAACACAGTCAGAATGGCCATCATCATCTTCCTGAGTGCTCTGGTCATTACAGTCATATACAGTGAGTACGCGTGAATACGCTTTTCTAACAAACAGTCAATTGCTTGTCCACTCTTCCTGGTCCAAACATTAGACCAGCTCTCCTTCTCTCACAGGCACTGGAAAGTAGACGTGTTAAATAGTCCTGACAGACACATCCGTGTCAGTTAACATCTATAGATGTTCTTACTGGGTTTCAGAATATTAACATGTTTTCTTGGAGGCCGCCTTGTATATAGAAGTAGATGGGAAAATATTTTACTTTGAAGTGTGCTATTTTGAGATCTATTAACCAAAACCTGTTACTTATCCTGTTTTTCCTTTTAAACAGTGTTGGTTTGGTTGCTAGTTGAAGTGTAGCCTTACGAGTGGGGTTATTTGTGACATACCAGACCCTCTAGTGATATATTGCTTCATTATACAACCACCGAGATTTCCTCTAAATACTTGTCGTCTTGTCTGGTAGCTGCAGCTGTTTCCATCTCAGAGGGGAAGTGAAACAGAAGACTAGATGAAGCTCTGCTGACTCTAGTCTAGACTTTTTTGTCTGTCTGACCCCCTTCTTTTTATGCATATGTGTGTGTGTGTATTCAGGAATAAGGATCTCAAGGAAATACAAAGATGTAGAAGAACCTGCCAGTTCCTCTATTGTCTGACGCTGGACTAGGACTTGGATTAGGACTGGAAACCTGGGGAGATCTGAATGAGGGTTCTCAGCAGATCTTCCCTACTGTTGCTGTCTAATGAAGCTCTATAAATATATTCTTTAGTGTTCTTAATATTAATACCGTAACAAAATGTCTAATACCATAACCATTGTGTAGACAAAGACATAAAGTGCATTGAATGCAAAAGTAACTGTGTGTTCAAGGACATGCTAAAACAAATCCATCAACATTAAATAAACGTTGCTATGCACAAAAGAAGGTGTACTCCACATTCTAAGGAAACTTTTGAGAATGATTTTTTTTTTAACACTTGACAATAGAATGTGCAGTCCTCCACAGACACTTTGACCCATGCATACGCACAAAAACTGGAGAAATGAGGAACTACGACTCCGATGGCAGAAGGATGAAACTCAATAAAAGCTTTGAATTGATGCACAGTGTGCACAGTGCCCATGATGCAGTTGGTGATTACAGTTTTTTACAATCACTTTGACACTAATTTCAGAACCTTGATGTCCTTTTTCAAAACTCTAGACACACAACTCACAACTGATGATCAAAATGCTAATTTTTCAAAACACTAACACGATTTTCAATTGCTTGGATACAATACACATACATTATTTGTTCATTGAACTATAATCATCTGTTCAAAATGACACAACTTAACATCAAAGTATTACGATTTTAAAATGCCTGTCAAAATGTCTGTCATTTCCTTACATTACAATGATCTAACTGTCAAATGATACTACAGCTCAAAATGATAAGTAACTGTTGCATTACTCTGAATGCATAATTTTATAGAAACTGACAAACAATATTCCAAGTTTAGAACATGAAAGTTTCAGTATAAGGAGATCCATTGACACCAATAACCATGAAACATGAACAAATTGGACTAAACCATTATGTTTTCAGATTTGAAAACCAGCAGAATCCGTAGGTATGCAGGCACTTGTAATTGCTTTGTCAATTTACAGCCTTGTACTTGCCCTCATACTCTCCCTTCCTCAACCCTATTGAGGAATTGTTCTCCAGATGGAGGTGGAAGGTGTACGATGAACTCATGAACAAGTTACCCTTCTCAAGGCCATGGATGAGACATGCAATTACATCACAGCAGACCAGTGTCAGGCCTGCATTCGCCATGCCCAGAGATTCTTTCAGAGATGTTTGTCAAATGAAAACATCCATTGCGATGTGGATGAAAACCTGTGGCCAAATCCACAAGACAGGGTTGATGTAGCAGAGTAATCAGGAATAGGAAGGAGGCTTCGGGGAGACTGTGAGGTTTGCAGGGTTTATTGGGTAAAGGGACTGGTAGGGTGGTGGACAGGGCTCTTTTTTCCTTCCTTCGGGAGACAAGGGTGGGAGTGATGATGTAGGGCAGGCCTTGCCAACCCGCGCCTCCCGAGCCGCATGCGGCTCTTTGCCTGGTTTCATGCGGCTCTTACGATATATAGAATTTTGTGTTGAGTTCAGTATTTTCATCCCACGCAAATGCACGTTTGACGTGAATTTTCGCGTGATCGCGTCTGTATACATTGACTTTGTATCTAAAATAGACACGCGAAACGCGTTCGGTGTGGACCAACATAAAACTCCACGCTCAGCTTGGAGGGAGGGAAAACCTTATTGTTGAGTAAACAATTGGTGTCAATTTCGCTCTGAAAATGGCAGGGAAGAAATGCTCAGCATAACAAAAATATGAAGATGAACACAGGATGTTTTAACAGAGTGGGAGAGTTTATTCATGATTTTATATCCAGCCGGCTGTAATGCACTTTTCGCTGGTCTTCCCAAGAAAGCCTTAAAATTACCCTTAAATATTAGGGAAGCAAACAGCTAGACATTTTCAAAAGACAGCTTAAAACCATTTTTTTTTAACAAAGCATTTAACAAATTTGATCTCAGAAGGGTTTTACTACTTTTATTAATTTTATTATTGTTTTATTATTGCGGCTAGTCTGGGTTGTTATACGTTTTGGAAACTGCAAAGGCAAAGACTGCGGCTTATGTGTTTTGATTTCCGCAAAGACTGCGGCTTGTATTTTGTTGATTTTAATTTGTATTATTATTTACATTTACATTTAGTCATTTAGCAGACGATCTTATCCAGAGCGACTTACAGTAAGTACAGGGTCATTCCCCCGAGGCATGTAGGGTGAAGTGCCTTGCCCAAGGACACAACGTCATTTTTTCACAGCCGGGAATCGAACTAGCAACCTTCTGATTACTAGCCCGATTCCCTAACCGCTCAGCCACCTGACTATTTATTTTTAATTACTTTTATCAATTGTGTTATTGTTTTTATTGATTTTATGTAAAGCACATTGAGCTGCAATTCTTGTATGAAATGTGCTATATAAATGAAGTCTTATTATAAAATAATTTTTGTTGTTGACCTGGCCTGTGGTCTTAGTACGGTAGGAGTCCATTTCTGTCATTATCATGTTGGTGTGTGACATATACAGTAAATCTGTCTGAGCAGAGGTCTGTGTCTGTCTGTCTGTGTGCGTGTATGTGTGTGTGTGAGAGAGTGAGGAAGGGATGGGGCGATGTTCAGTTGTGCCCGTGTGTATGATGTGGCTCTTTGCAGTAACACGGTAAAAAAAAAAAAGGCTCTTAGTCTCTGACTGGTTGGCCACCCCTGATTATGTGGGTTCCATGTTTTGGGGGTTTTAGATAGTGTAGGCCAGAGCCATAGAAAAAGAGAGTTGCGACACGCTTTGATCTCGCCGACACGTGATCACGTGGTTCATGTAGCTCGCTGTAGTTCCAAAAAACCCCACTGCTGTCAACCGGTTTGAATGGTTTTCAATGAAGGTGGCCAACGGAAGTCGCTTTCTCAGGCAAATGATGAATGAAACAGGCTCGGTTAAAGAAATATGATATGCTGGCTATCTTCAGCAGACTCGTATCTACAAAAGGCAGTCCTCCCTGACGTTTTTGGTGTAGAATGGAGTGAAATACAACATTGTGAACACTCACTGCCAGTGAAACACAGGAAAAAAGCTTGAGCTTTTTTGTCACGTGGTTCCGGTAGCTCGCTGTAGTTAAACAAAACCCCCACTGCTGTCAACCTGTTTGAATGGTTTTCGGCGGGACAGACAGCAGCACCATCTCGATTCACGGACATTTTTGGTATATTAACACATAATGTCAATTGGTTACTGGTGTGTTGTATCATGTATATCTGATACTTTATTAACATGTATGTATTACATTAACTTATAATACATAACGCAATATTGTGAAGCAGAGCTAGAAATGGCTATGCTAGCTACCATACTGTACCAACTCAGAATCAGAATGGGATTTATTCGCCATGAAAGTTTGCACAGACAAGGAATTTGCTTTGGCAGGAAGTTGCATACAATAAACATATAGGAACCTAAAAATTAAATATGTGGACTATCTATACTAAGGGTACATAAACTAGCAGTACTAAGTGGAATTACAATTAAATAAATTAGATCGCCTCAGGGGCCTCGCGGTGTGCTGGTCCTCGAGGGTAGGCAGATTGCAGCCAATCACCTTCTCAGCAGTGCGGATGATACGCTGCAGCCTGCTCTTGTCCTTGGCAGTGGCAGCAGCGTACCAGACGGTGATGGAGGAGGTGAGGATGGACTCAATGATGGCTGAGTAGAAATGCACCATCATTGTCTTTGGCAGGTTGAACTTCTTCAGCTGCCGAAGGAAGTACATCCTCTGTTGTGCTTTCTTGATGAGGGAGCCGATGTTCAGTTCCCACTTGAGGTCCTGGGAGAGGATAGTGCCCAGGAAGCGGAAGGACTCCACAGTGTTGACTTGGGAGTCACACAGGGTGATGGGGGTGAGTGGGGCTGTGTTCTTCCTGAAGTCCACAACCATCTCCACTGTCTTAAGAGCATTGAGCTCTAAGTTGTTCTGGTTGCACCAGGTCGGCCGCTTCCCACCTATAATCAGACTTGTCTCCACCAGAGATGAGCCCAATAAGGGTGGTGTCGTCAGCAAACTTCAGGAGTTTGACGGACGGATGACTGGAGGTGCAGCTGTTGGTGTACAGGGAGAAGAGCAGAGGAGAAAGGACGCAGCCCTGAGGTGATCTGGTGCTGATGGACCGGGAGTCAGAGACTTGTGTTCCCTGCTTAACGCACTCCTGTCAGACAGGAAGTCTGTGATCCACCTGCAGGTGGAATCAGGCATGTTCAGCTGGGAGAGCTTGTCCTGAAGCAGGGCGGGGATGATGGTATTGAAGGCAGAGCTGAAGTCCACAAACAGCATCCTGGCATAGGATGCTGGGGAGTCCAGGTGCTGTAGGGTGAAGTGCCATGTTAACTGCATCGTCCACAGACCTGTTGGCTCTGTAGGCAAACTGCAGGGGGTCCAGTAGAGGGTCTGTGATGGATTTAAGGTGTGCCAGCACCAGGTGCTCGAAAGACTTCATTACCACAGAGGTCAGGGCGACGGGTCTGTAGTCATTATGTCCTGTTGGCCTTGGCTTTGTACTGTACTGTACCATACTGTACATACCAAACAGTAGCCTAATGAGGACTATATTGTTCCACTTAACGTTTAACCTTCGACTGTTGAAGTAAATGGGACACTTACAATTTACCACATTAACAACACTTATATTTGTAGTACTTGATGCGAGTTGAATCTAACCATTATCACCAGCAACTGGTCAATTTAAGACAAGAAAGGAGTTTGGTAAATAGAACAGAATAAACATGGCAACCAACTGCATTCAATAAAACATTTTATTGTACAATATGTCCAGTGTTCTTCGACTCCTTTTGTTTGTCGTGATCCGGTGATCTTCTGGCTATGATACACGTACAGCTAGCTATAGTAAAAGTGTTGCTTACGTAGACCTACAGTCTAGCTTCAACTGCATTTAGAATCTAACAAGCTTACGATAAACTTTAACTAAAGCTGGATATATAAAATACTACTACTAATAATTGATATGTGGTGGTTGAAATATGAAAAAATGCAGGATTTTCGTGAATTTACCAGCTAACTTGCTTCGGACCCCTTAATCTGCAATTCATTGTTGCTAGCTCTACTAACTAGGCTAATAAGAGCTCTATAGAAGACTTACTTTGTATGCCAACGAACACCAATAACTACAAATAATAGAAAACAGACTATAAGCCAAATGACTTCTGGTTATGATACACGTGCTCTGGTTGCTTAAAAATATAAACTTTATCTAAAGCTAGCTATATGAAATACTACTAATAACAATTGATATGTGGTGGTAAAAATATGAAAAAATGAGGGATTTTCATCAATTTACCAGCTAATTTGCTTCGGAGACACTGAAAATGAATGGGGTTGAACGGTGGAAATGCAATGTTTGGAACTACTGGTCGCATGTGACACGCTTTACTTCCGCATTCCTCGATAACAATGGGAGTCTATGAAGTGTCGCAACTCTCTTTTTCTATGGCAGGCCGACGCCCTCACACTCCCGAACAGTAGGTGGCGGTGAAGCACCTCTTAACGTTGGTTGCAATCCCCCTTTAACATAAAAAAGAGAGAAAAGCCACAACCTGGCGATTTTTCTGTAGTTGCTCAGTTTTAACACGCAGTGCGCTTTTGTTTGACAATTCAAAAGCGTTCAAGCGCAAGAGAACTGTAGCTATTAATCGTTGTTCTGTTGAGCTTTCTTTTAATTCCATTGCTTCTGCATTCTTCTCAATTGCCTTTGTTAACAGGGAAGACGGTCAAAGGTACGTTTTTCCTACGTAGCTAGCTAACCCAGTGTTAAAGCTAGTTACCTGGTAGAGTATTGCCACCAATGCAATGGTAGTTAGCTAAACGTTTACTTTGCGGAAAGTTGGTCAGATAGCTAGCAAGTCCAGTTAAACTGTCTAAAATGTTTTTTTTTTTTTTTCCATTCCTTATATTAGCTATAGCCGCTCTGTTTAGTGACAGTTCGTTTCGCAAAGCAAGGCCGCGAACCAGCTTGACTATCCATGTTGGGCAGTTTGGGCCTACTGTAGACTAGTCTAGTTGTCTAACGTTACTACTGTGTAGCTACCTGGAGATGCTACATTGGCTAGCTAGTAGTGGTTGCTGGATAGATGGCTACCAAACTAGTCAGCTAGCTAAGCTACACGTCGCATCGATTATCATCAATTTATAAATCTAGCTGCGGTGTGTACATAGCCAGCACCAAACTAGCTTTGGTAAGTACGAGTTGTTAAGCCACTGATTTACCTGGGGAACCCTGGTGCGTCAAGCTTGCAATTACATGCAATAGAATAAGTTGGCTACCTACTAGCGAACTATTATCTATGAACTTAATATTTGTTTGCTAGTTGTCGCTACCACTTTATATGCAGACAATAGCTTGGTGTGTTGGCTAGGTAGCTAAATAACACTAGCTAAATGGTTGTAAACCTATTCAGGCTAGACCAGCGTGAGTCAGTGCAGCCAGCGTAGTTGAAATGACCAAGAATCGCGCCTTTACAGATACGTAACATTGAGGCCTCATAGCTGGTGCGTTTAATAATATAATTAATATATTGTTATAATTATTAAATTAATATAATGAATGCAATCTCTTTGTCAAAGAGGATTGCTACCCATAGAACGAAAGAACTAGAAAATACGTGAAGCTATATATTTTTACATTACTGTTTTAGCTGGAATATCTACTGGAAACCACAAAGACTCCCTTCAAACAATCCTTTCAATAAGAATGCATGTATACAATTGATCATTTTGTTTGAATATTTCCAGAGCCATGGTCATGGCTAGACATAGTATGGTACTTCACAATGGCTCATGCAAATCAACTTCTTGGACCTACCAGGTTTCTATGACTACTTAACTCCCACCCTGCCTTGTTTTGACACAGAGAAGCAATGTACAACGGCATTGGCCTCACCACACCACGAGGCAGCGGAACCAATGGCTATGTGCAGCGCAACTTGTCGAGTGTACGTGCCAAGCGCCAACGGGATGAGCGTGGAGGTGAAAGGGATGAAAAGGACAGAGAGCGTCTGGAGAGCCAGCTGAACCGGCAGCCCAATGCCGACATCCTGGAGCACCAAAGAAAGAGGCAGTTGGAGGTCAAATGTGCAGAACTGCAGGACATGATGGAGGAGCAAGGGTAAGAGAGGGGAGAAGGGAAGGGTGGTCTTGATGGAGGAGCAAGGGTATCGGGAAAGGTGGAAGTTGTGATTGACTATAAAGAAAAAAGGCAAAAATAATCAAATATTTGGTTGAAAGGGAAAAGAAAAAGGATAGGTGAAAAATGATGCTAATGAAGGGAAAGAATGTATAATGTCCATCAGTTTACTTAACTGTGTTGTTGATCAACAGGTATTCTGCTGAGGAGATTGAGGAGAAGGTGAACAGCTTTCGTATGATGTTGCAGGAGAAGGAGGAGCCGCCCACAGCCCCAACAGAGAGACCAGCGTAAGCACTAAACATAGCTTTGGAGTTATTGGGGTTCAACCATTTTTCATCTCATGAAGTTATAATTGGTGATAGTCAATTGAATGTAGGGTTGAATAACACTAGGGCTGCAACTAACGATTATTTTAATAATCGATTAATCTGTCGATTCTTTTTTCAATTAATCGGATAAAAATTGGGCTCAAGCCTTCGGAAAGCACAATTGTTCTCTGTCATATATATTTATTATTTTTCCACCCCTAAGGATCCCTCAATATTTGGACTACATAGACAACGTTGGTGTCAAAATGTTCGTCTTGGTCCCGATTGCATTGATTGTATAGGGATTTACATTCCGTTGCACGGTTTAGGCTGAAATTAAGTTTTTGTGGCAAAGTGCCTTGTGTGGCAGAAGGGACCTCAGTGCTAGCCTAACGTCACAATGTCATCACACGTTAGCAACGACGCATAGATACGCCGTTCTAGTAAGACAGACAGCTATATCAGCGAGCCCTCGGCATTAGAACCTTAGCTTAAAGTTTAGGAAAGTTCGGCGTCATGGAGCCGACCAGCACTTAATTAGCACTAGCATTGCTACCTGCATTTACCTACAGCTGGCAGCTGTGCTCCATTTTGCTCCTAGATTCAGACCTAGCCCCGGTAAATTGTAAAGCTAACTAACTACCCACACTTCTGTTGTGTGGGAATCACAGCAGCTAATCAGTCAAAGGACGTACAAAAATACAGGAGCACACCCCACAATTTCCACAGAAATTGTACCCTCTCTAGTTTAGTGTGAAATGCCCTCACACCTTCAATGACTTGGGTCGTACTGATTTCTCTTCCTCCGCCATGTGTTTCAGAACAACGTTACGGGTCTCTCCGATGGTCTTTCCTCTACCTCCACTCTGCTACGCTCTTCTTTTTTTTTTGCTCCGCGCTCAACTACATTTTTGTATTTATTTATGCTCAAACATCTCTGCGACTTTTTGAGTGGCGTAATAGTCGCACGACACAACGAATCGATAATGACATTCGGTGTCAACTTTTTTAAATAATCGCATTTTATTGATTCGTTGTTGCAGCCCTAAATAGCCTAACACATTTAGGCACTTAACCGTGTAACTGTTAACCGACAATATGAATGTTTACCGGTTAATGCTATTGGTTACACATTGTTGCCAATTTAGCGATCTTGTCGCAACATTTTACCTTCCCTAGTGACAGTCGTATCAAGCAACTAGTGACTTTCTGCTACTTTCGCCATCTCCTTTTTTTTTTTTTGCTGTAATTGTACTTCAGGGTTGTTTTTAGAATCATGTAGGTACATCCGGCCCTCTTGGATTCAATGTGTTTTTGTTTTATTAATCTGTTTTTGTTCAGTTTTTGCTATTTAGAAATCAACCCCTTATGAGGGAAAAAAAACATTTGTTCTATTTTCTTTTTTTATGGGGTCACAGATACTCGTCCATTCTAAATTTGTAATCTTGTCGGTTAACGTGACCGGTGACTTACATTTAAAATCTCATACTCATGAACCCAATAAAATGCATTATTTTGAAACCCACAGTGTGACCATTTTCAACAATTTGCCAATGTCTGACTTTAGGGTGACAGAGACTCACGCCTTGGCTGCAGCCAACCAGCAGAAGAATGACCGGCTGCGCGAGGCGTTTGGGATCGCCACGGACTATGTGGATGGTTCGTCCTTTCACCCTGAACGCAAAGAGCGAGAGAAGGAAAAGAGGGAGCAGGAAAGGCTGGAGAGGGAGAAGCAGCAGAAATACATGTGAGTAAGGGGATGTGGGTGGATGGCTGTGGGGAGAAGGTGGATGGATGTGTGGGGGGGGGGGGTGTGTGGGGGGGGGTGGCGGCAGGCTGAGGGCTTTGCACGGAGTTCCCTTAATTTATTTAGAGAGTGAATAAACTCGTGAAACATAAGTATCGTCATGTAATCCATTGATTTCAACAATGTAACTGTATTCTAAATACCGACTATTAAAATTTTAACTAACGGAATACAGTACTCATAATTTGAATTCTGAATACGTAATGGCGGTACATGTATTCTGTTACTCCTGGGAGGAGGTGGGTGGATGATGTCGGAGAGGAGGAGAAGGGTGGGTGGATGGATATGGGGAGTGGGAGCAGGTGGATTCATGTAGAGAGGAGGTGGGTGTGTGGATGAGGGAAGGAATCTCAAACCTGCTTGAGTGGGCAACATCATGTTTTAATTTGTATGTCATGTTTGATCCTCCTTTCTTCTTTCCCTTTATAAGGCTGGTAGAAGAGTCTGAGGACTCAGAGTCCACCTCCCGAAAACAGAGCCGGAAGAAGAAAAAGAAGAACCGAGATAGGTGAGAGCAGAGGGAAATATGGAAGAGTGAAGGGAAATGGGTCTGATTAGTGCGGACATCTAAGATTTTTTTTGCATCTGCATTGGATGTCCATGATTTCACCATGATGGTCACCTCACCATTCTTTAATCAAGTGACGATAATGTATATTTATTTTAGTGTTTTGTTGTTGACTTTTTATAATTTCTTCTTTAGCTCAGAGAGCATATCTCCCTCTCCTCGAAGGGAGAAGAAAACGAAAAAGAAGAAAAAGAAAAGGTTAGTTTTTGCCAAGCCCCCACCCCTTGCTCCTAGGTTTGAGGCAAAGGCATATATAGCTTACTTTGCCGAGCCAGAACAACGACACAGCCAGGTATTCAAGTTTACAGTTTATTTAATACGACACAATACGTAGGCAGTCATACATACTTTTTGCATCGTGTTTTTAGTATGTGGTGAGTTCCATCTAGAATAGGCCTATATTTCTATAAACCAAGTGAAAGAATACTATACAGTACTGATAGCACTGATTATTGTAAAGTTTGCATGATATTTCTACTTCTTGATCAGACTATTACCCCATACTGCCAGATTCCTGATCCTACTGCAATACCTTAGTTTACGCACTTGCGACTGGTCGTCGCAAAGTATTGCATGTACTGCTGGTTGCGAGCTTGCATGAGCCTCGGTGTTAGGAGCATGGCAAGCCACTGTACTACGCAAGACTAACCCTAGACGAGCCAGAAGTTACGATGGCGCGGTCCTTTTCTCGCTCTCGCTTGCCTCACTGAAATGAACGGGGGCGCCATCTTTAAAGATCTCCTTTGCTTGGTCTAGTTATATAGGTCTATGGTTTTTGCTTTGAGAAATGGATTCCATATTGGCATTCAGATTATAATTATTTTATACAGTGACAAACTTGATGAAAAGCACTAGTTGAGTTTGGTAGGAACTACCATTACTGGAAATGTAATATACTTACACCAATTTTACAGAGACAAGTCAGAAGATGAGGATGAAAGTGAGAGGTGAGTCTGGTACACTCTTGTTTACATTGCCAAGTCAATTTTCATAGGAGTTTAAGGATTTATAGTTATTAAACAGCAGTGTACTGCATGTGTTGCATTTGAGTGAATTGTCTGTCTTGCTGTGTTTAGCTTGAAGGTTTTGCTATTTAATAGTAATTATATTAGGAATCATAAACTAATGAGGAATTTGTCTTCTATTGCTCTAACAAGCATTTTCCCAAATGCAATTCTCTTTCAGTTCCTCCAATGAGAAGCCGGTGTCCAAGCGGAAGCGAGGGCAGAGTGAAAACGACAGTCCAAAAGCCAAGGCCCGGCAACAGAGGAATGACGCCTCCAGCTCTGCTCATAGGTAACCATTGAGTCATGGGTGCAGCTACAATGCTTACAACTTTTTCTGAAGCGCCGATGATAGACATGTAGTTTAGAGATGTTTGGACTTGTGTGCACACTTAAGTATATATATTTTTCACTGCCTTTTACAGCCAATCCCCTGCACCGCTGAGAGAAAGGCAGCAGAACCAGCATGTCAGGAGAGCAGAGGAAGGAAGGAAGGGGCGGTCTCCTGACAGGAGGGGACAGGGTCGTGAAGACAGTCCACCTCGACTGGTTGGCAGAGAGGTATGATGCATAAACCGTCCTGTGTCATTCACTGGTCATCTTCTAGGACAAAGTCCATTTGAGATTGTGGATTTTGATCACTAAATAACTAGGGGGTGTAATGATACTCAGCTCACGATTTGATGAGTATATACATATTGTAACAATTTTGCATCACAATATATTGTTACACCCTTTATAAATAACACTTTCTGTGCGATCAAGAAAATGGTTTTCCCAAGAGATGCCTGGCATGTGGTGTTGGGTTCCATAAATGTGAATGCCTTATATTTTTTTTGCAAGTGTTAAAAAAACAACAACAAAGAATTTACACTTTCATATCTCTGTGTTCTTCAGAGGTCTTCCAGACATCTAGGTTCCCCAGATGTCCACCGGGGTGCTAAGGCACAACAAGAGAGAGAGAGGGTAAAGGACAAACCAAAAGAAAAGGAGAAGTCTTCCTTGAAGAAGAGATATGATTCTTCATCCCCCTCTCCACAACCACAGCAAGAGAAAGCCATGTGCTCTAAGACTGGAGAGGCGGATAAAGAGAGAGAACGGGGGAAGGAGAGAACACAACAAAGAAGTAGACGCAACTCCTCGTCTGCCTCTCCGCCACCAAAGCTGCAGTCATCCAGGAGGCCAAGGAGTGGAGAAAATGAACAGGAGAAAGACAGAAAAAAAACCTTTCCTGCACATGACGACTCCTCGCCATCTCTAGACAGGGCAACAGCCAAGGGAGGGAGGAGTGTTGAGAAGGAGAGGGGAAAGGATCGAAATGTGTGTGACCAAGAAAGAGGGAGAGAACAAGTGAAGAGGAGGGAGAAGGAGGTGTCTCCCCCTTGTGGGAGAAGCAGTGGAGGAAGGGATAGACACTCATCCCCCGACTCTTCATCTTCTACCTCTCCTGTCCCCATTTCCAATGGAAGCCAGAAAAAGAGGGAACGTGAAGGAAAGAGGGAAAGGGATCTGGAGGAGAGGTCTAAAGAGAAGGAGAGAGATGAGGAGAAACAGGATGAGCGTAGAAAGCGGGAGAGGGAGAGAGACCGGGATGGAGGCAGAGAGAGAGATGGTGGAAGATTAGGTAGACGGCCACCTGTTGGCTCAAATGAAGACCGTCGTGCAGAGCGAGACAAAGATAGGGAGAAGAGAACTGAGAGGGAGAAAATGGCATCTGAAAGCAGGAGGAATGAAAGACCAATGGAAGAAGATAACAGATGGGAGGGAAGAGATCGAGACCTTGCAGAAATGGAGAGAGGGAGGGAAAGAGAGGAGAAAGTGTCCAAAAAAGTAAAAGAAGATGGGGGCAGCAGTGACAGTGACAGTTCCTCCTCTTCCTCTTCCTCCTCCAACTCCTCCTCTTCTTCTTCTTCTTCTTCCTCCTCCTCTTCCTCGAACAATGAGAAGAAAAAGGGGCCTACAAGCAAAGAAAAGAGTGACCCAAAAAAAGAAGTCCCTACTCTAGTCTCCCCTCCAGCCATTAGTGCTGCCTACCACAGGTATTTGGCCAATGGGGGTAGAGAGAGTGCCTCTGAAAGTGACGTGCAAAGGCACGCCCAGTCAGGGAAAGAGAGAGATCGTGAAAGTAAAGGAGGAAGAGGAGACAGGACGACACCCTCTAAGAGGGAAAGCCCAGCCCCTGCTGCCTACAGGTCACCCCAGTGCTCTGCTGGTGAGCGCTCTACACTGACAGAACGGGCCAGGGGCCAGGAGCGGTACAGCCCCACGGAGGTGGAGAACACCAGCCCTCGCCCCTCCCCTCCTCGGAGAGGGCCTCCGCGAAGCAGCCACAGGTACTCCCCCGCAGACGCAGATAGGGAACGAGGGACGGAAAGGGACTGGTCAGATGCGAGGAGCAGCGTAAGGAGGCCTGAAAGGCGCAGCCCCCTGACGCGTGACAAAATGGGGGAGAGGGAGAGGAGGAGGTCCCCAAAAGCACCCGCCCAGCAGCGATGCTCCCCAACACCACGACGCACGCCCCCGCGGCAATACCAAGACCTCCCAGCTCGCTCCCCGAGCCCCCGACGGCACTCTGCACGTTCCCCACCCCGAGGACCCAACCACCCACGACGCAGCCGGGAAGTGGAGCGGGACAGAGCCAGGGACAGGGGAGGGAGGGAGCGCTCCAGAGAGAGGGCCACCAGGAGGAGCCGGTCAAGGAGCCCTAGGAGACGAAGCCCCTTGTACAGGTAAGAGGAGAAACTTCAACACAGGCTTAGGTCAGCGGCATCTAGATAGAACGTAAACTCATGGCATGACCAGTCAGTGGCAACAAGGGGGTGTCTGATCAGATTGAGTTGGTATTGCTGTATACCGGACGCTTTGCAAAATTTAGAACAGGCATTTAGAGACCAGCACTGATGTAGGTGGTGATGATTTAGATTAACTTAACACCCTTTATTTATTTTCAGGTCCCGGCGATCCCCCTCTCCAGCTCGACGTAGGAGAAGCAGCCGCTCCCAGTCAGGGGAGAGAGAGAGGAACAGGGAGCGAAGGAAGGAGCAAGAGCAGAGAGGGCGCCTACCTCCCAAAGGCGGGCTCCCACCCCGCCGATCTGCCACCTCCTCCTCCAGAACATCCTCTTCCCAGTCCCCCTCACCCGTCAGAGGGAGGAGAGAGGCACCCGGCATTAAAGGGAAGGACAGCGGAGCCCAGAAAGTGGACAGAGGTGACAGGGGAAAAAAGTCAAGATTGTCCCCTTCACCCCTGCCCTCAAAAGAATTTGGGCCCCCTCCAACCCATTTGGATAGCAAGGCCCTCTCCAGAGAAATGCGTCAATCGGACCCACCTCGCTCCAGGTTCTCGGCTACCTTCCCACCAGGGATGAGAGAGACACAGAAAGGTGAACAAGGGAACCCAACACCCCTGCTGTCACGTAGCCCAGCCCGTCCTACTGACCAAGCAATTGGGGAAGAAGGTGCCGTAAATGGGAAGGGGGCAAAAGACGTCAAGAAAGCAAAGATGAGCAGCAGTTCCAGCTCCTCCTCATCTTCCTCTTCCTCCTCATCTTCGTCAGACAGCTCAGACTCCGAGGCTCAGCAGGGCAAACGGTAAGGAGGTTCTGAAAACATGCCTTACTTGGTTTCCTTTTCCTCAATGATTATGTTGTGTGTAATTATGCTTGTCATATGTATTGACCACCCCCACCAATTTTAGTGGTGGAAAGACAGCTGCTGCCCATAGCTCCTCCTCATCCTCTGAAAGTGAGAATGAACAAAATAAAAAGAGGTAAGTGTAATGTCTAACTGTTGAATTGAAGAGGCACATTTTAAACCCACTGTGAATACAGTCCTTGGTTGCATGTAAGAAATGTAGATGTTTTTTTCTCTACTGCCTACTTGTTCTATTGTTGATAGCCTAGGTTGTAATTGACAACCCATCATATACTGGGGATGTCCACTATCTCAAAGAAGTTGATTGACAATGTGATGTCAATCAAACCCCTCACCTTTTCCAGCCCGCCCCGGCCTCAGAGGGTGCCAGCCGATTCGCTGAGAGACTCGCGCTCGCTCAGCTACTCTCCTCCGAGACACAGACAAGCCGCACATTCACCACACTCTCGCAGGTTAGTAATCAAGTTGCGCAAGACACCTCAACACCAGTGCTGGATCAAACTGCATCAAATGTAAGATGATGATAACGGTGTTCTGTCTTTGTTGTTTTCTGTTAGGACTGGCAGCAGGAAATCTCCTAACCGGACAACCTGCAGTAGGAGACAATGAGTCCCCCCAAGTCATCTGTTTCTCCTTCAAACACTTCTATGCTTGTCAATTGTACCTCCATAGATTTTATAGGGAGGCTTTGCATCGATCTGTGAAGGAAACTTGAGCTGTATTATCTGCTTTTGTTTCTGTGTGTAGTCTCAAGTATAGACAAAGAGCATATGCAAAATTTGAAGATAAAAAAATAAAATAAAAAATAAAAACTTTTAACAAAATAATTTACGGAGAAACTCTTAAATGCTATTTCATGCTGTATTGACAACACTTGTGCAGATGGACATGGTTGTGCAGACTATTTGAAACTCAACACAGCGCAGTCATTCAGAAAGGAATGCTTACTGCGCTCTTCCCACGTTACGTGAGTGTTCTAATTGTAGAAATGCCCACGGATAAAGTATTGTTTCAATGTAATGTTTAAAAACTGCTACATATTTCTTTGTGAAAATAATGAATGATAATAAAAACAAGCAGCTGTGTATCGTAACGCATGTTGAGAATTATTTTATTAATACAAACCACAATCAACCTCAAAAGATCGTGATTAGTTGGATTTACATGATCTCCCAGAGTTCCTTTGTAACGTATAGTGACGTCATATTTCGTCGACTGAATTTGAAATATACATGCAGAGAAGGCTCTGATACATGCTTGCAGAGCCAGTCTACGGATATTAGACATTCTGATGCTCGCTAGTTGGAGGAACAAAACGAGTTGCATGCAAAATGGGTCCTGTTGAGGTAAACGTGTCCTGTTTTCCTTTTAAATCGGCTCTAGGCAATTTCCTGTTTCTTAAACAGACGAAGAGAGCGGACAGTGGCATTCTGGCCTGCTCGCCCCATTGATACGCTAGGTTACTTACAACAATTTGCTAGATAGCTAGCCAATAAATGTAGCATGTTTAGTCTGTGTATCTAGGGTGACCAGACGTACTTTAACCCGGACATGTCCTCTTTTAGAGACCTAAAAAATGCGTCCGGCAGGGATTACAAAATCGTCCGGGATTTTGCCTCGTCGGATATTTGTGTTTCTCTGGGTCTTTCACAAACTAATTATTACGCCCTTACAAGTTTTGGAAAGGCTATCTCCCTTACGTTCCACCTTCTTGCGCGAGCTCTGACTAGAGCGAATTGGTAGAGCGCCTTCTCAGTGTTGCCACATGCACAATAATTGTCCTCCAAATACGATCATTTTGAGCCTTTGGTACGATACTTTGCCATTTCCAATCTGGCAACACTGAGCACCTTGCTGCCTCCACGAGTTGCATTGTTTACAACAGCACATGACATCTGCAGCCATGCCGAAACGTAAATGGCCGGGTTTCCCAGATTCGTTAAGAAGCTCTTAACGCCAAGAGCTTCTTAGGAGCATTTTAAGAACGCTCTAGAACGCTCTTAGAACGCTCCTAAGAAGCTCTTGGCGGTAAGAGCTTCTTAACGAATCTGGGAAACCCGGCCAATGTAAGTTCACGGACAAGCTTAAAAAACATGTTTTCGCCTCGGCCGTGATGCTTCGGAAGCATTGTCAATTCATTTGTGACATTTGTAGATGCCACCCCCGCTGCCGACGCGACGAAGTGTCCTCTTTTTCACAAACTCAAATCTGGTCACCCTAGTGTATCAGTTATAGGAGGCCATTTATTCGTATAGTTGCCAACCTGCATATGAACATTTGGCAGTAATGCAATTCCACTTCCGTATTACCCCTCTGTTATTTATTTCAACTATAGCATCTCCACATGTCCGTGTTCTCCCAAAGTTATTCTCCCTGTGGTCGCTTTCTTGCTGCGGGCAACAATTATGGGGAGATAGCAGTGTTCAGGTGAGACGGTGGATGAAAATTAAGTTAAATACGTTTAAGGGGAACATCTTCGTTGTGTCTAGGTGCATACTTAGTCTCTCAATCTATCCAACAGTCTCTCATCGGCTCTAAGCTCGGATGCAACGGAGCTGAGCAAGAAAGCCATCCTTACTTTTACAGGTTAGTCATTCAGGGGACGGCAGAACCTTAACCCCAACTGATGTGTGACTTGTAAGGAAGTCTTTTCATACGCCAGTAACTTGTCATCAGTTTAAGATCTCATGCCTTTCTCTGCACTTCTTAATTTCTATGTAATGCAAATGTTTCAGGAACCACTCTTGTATTGCATTTAATTCACAATGGCTTTTTGTTTAGCCATTAAAACGAGGTCACTAGCTACCACTTTGCAATTGTTCACTGTTGAGTGTATTGTAGAGGATTATAAACAAACAAATATCAAGGCACCATCAAATACACTACATGGAAAATGTAATACAGGGCTAATTTTCATTTAAATTATCAATCTCACAAATGTTTACACATCCAACATTGTATTTTGATTTAACCTTATCTCCTGTTTTCCCAGCTCACGATGGACCGGTTTTCTCTCTCATCTCCACTGACTCTCACCTGCTCAGCACAGGCAATGGAGAGATCAGTGCCTGGAGCTGGGTGGAGCTTATCAAGAGGGTAAGGGCCAAGATGGTGTCCATATATATTAGGGCTGGGCGGTATGGCCTAAAATGTTTATCACGGTATAATTCCTAAGCACTGACGGTAACGGTATAAATCACGATATAATAGTTATTTTTAAAATGTCATGACAATGCAATCCGCACCGCAGCGGCTAATCTACCGCACTCGGACGGATTTGTGTAACTCCGGTGTGTCGCGTGAGTTGAATTTTCCAACTTTTGCAGTGCTTTGCCACAGAAGAGCGACTTTAGCGTTAAACAGTAGCCAACGTTATGGGATCGCAAGAAAACTGTTAAATATTTGTAGTGAGTTAGCTATAAACAATTATTACATGGCTGAATATTGGATTCTGTTGGCCTACAATAAACATTTCACAATTCTAACCAACCTGGCATTGGATTTGTTAAACGCATTCTGGTAGATTGTTCATATTCGCGCACATGCATAACGCTTGCTTACACTTGCCAACAAAAGCAGTTTACTCCAATGAACAGGGGCGGATTAAGGTGGTATGGGGCCCCTAGGCTGCTTTTTGTGTGAGCCCCCCCCCCCCCCCTCTCTTAAATATTGTGCTTTACTAGAAATGGTCCACATGCAAATAAGGTGAACTGACATACACACACATTGAGACAGCCAACTCTGTTTTCTTTACATTCCTACAGTGCCAGAATCAGCCCTAATGCGTAAATTCTAAATATTTCCGACGCTTCCACCAGAGTCAGTTATTTTTGCAAAACGGAAGCTAGCTAGCTTTAGCAAAGAACGTATATATTCAATATAAGTATATAAAAGATGTAAGTGGAAAGAATACCAGATATAACCCTTTACCTCCACAGCCTCAAAACAATTACTATGAACGGAATGTAACTATGAACAGCAAAGCAACAGATTAGAATACCCTGCATTCACAGTTCAACTGCTAGCTTTATTAACCAAAAGGTAGGCTACAACATCTGCATCAGTGCAGAACACCATGTTTTACTGAGGCAAAATCACAACATCAGTGGTGGAAGAAGTGTTCAGATCCTTAAAAGTACTAATACCACACACTAGTACCAATACCACTAACTCTCCCAAATTCGCTGAAATATTACCGATGGCCGATGCTAGCTGGCAGGCCTCCTGCTGTGGATCTTGTCTTCGACTGGATGAAGATTCAGCAGCATTGAAGTATCCATTCAATTTCGGGTTTTTGTGCTCCACTTTAATACTTTCTTTCGGTCATTCTGCCACTATGCCATCTAGCCATAGCAGTGAGTAATGAATATGATTGACATGATTTGACCAGCAGCAGCTGATTGGACAGATGTGACCCAAATCACATCTACCCAATCACTTGCTTATTAAAAAAGAAAAAGTTTCTTATGGGCCAATTAGGGTTTTTATTTTGTTCCCGCTGAAGTACATTTAAAATATTAAAAAACAATCCGGCCAATCCGGTGCCCCCTGCACACGTGGGGCCCCTAGGCTGCAGCCTAGGCAAGCCTGTGCATTAATCTGTGCCTGCCAATGAACGTTTGCTTCCTCTGGAGGTGCGCTAGCTTGTTTGTTGACTTTCATTGGCTGGCACAATGCGTGCAGCGTCTATGCTTAAATGTTTTTTTTTTTTTTAAAGATAGACTACAAATTTGAACTAGCCCACTAGGCTGTATCACTTGACTTATATTTTATACCAAACAGAAACACTTATTATACATTTTTTAATATACCGTGATATCCATGATATGGCAAAATCCATATCATGGCACAACGCCATACCGGTATTCACGTTCATACTGGTATGGCGTTGTGTATATGACGCCATACCATATATGACACCTCTTCCCACAAAATATATATATACAACGCCACACCGGGAAGAGGGGAGTTGGGTTCTATCCTATTGCATTTTATTCTGTGAGGAAGTAATATACAAAATGCACAGTATTGTAAGTGTCACTTTTTCCCCCTCAAGAATACCAAGGCTTCTTGGACAAGAAGGCCAAACTACAAGTAAGATATCTTATATTAATTCTGACTATATCTGCCAGTATATGTGTTGTTCCTATTTCCTTCACTATTAAACGGTATGTCTGTGCCGTACATTCCATTGTATTGTTAAGATTTGTATCATAATTTAGATCATTGTACATTTAACCGGTGTGAATCAGTGAAACTCACTCCTCAGGGGGGTCTGATGGCTGAGCGGTTAGGGAATCGGGCTATTACTCAAAAGGTTGCCGGTTCGAGCCTAATGATGTTGTGTCCTTGGGCAAGGCACTTCACCCTACTTGCCTCGGGGGAATGTCCCTGTACTTACTGTAAGTCGCTCTGGATAAGAGCGTCTGCTAAATGACTAAATGTAACAGGCCACCCGCGTCAATGAATAGCTAGCTTTTCTTTGGCGTAGCTGGTAGTGGTTGTGCTTGGCAGTCAGAGGTGGCGTGTTTGAGACCAGGCAGAGATGAACAAATGGTCCATAAAGCCTTCTGACGGAGCAAGACCACGTCTGTTAGACCCCCGTTACATACAGACCAGGGTCAATACTGGGACATTAACATTTTTTGACACTGGCCCCAGTGGGTTTGAAACTTACTTGCCCCAAGACCATTTTTACTGTCCCCCCCTCCAAAAGTTGTAATTTATCATTGTTACAACAAAACCAAAGACTTAAAAGTTATGTTATTCTGTTAACATGTTTAACCATTTATTAAACACATCCTGGATATAAAAAGAACAAACATGAAATCACATTTCTAGTGATAAAAATAAAAAGGATAATAAAAATAATAGTCAGCAAAACAATTTACTTTTAACCTCAAACATGACGTGCTCTCTCTTCTGACAGCCATCTCTGCACAACTCTGGCTGAAACTGTGAAACCTCTGGCCCCTCAATGCTAATATATAAAAGCTTCCATAGCATTTCTACAGAGAGGCTGATCCTCCAATCAGTTTTAATTCTCTTCATGGCGCTGAATCCTCATTCACATGCAGCTGTTGACAAAAAGTTGCTTCCTTTTGAGCTCGTAGCTCTCCTTTGCTGCCATCTCTCGTCAGTGTCTTGCGCCAGTCTCGCACCAGTTGTTAACAAAATGTATTGAGATTAGATAAATAGAATTTGACAACCACTCGTCACTCACTACTCAACTCTTGATTGGCCAATGGTGCGCGCCACAAGCTGCAAAGTTATTTATTAGGGGTGGGGAAAAAAAATCGATTCACATTCAAATCGCAATTCAGTCTTCTAGCGATTCACATCAATTCACACATTTTCAAAATTGTTTATTTTTTATTTTTGTGTATATATATAACTTTATTTTGTGGTATCTTTTGTAATACATTTTTTTAATCTTGGAAAAATCGTGAATCGTTTTTTTTCTCGACTCGTGACCCCAAGAATCCAATCGTGAGTTACCAAAATATTCCCACCCCTATTATTTATGCATTTAGCAGATAGCAAAACGTATTCAGGATGTTTTACAATGCGATTTTTTTTTCTCCAATCAATGCTTTGCAGTGGCCCCATCCGGACAGTGAGTTGCTAGTTTAACTGTTCCAACGTTACTTTTTACTGGCCCCGGGCCATCGTTATTGTCGAGCCCTGCACTGTATAGACCAGGGTCAATACTGAGATTATACCTCCACTGTACAGACCAGGGTCAATACTGGGATTATACCTCCACTGCACAGACCAGGGCCAATTTTATTTATTTAAATCAGGCACCTGGCCCATATGAACAGATACGGACACATACACAAAAGGAGAATACATAACAGCAAAAATAATTAACCTAACATATGTGTCACCTAAACAAAACTTGACCCCCCCAAAAATATAAAAAGCTACCTCTTGAAGGCCATTTTTACATAGTGCCTCCAGAAGGAGCTAAATTTGTAAGAATCTGGGATTACCGTATTGTACGGAAAATAGGCTGTATTTTCTATAAGCCGCATCCCAACAGAATAGGAGCTTTGTGTTTGGAAATTGGAGTATAAACTGCACTGGAATATAGGCCGCACTTGATACGGAAACAATGATACCGGTGCGCCGGCTAGCGTTGAGAGGAATAATGCTCATGTTTATTTACCCAGAAACACTTTCACATTGCACAGCTTGGATAGCCATCTAACTAAACAACATTCACAATCAGGGTGAACACTCAAATTATCTAAACTACAAACCATAGCATTACACATATCAAAACAGAACAAACACAACAATAGAACTCCGAGCAATGCTTATCTAACTAAGCTAATGCCCTTAACTTCGTAGCTTTTCAGATTGCTGCGGGGCATTCTGGGTACCAAAAGCATTGTCGCTACAATACCAAGCAATGCACTAGAAGAGGCGACGTGTAACACACTTTGGTTGTGGATAGTATGTCCAGAAATAAAGCTAAGTCACTCATTCACTGGCAAAATCCATTGTTATGTCGAAAAAAATAATTTAGATATAAATTTAGCTAGCTTGCAAATCCTGAGTATTACCAGCCGAGCCCGAGACAGGGGTACCCAGGGCACCCCTGTCCTGCATGTTTTAGATGTTTCCCTGCTCCAACACACCTGATTCAAATTAATGGTCATAAGCAGGCTTCTGCAGAGCTGGATAACGACCCATTCATTTAAATCAGGTGTGTTGGAGCAGGGAAACATCTAAAACATGCAGGACAGGGGTGCCCTGAGGACCAGGGTTGGGAACCACTGCTTTATGGGAGGCAGCCTCGTAGGTTACTTGTGTGTGTGTGTGACGTGGGTTTGTTTGACGGTTGTCTTAGCAACCTTGGCCCGGGGAATGTGTGAGAATTCGCTAACGAGCAAGTAGACACAGTTTTTGCCCTGTCGATGTATGACTTTACTATTTGGGTTACTGTACACAGAACGTCGTCCGAGTTACCGTTTAGTAACTTACTGTTACACATTATATTATTAACTAATCAAGGCCGGTTCGCATAAAAGGCTACTTTGGAGTCCTTCACTGTTTCTCCGGTGCACTGTGGATTTGTCCGGGCAGCAAAGTTACCAGCAACGAGCCAGGTTAGCAAGGAAAGCTAGCCTTTTCACCCTGAGGTTTCCCTACCACGGTACGGAGCCACGAGTCAGGAAGATAACATGAGGATAGCCCAGAGCCTGTTTAAGGAGAGCCTGTCCACTCCCTATTAAGCCCCTTTGTACCGAATTTGGTTGCAGTTCCACCAGAGTTCCACTGGGGGTGATTGCGAGAGAGTGCATGCTGAATGGGAGTCTATGGAGCTAAACGGCTACATTTGTCTCTTTCGCCTGATCGTCGTTGAGAAATCTCATTTGATTGTAGTTTTTGCATTTTCAACATCGATTATAGGTCGAAAGTTGAATGAACGAGTACTTATGTCCTTTCGATTTCTTACAGGGCGTGCCCATAACACGCTAGCATTCTGCTAATGAATGCTGATTGGTTAGTGAAGGACTGACTACGACCAGAGATCCCGCTTGATGGCATCTGAAGCGGAATCAGAATGTCAGAGCATTAGCAATATTAGCAACAACATTAGCAAGCCAAATCTTTTTTTCTAGCATGTGTATTGACATGGAGAGCCTAACCTGTCAGGTGTGCTGGCGATGCCTTGAGAGAAAAAAGGAAGTGACCAGAGCTTGCCGTAAAGCACTATCTCTGGTCGTACTATGTATATGACGTAATTGACATTTTAAAAGGCTTTTTAGAACAGAAAGGCAACTTTAAAAAAATCTAACACCCAGCAGTGTATTTTTTTGCCTCCCCTTTCGAATTCAGAATTCAAATTACTAGACAAAAAATGATATCCTGAGAAAAGTGGATTTTGAGGGGTATAGCTCCATAGACATTCATTCTGCACTCGCTTGTTAGTGCCCTCATATGGAACTATGATGGAACTGCAACCAGTTCAGAAGCCGGAAATTTCCAGAGAGTGGCAGTTCTCTCCATATTAGACATTGGGTGTGTCTATTACCGAACACTTTACGAAGTACACTGCAATACAGTGCACTTACAGTCGTATGCAAAAGTTTGGGCACCCCTGATAATCTCCATTACTTTCATCTATAAATTGTTGGGCGTTTGTATGAGGAATGTCTTTGTCATATACATACACATACGTCATGGACAGTGATATTTTAGCAGTGAAATAAGGTTTATTTGATAAACAGAAAATATGCCATACGCATCATAAGAGAATTAGACACGTGCATAAATTTGGGCACCCCAACAGAAAAATCACATTAATATTTACTAGAGCCTCCTTTTGCAAAAATAACAGCCTCTAGACGCTTCTTATAGCCTCTGATGAGTGTCTGGATTCTGGATTGAGGTCATTTGGACCATTCTTCCTTACAATACATCTCCAGTTCAGTAAGGTTTGATGGGTGCCTAGCGTGGACAGCCCGCTTCAAGTCACCCCATAGATTTTCAATTATATTCAAGTCTGGGGACTGGGATGGCCATTCCAGAACATTGTAGTTGTTCCTCTGCATAAATGCCTTAGTGGATTTGGAGCAATGTTTCGGGTCGTTGTCCTGCTGGAACACCCAACTCTGCCGTAACTTCAGCTTTGTTACAGATTCTTGAACATTATTGTCCAGAATTTGCTGGTACTGAATTGAATCCATGCGACCCTCAACTTTAACTAGATTCCCAGTTCCTGCACTAGCCACACAGCCCCACAGCATGATGGACCCCCCACCGAATTTTACTGTGGGCAGCAAGTGTTTTTCTAGGAATGCTGTGTTCTTTTGCCTCCATGCGTAACGCCTCTTGTTGTGACCAAATAACTCTATCTTTGTCTCATCAGTCCACAGCACTTTGTTCCAAAATGAGCCTGGCTTGTTCAAATGTAGTTTGGCAAACCTCAAGCGAGCCCGTTTGTGGCGCGTGTGCAGAAAAGGCTTCTTCCGCATCACTCTCCCATACAGCTGTTCTCTGTGCAATGTGCGCTGAATGGTCGAGCAATGCACAGTGACACCATCTGCAGCAAGATGACCTTGCAGGTCTTTGGAGGTGGTCTGAGGGTTGTCCTTGACCATTCTGACCATTCTTCGCCTTTGCCTCTTTGTTATTTTTCCTGGCCTGCCACTTCTGGCCTTAACAAGAACTGTGCCTGTTGCCTTCCATTTCTTAATGACATTCCTCACAGTGGAAACTGATAGCTGAAACCTCCGGGATAACTTTTTGTAGCCTTCCCCTAAACCATACTGCTGAACAATCTTTGTTTTTAGATCATTCGATAGCTGTTTTGATGCCCCCATTTTGCCACTGTTCAGAGGAGAATCAAAGAGAAGCACAACTTGCAATTGGCTAACTTAAAAACTTTTTCTAATGATTGAATGCACCTTTCTATGTAATTGAAGGCTTAACGAGTTACTCAGACTAATTATGTGTTGCAGTTAATCAGCATTTAGTAGGCAGAGGTATTCAAATCAAATAAATGCTTAGGGTGCCCAAACCTTTGCACAGCCTATTTTTCACATTTGATTTAATTTCACACAACTAAATACTGCTACACCAAATATCTTTGTCTGGAAAACACCCCAGCACTCAGTGTTAACTAGAAAAGGAATATTACAATATTATATTGATCTTTTTTGGTGAAGACAGTAAATTACCATGCAGCCTCAGAGGGGTGCCTAAACTTTTGCATACGACTGTACATCTGTAGTGCACTCCGTCGCTGATTAGTGCTGTCTCAAATGGAACACTTACGTTAACCACTTGGCAGAAGTGACGGATGCAAATCTGCTTGCGGCACCCGCAAATCTAAGGCGGAAGTGACAGGACTCAAATCTGCTCGCGAGTCATTTCGTCCGCCATTATTTTAGAAATGAAATGAAAAGCTGCCGAAAGGGCTCCTCCTCTTCCGCTACGTAGCCAAGATGGCGCCCGTTTAGGGCGAGTAGTGTCCATCGTTGTACACTGCATTTTTTGACTGTTTGCAGTGCGCCATCCGGGTACTTTCAGTGCCCTGAATTCTGCTGGTTCTGTCAGTGTAAGCGCCCTAAGCACTGAAAGTCAGTGCTCGAGGTGCACAAGTGCTTGGTAGTAGACACAGCCATTCTCTGGATAGCCTACCGAAGTTGAATTAGCCAATGTTGTTAGCGATGCTAGCTAATGTTAGATTGCTAGCTGTATATACCATTTCACTGGGCCTTGCAGCTGTTTGATTTACTGAAATTATTATTAAATGTTATTTTCTACTAGCCATTTGCCTACTTTAGCAAGTCACTGTATTTCCAAGCCCTGATGGTGTAACTGAGGCAACACAGTAAATAATTATTCTTTTAAGTAATAAGCCCCCGTTCAATTGTTGAACATTAAATTAGCTGCACGGTCTGTAGAGATCTTGGGACGAAGCCACTTTTTTGTTTCAAAACCGGGCTATAAGCCGCTTCGAAATATAAGACGTACAACCACAAGAACACTGTAAAATCGGGGTACAAGACACGGCTTTATTTCCCAAAAATACGGTATACCCTTTGTGTTTGGCAGTATGCAAACCAGTGACTTGGTTAAGGTTATATATATATATAAAAAGTTTAGATTTATTGACAACAAACAAACACCACAGGGGGACAATGAACGGTGCCGAAGAAAAGTAATTAAAGTGTCCTATCTACCTAACTGAATATGTCCCTATACTAAACACAAGGTGGCACACGTTCCTAACCTAGGGTGGTTAACAAAGGTTTGCTACGTAATGGGGTGTATCCCAATGGGCATCTTACCTATTCCAAAGCCCTCAAAAAGCACAAAATCGCATATTGGCATAAACTGTAACTAAACAGAAGCGAGAAGACGATACAAACACTGACACTTCAACTACAATCTCAAAACAGAATAGCTGAAAACTAATTGCACAAAGACGGAACCAAGTCGACTACAAAAACACAAACGAGAGACTCAAGAACGGAGGACAGGTGAGGTTTAAATGAAGATGGGTTGATTGGTTGCCAGCAGTTGAGCTGGCGACGAGGAATGGAGTTGATAGCCAATCAAAAACGGACACCTGAATGTACATTTACATTAATGCATTTAGCAGACGCTTTTATCCAAAGCGACTTCCAAGAGAGAGCTTTACAAAAGAGCATAGGTCACTGATCATAACAACAAGATAGCCCCAAACATTGCGAGCAGCCAAAACATGAAGCATACATTGTGAAAAACCAAATAAGTGCCAAAGGGAAGAACCATAAGAGCATGCAGTTAAACAAGTTACAATTAAACATGAAACTCAAAAAGTGCAAGAGTGTACCTGTAGAAAAGAAGACAAAACAACAATCAACAGTAAAATATTTCACAGCGAGTACAAGAATTTAAAACCATTACAACTAACCAACAAGAGCAACAAGTCTCTCAATACGAGTCATTGTGATCTTGGAGGAAACTAACATCAGGTCCAGCCAAGCATTCCTAAGTGCCGTTGTACTCCCGGAACAAGTGCGTCTTGAGCCTTTTCTTGAAGGTGGGGAGACAGTCAGTGTCCCTGATGGAGGTGGGGAGTTGATTCCACCATTGGGGGGCCAGACAGGAGAAGAGCTTGTGTTGGGACCGGGCGCTCTTGAGCGGTGGGACCACCAGACGGTTGTCAGAAGAAGACCGTAGGTGGCGGGTGGGGGTGTAAGGCTGCAGGAGAGACTTGATGTAGTCGGGTGCAGTCCCGTTCACCGCTCGGAAGGTCAGTACCAGAGTCTTGAATCTGATACGGGCCGTGATGGGAAGCCAGTGGAGGGAGATGAGGAGCGGGGTAACATGGGAGCGTCTGGGTAGATTGAAGACCAGACGGGCCGCCGCGTTCTGAATCCTCTGGAGAGGGCGGGTTGCGCATGCTGGGAGACCGGCGAGCAGCGAGTTGCAGTAGTCCAACTTTGAGAGGACAAGTGCTTGGACTAGCAGCTGGGTGGAATGCTCAGACAGGTATCTCCTGATCTTCTGGATGTTGTAGAGGGTGAATCTACACGACCGGGAGACCGCAGCAGTGTGGGCTGTGAGGGAGAGCTTGTCATCCATGGTCACCCCGAGGTTCCTGGCAGAGGATGAAGGGGTCGCCGATCCCAGGGTGATTGAGAGATTGTGGGAGATGGAGGGTTTGGCCGGGATGATGAGGAGTTCTGTTTTGGCGAGGTTCAGCTGGAGGTGGTGCTCGGTCATCCAGGCGGAGATGTCTGTGAGGCAGGCCTCGATCCTAGCTGAGATCCCCGGATCAGTCGGGGGGAACGACAGGTACAGCTGCGTGTCATCAGCATAGCAGTGGTAGGAGAAGCCATGGGAGGTGATGATTGGTCCAAGCGAGGTGGTGTAGAGGGAGAAGAGGAGGGGTCCAAGGATGGAGCCCTGTGGGACACCAGTGGAGAGCTGGCGGGGGCCTGACACTTTGCCTCCCCAGGAGACCTGGTAGGATCTTCCCGACAGGTAGGATGAGATCCACTGAAGTGCAGTGCCAGTGATGCCCATCTCAGAAAGTCTGGCCAGCAGGATCTGATGGTTAACCGTATCAAACGCTGCAGAAAGGTCCAGCAGAATGATGACGGATGACCTCGAAGCTGCTCTGGCAGACTGAAGGGCAGTGGTGACTGACAGGAGGGCAGTTTCTGTGGAGTGACCAGTCTTGAAGCCTGATTGGTTGGGGTCAAGCAGGTTGTTCTGAGAGAGGAAGTTTGACAGTTGGTTAGATACAGCGCGTTCAATTGTTTTAGAAAAGAAGGGTAGTAGTGATACCGGTCTGTAGTTCTGGAGGACGGCTGGGTTAAGGGAGGGTTTTTTGAGTAGAGGGCTAACTCTGGCCTGTTTGAAGGCAGAGGGGAAAGTGCCGGAAGTAAGAGAAGAGTTAAGGACATGGAGAAGAAAAGTTACGATGGAGGGAGAGATGGTTTGAAAGAGAGGGGAGGGGACTAGATCAAGGGGACAGGAGGTGGGGCGATGAGAGAGAATGAGGTCAGAGATCTCTGCCTCGGACAGGGGAGAGAAAGAGTTTAGACATTTAGTTGGGTCAGTCATAGAGGGTGAGTGGGTAGGAAAGGTGGGTTCAGGGAACCGACTGCTAATGTCAGCAACTTTTTCCTCAAAGAAGGAGGAGAAGTCATCTGCTGTCAGGGTGGAGGGGGAGGGTGGGGGAGGTGGGTTAAGAAGGGTGGAGAAGGTAGAGAAAAGTTTGTGAGGGTTTGAGGCAGAGTTCATTTTGTTCAGGAAGTAGTGGGTTTTAGCATCAGTTATGCGGGCAGAGAAGGATTTGAGGAGGGAGTGATACTTATCGAGGTCCAGACCGTCTTTGGACTTGCGAATGTAGAAACGGAAGGGACACACAGCACACAACTATACGGACACAGGCAGAATTATGAATATATAAACATGGGGCCATGACACATTAACTGTACAGACTAAGATCGGTACTGGGTTTATGTCACCTAATAAAACCAATGGGTCAGTTCCAAGAACCAATTGTGAGACAAATCACAGAGAAACTTAAAATACATTTAAGTATATCATTAAGTAATGTCCTAGGACTATTGAACGTGTTCACTGATGTGTATATGCGTGCCCACATGAATGTTGTT
Source organism: Thaleichthys pacificus (assembly GCA_023658055.1). NCBI lineage: Eukaryota > Metazoa > Chordata > Actinopteri > Osmeriformes > Osmeridae > Thaleichthys > Thaleichthys pacificus. The sequence continues at coordinate 16,916,185 of CM042862.1, read as the reverse complement.
GCGGCTGTTTAAGCAAACTTCATATTCTGTTTATTCCTGCCACCAGATCCAGCTTGGAGATTCCAGAGATTAACTCCATGATCATCAATCCTAAAGTGAGTACATTACATTTAGCAGACGCTCTTATCCAGAGCGACTTACAGTAAATACAGGGACATTCCCCCGAGCCAAGTAGGGTGAAGTGCCTTGCCCAAGGACACAACGTCATTTTGCACAACCGGGAATCGAACTGGCAACCTTCTGATTACTAGCCCGATTCCCTAACCGCTCAGCCACCTGACTCCCGAGTACATTCAAATAAATGAATACGGGGTTGATTTACTTTTTCAGAGAATTGGAGCAGATAGCCAATGTTCAGTTGACTTGAATTGAGACATTTTTCTATCACTGCTTTCTACCTTTCTCCATACCTCAGGATAACAGTCTTGTAGTTGGTGGAGGGGACAATAACATCCACGTAATGGATATGGAGCATGGAGTCTTCAAGGTTCAGGAAAACATTCAAAGAATCCTTGTACTTAATTATTTAAATCTGAAACTTAATATTTTCTCCTCCTTTTACCTTCTCATATCACTTTTATTATGTATTTTTATTTCTCTCAATAGTTAGCTCTTCAGGGCCACACAGACTACATCCACTGTTTGAATGTGAGAGAGAGGGAGGGAGAGATTCTCTCAGGCGGAGAGGACGGCTCTGTGAGGATATGGGGTGAGGGACAGATGCATGCACCTTCACACACCAGTTTTCAATCATTTAGGATAATCCATGTATATTCAATATAAATAGTGTTGTATCTGAGATTACTGCATCTGTTTTTTAGACAGTCGGACCGGCCAATCCGTGCACTGTATTGAAGTTTACAAATATGAGGTAAGAAATAGTCAATAAGTGGGGCCAACCTGCTGGAAACATAAATACGGCATCACTTAAATGATATATATCGATTGATAGGTGCATCGATCGACAGGGCTGGGCGATGTGACAATAGAAAAGCATCCATCGTTTCATATTATGCTTTATAGTTTATACCGCTGTGCGGCAAATCCCCTTTGCTGTGGCAATATTTGTCGTAATTTGGACAGCGGTGCCACGGCGCAAGCACTGGGTTTGTGAGCGGAAAAAGAGCGCACAAAAAACATGTTTTTCCGCTGGTGGGAAAGTTCGCCACATGATCGCCATCATCAACTCTAGGAGTTACATTGTATTTACATTTATTCATTTAGCAGATGCTTTTATCCAAAGCGACTTCCAAGAGAGAGCTTTACAAAGTGCATAGGTCACTGATAACAACAAGATAGCCCCAAAAACATTGCGGGTAGCCAAAACATGAAGCACACATTGTGAACAACCAAAACAAGTGCCAAAGGAAAGAACCACAAGAGCATGTAGTTAAACAAGTTACAATTAAACAACATGAATCGCTATAAGTGCAAGTGTACCTGTAGAAAAGCAAGCAACAGTAAAAAATATTTCAACAATTTAAATCAGTTACCACTAACCAACAAGAGCAGCAAGGCTCTAAGCAAGAGTCATTGTGATCCTTGAGGAAACTAACATGGGGTCCAGCAAACCATTCCTAAGTACCGTTGTACTCCCGTATGTAACTGTAGACGGCTTACAAAAGAAATCTCTGTATTCTCTTTTCAGCTCTTTATATTTTATGTGCTGGTTAGCTCCCTGTCACTTGACAACGAAGAGCAGTGAAAGAAAGGGAGTGATTGACAGCTGATATGAACAAATCTCAAATCTGCATTAAAGTTAAGAAAGTAAAGATGAAGTTTATGTTTTCGTTTAAGGTTATGTAACGTTGGCTAGAACGGTGGACCGGTCACTGTATCAGCTCACAGCAGGCACACATTGTGCAGTAGATACTGAGCGTTTTGTAGAGAAATGAAAACAGGTCACACCACAACAATTATTTGCACTCGCACAAATGCTCCCAAATATATTTAGAGGTTGCACAGAATACATTTCGGGATCAAATGCGACTGGTCTCAATTTCGAGCCTTAATAAAGGAGAAAAAAATCGAATATGAGTAAGTTACTTTTATTTGTTGAGTAGACCATGTGGTCGTTTTATATTTGAGAAAAATCATTGAATTGACAGAAATTGTGCTATATTGTGATATGTATCATTATTGTGATATGAAAGGAATGATATGATTGTTGTTATATTGCACAGCCATATCTTATTATTATTATATTAATATTATTCCGGGTGTACAACTCTTGAACTATTATATTATTCTGGATAGCAGTACAAAAGACAGGAAATGGGCTACAGAATAACCCTCGCCCTCCGACCCCTCAAATCTTTGTTGTCCTCATGTTGAGCTAGACCTGTGCCCGCCCCCAGTATGGCAAGTGGATCTCCTGCCTTGCTACAGACTCTGACTGGATGGTAAGATGTCCAACAACTACCATTGATCTTTGTTTCATTTTTTCCCCCAGTACCTGTGAAGACTTTTTTTTTAAAGATTGGCTGAGCACTCAGCCTCAGTAATTGTTACAATTTGTTAAGTTTTTATGCGCTGCAGGTCTTATGAAAGAGATTAAGAATGTTTTAAAGCACTTGATCCAGTTGATCAGTGGCATATCTAATTTCCAAAATCGAAATATCAAGTCACTCTTCAGTTTCAGGTATCACATTTGTAGTAACCTGTTGGTATAGGGAGTCATACATTTAAACAACCACTTCCTTATTGTGCTGCTCTCCTTCCTTATCAGCTCTGTGGAGGAGGGCCATCCCTTTCTCTCTGGCACCTTCGATCCATGTCCCCCACCTCTGTCTTCCCCCTAGCAGGCTGTCAGCGACAAGCAACCTTCTACCAGGACATGGTAAGACTTCACTCTGGGTGTTTGATTTTGTGTCTCCTTAACTGTTATTAGATGTTTTTTGTCCTTTTTCAGTCTGCACTTAATTTTTTTTTTTTTAACAATGCCTGTCTAGATCCTGTCTGTGGGTGAAGGCCAGTGCGTGTCCCACTGTCTTCTGGGGGGCGAAGTGAAAGCCCAGATTCCCTGCACCCCCCATTCACTCAACACTCTGGCTTTTAACCGCAACAGCACTGAACACAGGGTAAGCAAATCCATCGTAACACCCAACTATCTTTGGTTTACCTTCCATCTGAGAGATAGAAAACTACATAACCATGATTGACATGACACCACAGAGCCAGATAAAGTAGCTACCTGTACCCTGCTCTCTCCTTTTCAGCCCTGACCTGACACTGACCCTCCACACCTTGTTTTTGTGCCCATTTCAGCAATGATTCAGTATAAGTCAAGGTTAATGTGTCCTGACGACAGAACTAGATGCTGTTTGAAATGTAATGGCCTCATCAGTTATTCAGGTTTTGTTGCTTTAAAGATAGATACTAAGAAAGGGAAGGAAAAACCCTGAATGAGTAAATTAGAATTAATTAGAAACTTAACACATGCAGATGCTTCTGTTAGAAGCAAATTAGGCTACTCATTAGAAGCAGCACTGACTATGTTCGGGCAGTCGTACTCAGTGACGTGCGGTGATGTCAGTAAGAGGCTAGGCACTGAGTTATGAAAGCCAGATTACTTAATTTATTGTTAGGCTAATATGTCAAAACAGTAAACGCAGTAAACAGTACAAGCAGTAGCTTACAGCCGCTGACTGTTAGCACAGCCAAATAGCCAATCTTTTCTTCCATACCAGTTTGTTTGAAACGATCGAAAACATGTTGTCCCTTTTGCTGCAGTAGTCCATCTAAGTCTGGCGTAGACCTCCCTCTTGCTATTAACTCCTTTTTTGAATAAAATCGAGCTAGGAGAAATTCCTCAACTCTGTGATATCGGCAGACACCGCTGCTGTCATTTTGACTTGAATTTTGCGGGGATTACGCTTACAATGTACATTACATTACATTTAGTCATTTAGCAGACGCTCTTATCCAGAGCGACAACGTCATTTGGCACGGCCGGGAATCGAACTGGCAACCTTCAGATTACTAGCTCGACTCCCACACCGCTCAGCCATCTGACTCCCAATGTAATGACGTTAGCTGCGCAAATGTCCAGTAATATCTCGATTTTAATTGGTCCTTGTTTGATACGTAACGTAGATGATTACTGGCATAACATATTTACGTGCAAAGGCACAGCAGAGTTGTGCTTTTCGACTTACATGTTGAAGAATACAGGATCGAAGTGCGCATGCGCAACATGAGTTTTTCGCTTGTCGTCCGCAATGAATGGACAGTAAAAGCACTGCTTATTCTACCATTTTTTGGTATTTGATTATGCGTAACTGCTACATTTGTTATCGTAACGTCTAAACAATTGGAATAACACACATATTGCATATATAAATCACAAGAATAATCAGTACAAATACAAGTTTATTAAATAAAATGATTTAATAAACATTTTTACGTTTGAATTTTGGCAGGGTAGGCAGTGCCTACCTTGCCTACACGTCACTGGTCGTACTTCCCTTTAGGAGGATGTTAGCAGGCGTTGCACCAAACGTTGGTGCTCCGGATTTGTTTCCCACCTGGCTCAAACCTCGTACACGTAATCTGCGATCGACCCTGGTTCGCGTGGTTGACTTTTCTGTCGGTCTCAAAATTAATTGTCTCTTATATCCTGTGTTTTTGGGCGTGTCCCTTCTTGGTTGGTGGGTTAGGAAAATCAAAGGTCTATGAGCAAGTCATACCTGTGTTCAATTAATGTCCAGGTCAACCAATAGGTACAGTGGCCCTGAAGTGCAAATCACAACAACAAATAGAAAAACGCAACTGCAAATCATAAAACACAACGGCAAATAGGAAAACATTTCAACAAATCATAAAACACAATGGCAAATAGGAAAACACGACAGCAAATAGGAAAACACGACAGCAAATCATAAAACACAACAGCATTAACTTCTACCGGAAAAGGTAGGGCCTATCTAGCAGAGGATGGACCCTCCTGATTGGACAGACGGACTGTCTGTCTTTTAACAGGAAGGAGAGGTGAAAAACACGGAAAAACATCTATTTTGAAAACATGAGTACTCCCGAAGATACTTTCGCTATTTTTAAGAATTATTTTGAAGCAGGGCATACATACTATGGAGGATTATAGGGGCCAAAACTAAATAAATACATAAATAATTTAATGGTTAAATACTTGAACAAATAAATAATTATATAATACAAAGCTTAAATAAATGACTAACTATATAATTTAATGCCTAATTGACATACAAAATGTATACATTACAAATTAAATGACACGAAATATATAAATGTTACATGTATTTGTGTGTATATATATAGATTTACATTTTCATGTGTTCATTTATTTATTTATACTTTCATTTATCCACGGTGTAACTTGTTGCAGCAAAATAAATCTGTTGTCCCCCCTCAAAAGTCAGGGGGCATCATCAATATGAAAATGTGAATGAAAATGTAAATTTTCATGGTCATTGAATGATTTTGTGATTTTTCCTTTAATCAATTGTTCATGATTATGATCATAATAAAACACAGGCCAAAGAGTTTTGTCAAAAATACTGTTAGTATAGTGTGCTGCTGAGTCGTGTTACTGCACGTGCACACCGGCAACAACTCACAGCCTTGCAGGGGAGGGGCAAAGTGAGCTTGGGCAAAGTGAGCTTGAGCGAAGTTAGAGGAGCGGTGTTTGCACAACCACTATGATGTAAAGGGAGTTGTGTACTGAATGTAGAGAAGAGAAATTGAAACTTAAGTATCGATCTCATCACGCCAGTATCAATCAGTAGCCTACTGATACCAACGTTGGTATCGATCGATAGCCTACTTTAGATCGATTCGCCCACTCCTATGCTGTACCATCTCGCCGAGGATCGTGAACACATTTTCATTGATGTCTGTGTCAGTCAGGGCCGATATCATTGCTATAATTTCAGCGAAGCTCTCAATATGATGTAAAAAAAAAAAAAAGTGAATTAGCAGTTGCCTCAATCTCTTCAGCTACAGCCAACATTTTCGACCACTGTAGCATGCAATATTTCATTCATTGAATCCGCACTAGGTGCTGCCATCTTGAATCAGTCAAAAGCAGTCGATTCAAGTTGAACCACCAATCAGAGGCTTTAACCCACCCCCTGACTTGGTGAAGGGTGATGACAGATGTATTATGCTGCAGCAAATTACTAGCCTGGCTCTGCCCTCCTACGTACTTCTGCTCAATTTAGATTTTGCTTCTGTACTAGGTCTGGGATTTTGGTGTATTAGTCGGTTTTTGGAAACAACATTTTTGTAGGTCCAATCAGCGAACAGAGGGAGTGGCTGAGAACGATGACGTTTATGTCGTTCGCTAGTTTGAGTTGTAGTTCAGTCATGGCGGCGGAGTCGCTGCCGAATATCCAAAAGTTAAATCCGGAGCAAGAACAATCTTTGCTAAGTTTTGTTGGTGACCATGATGTTGTGGCCCTCCTCCCCACGGGGTTTGGGAAAAGTTTAGGGCTGCAACAACGAATCGATTAAATCTATTAAAATCGATTATTAAAAGCGTTGGCAACGAATTTCATTATTGATTCGTTGTGTCACTCGATTATTACGCCACTCAATATGTCGCGGAGATGTTTGAGTATTAAAAAAAAAAGTTTAGTTGAACGCGGAGTGGAGTCCAGACCAAAGAACAGAGAGAAACATGGCTATAAAGTGGCATAGTGATGTCTGGCTTCACTTCAACAAAGTAGATGAAAATACTGTAATGTAATATTCCATATACATAACATTATGGGAACACTATAGAATGTTGTGAATTATTTTTGCTTTACTTGCCGTGTTTCAGTTAGAAGAATGCATCCACAACGGGAGTTACATTCTCTGGCTTGAGCACCTAACCTGCATTTGCATCTTTTTGTGCAGATACAAGTTGTAATGTTATGTTTATTTTGTGTATTACTGGAGTTAATTTACTCTTCAGCTTCACCTCATGCAGCTATTTCAGATATTTATTTTTCGATAACACTGATGCAGCAAAAGCAGTGTTCTTTTTTCTAGTCATGTTTGCATAGACATGTTTTCATGTCATTTTCGTAACAATCTTTAAATAGGTGAAGGGTGATTGTAATTCCAGAAAAGTTATTCCAAATGATCACTTATTCTGTTATGAAATATTGATATCTTGATAGCCGTGGTTGATCTTTTACAAGTGTGGAGTGACACCCCTCCAGAGTTCCAAATCATTGTTGGATTGTGACAACTTAGGCACATCAAAGTTGTTATGGTGGCCCAACATAGTGTTTTTGAGTAGTAGATAGTGTTGAGTGTTGTTATTAAAGACTTATTTAATATTAATTGTGTGGGTACTGACTGAAGGTTGATTCTGTTTGCATGATCTACCAACAATCATAATTCAAACATTTTTTCCACAGGTGCTGACAGTAGGAGGCAGCAGTGACCAAGTAGATGTATTTACCAACCTGTCCTATAGAGCATTTTCCCTGTCCTTCTAAGGCACATCTTACCATATCGTTGCAAAATGTGTAATCTTGCTGAAGTAATAAAGTGCGTCTAGTATTTAGAGTAATTGTATATGGATGGACATGAGTTATTATTGGTGAAACTTATGGTTTTTAATTCTATTAAATATTTGTCTACATTGCTTTTATTCTCATGACTATTTATTACTGATCAAGACCTGGGTTTTGTTATTTTGACGACTTCTGTAAGCTTTCTGGCAGATGGACTTGGCTCCACCATTTTGGTAAGCAAATCAAACTAAAGGAATTTTATCAGGCTGAAAATTGCATGAGGAATGTTATCGGGATGCAATTGTGTTGGCTGTGGGCAACTGGCGTGAGTGAAGAAGGAAAAGGAGGAGGAGGGAGGTTTTCAGAGAAAGAAGGGCACATGATTTAGCAGAAGCATGTGTGAGTGACTCAACTCACAGGTGTGGCCCGAGACAACGGTTCGTGGACCACGACACTCCGAACTGTCAATCTTCAAGAACCGCGACGTACTTACTTCTTCAAACGGAAGACTACACATTCTAACTTCAGTATTGCGAACCCAGACATGGCCGTAAGTTTTAACGACACAATCGTAATTGGTCATAAAAATACCTTAAAACATTCTGGTACTTCCGCTGATTAAAGAAGATTCTGGACATGTTTTATTAGTAGACATAGCTTGAAGTGCTTGGGCTACAGGCTAAGTTAAGCAACTAGTTATCTGATGGCATTAGCACTAGAGCTAGCCTACATAGTTTGCTAGCGCAGTGTGGGTGGCTGTTTGCTGGCTAACGAGCGTTAGCTCGCTAGATTGTCGCTCATCTTATTGAGCTACTGCTGTGTCCAATTCTAGACAACTTCGTTATTGTTTGCAAAGTTAAATAATGTTAGCAGCCTAGTTGCCAGGGTAATATAGTTTCTGAACTAGACGGTATTTAGCTAACCTTATCACCACTTGACAAATCCTGACTTCCTCTAGCGGGTTTGAGTTGACAAGATGAAAATAATTACAGAATTGTCTTTGCCCTGTGGCTGGAACATACTTTTCTTCTCCAGAACATTGTTTGCTAAACTTGCTAAGTTAACTAGCGAGTAACGATAACTTATTTAGCATAGAATGTATTCATATAAGTTGATATTACTGTTTCTGCGACCCAAGTAAAATATCGACACTGATAACACACCCAGTTTAGTTTAGGGAGCTTTAGCATTAATGTTTGTGTACTACTACTTACTGTAACGGGAATCAGCTATTTCTCTTTGCTTCCTATTTCCTCTTCCATCCTTTTAAGTGATAATCAACTACACTTTCCTGTTGAAAAATGACTGCTATGGCTGTATTTGTTTCCCCCAGAGTTATAGGGCCAATTTCTCTTTTCACAGTTTAGGTTATGCTTTCGTCCATCAATGTCCATGAAGTCAGAAAACCTTTTGGCCTCACCTTGCCTCTCCTTCACCCAGCTACCTAATGAGTTCAGGTGGGAATTCATGGAAGCCTATATGTGTGTAGAGAGGGTGTGTGCAGTGCAAGTTAAATTTAGTATCACAGCTGTTATAAGGACAGGGTACACCAACAGTATTGACAGTGGCAAAATATCATCAGAAATGTATGACAATTCATACATCAAAGTGCCATACTTCAAAGTGCCAGGCTTCTATGCTCATCTTCATATTAATTTACCATTTGTTAACTGTAACATTAACTTTCTCTCTCATTCAGGGATTTGGGCAGGAAACAGACACGCTAGCCACTTCTCTTTCACCCATAACCAAGGAGAGGAAGCGGAATTGAGAGATTGAGACTGGAGGCAGCTCAGTGGATTAAACTTCTGTCAAAAAGAAGACTATTTTTGCTAAGAACTACCAATTAGTGTTCCTGTTTCCGTACAGCTATGATACCAACACTGGAAGAGCGTATGGAAAAAAAGAAAATGGATCTTTAACTGTAGTTAATTACCTCTTTTGTGCGGACATAGAGGGAGGTGCAATTGCTTGATTGAATAGTCTTGAACTGTGTAGTGGAGACTTTCAAGCAAAGTCCATACTGCTGCTGCCATTAAACGTGGGGAACAAATATTTTAAAAACCTTAGGAACTAAGTGTTAAAACAATGCTACAGTGGACTGAGGGGAACAGAAAGAGGAGAAACTGGTCATGTCTGACTGGAATAAATTGGGAATCCCCGACATGTGTTAGTGGGAGGAACTGGAACTGAGGTGGGATCACAAGTTAAAGAAGACTTTGGCACTTTGGAACACGGTGTCAACGGCAATAGAGTTGGACAGTGGAGATAAATTAGAAATTCAACAGGATTTTTAAAAACAAAATCTTCTGCCTCTGAACTGCTACAGTATTTTACAAAAGTTAATTGTATTGGATCTAGGGAACACAGGATTCTGCTGCAGTAGAACCACATTCATTGGAAGAGGAAGAGACATCCAAGAGAGCTCTTTAAATGGCGGGAAAGGACTACAACCATCTCTTCAAGCTTCTAATCATCGGAGACTCCAGTCAGTGCATCTTAATGTTCAAATCCTGGCAATAATGTTGAGTTATCCTAAAGTTTGCCACAATATCTAGACTTGTTTTGCTATTCACTTAGGCTAGATTTGAAACCTTGCATTGCCAGTAGGGTTGCAAAATTTTGGGAATTTTGCCGCACAATCTTGGTTAAAAGAACCAGATTTAATGCAAATTCAGTTTAATTTCTACTCTGTGCATTCCCCCATCACATGCACAGATAATTCTCATTTTAATGCTCTTATCAACATGGAAAAGTGGATCGGATTGCTTCGTGCAAATGTTTTTTTTTCCAATTTTTTATTGAAAACAACATTGCAATCGCCTGGCTTTGATGAGGGGGCGGAGAATTCGCATCAGCTGTGTGCTTGGCAATCATGTGGTATTTCAGACTGGACGTGCTGCAATTATGGCTCAGTTCACAACGACAAAACACACAGATCACTTTGGTCTTGTCAATAAAACCATTTGGCAACTTTTTAAAAGTAAACTTTCCATTCAGAATCTTATTGGCATCCATTTCGGCGTCTCGCGCTCGCCATCCACTCAAAACATTAGCCTACTATTTAGCCGGCTCGCAAACCTAAACAAGTGTGTGCGACGTGCCTGTTGTTTTGTTTCCGGTCTAGCTAGATCCGGTGTGGCGTTGTAGTTTTTCTAACGTCAGTAGTTCTTGCAACAGCATGTGAAAACACTATAAAACTTGCTAGGCCAAAAATAATGTTAATCTCGCGATAAACAAATTGACGCCGTAAAATGGGTTTGCGTTAACTCCGTTATTAACGCGTTTAACTGCCATAACACTACTGGCAATTAGGGTTGCAAAGGGGCAAAAAATGTCTGTTACATTTTCGGAAACTTTCATGGGAATTTTTTAAATATTGAACACTTCTCAATCAGAAAGCTAAATTTATGAGTTATAAACTAAAACCTACTTTCTTGTATTTGCCAGTTAAACATTAATACCATGCATCAAATATATTTACTGGTATAAAGGTTCCAGTCCAAATGCCTTTACATTAACTCAGAAGTATCAGGACTGGTGTAGAGGCTCGTGCTTTCATAGGGATTAGGGGTGGGGGGAAAAAAATCGATTGAAGTTTGAATCGCGAATCAGTCTTCTAGCGATTCACATCGATTCACAAATGTCAAAAATCTATTTAATTTGTAATTATTTTTAATTTATTTTTAATTATTTTTATTTTTATTCCACACTTAACTGCCTATCAAAGTCAAATAGAAACAAGTAACACTAAATTTAGTGTTACTTGTTTCTATTTATAGCGAACTGGAATCAAATGAAAGCACATATTGAATCTAAATTTGATTTTAAAAATCGAATCATGACCCCAGGAATTGAATCGTGAGGTAGGCCTACCAAAAGATTCCCACCCCTAATAGGGATGCAGCAATACAGTTAGCCCACGGTTAAATACATACCTCGTTTTTTTTAACCACAGTTTTCGGTTCTGATGGCTTGGCACATACGTGGTTTTTATTTATTTATTCTTCGCTTGTGCAACGGCACTGGGTTGCACCAGCAATGCGTAAATTCAAACGTAGCCAAGAACATAACTACTAACTTCGGTTGGAGTTTATGTGCTACTACCATTTTAAGGGCTGCACCAACTGAAATAGTTCCAACGTAGACATAAGTCACAACTTAAATCTTACACTCAGCCCTTACTAGGTGTAAAGTCCTTCGTAAAATAACGGTTGGCATGGTGCGACCATTTGGAAGATGAGGCGGAGGCGAATTATAATGCCTGTTTTTTTGCGTCGGCAAGGTTTTCTTTGTGATAGATTACACCCCTTGGACATTTATGATGACTTTGATTTATACCTGCGCTTTGGTTTTCCACGAGCGGAGATAGAGAGAATTACCGACCTGCTAGCAGCAGATTTGCAACATGACACAGACAGAAACAGGGCCCAAGTCTGTCCCTAAAAGTGTGTGGCAGACTGGCACTAAGATATTTTGATACAGGATCATTTCAAAACTAGGTTGGGGATTTAATTCTAGTGCATACATCTACTGTATGTACAGGAGAAGTTGCGCTATCCTTGTATCAGCGCTTTAACAACTATGTTCAGTTTCCAACACAGCCTGAGCCACAAAACATGAACCGTCAGAAACATCAGATAGCCGATATCCCCGACATACTTGGCTGTGTAGATGGACCCAAAGACAACGAGAATTACTTTGTGAACAGGAAGGGATACCACTCAATCAACACTCAGATTGTGTGTGATGCTGACCTTGTAATTATAAATTAGGTGATCAAATGGCCAGGGGCAAAGCTGGACAGCAAGTGTCAGTGAGAATGTGTTAAGGCCGATTTATACTACTGCGTATCCGTTACGGACAGACGCACGGACGGAGTCGGACGGATAGGTTGAATTTATACTACTCCGAAGGCTCTGGGTGCTGAAAGCAATTCTCCGCCAGAAGAGTAGGTGGCGCTGCACTGCGATGCTAGCTAGGTTATCGAAAAGTCGGAGCAAATTTACAAATGAGCCGTTTCATCAATAAAATAAGCACATTTTCAGCAACTACACTGCCCATTTCTCGTCACATTTTAATTCAGATGCTGATTTACATGTACTGTTTAGCTGAAATATGAATTATAAAAACATACAGCAATGGCAGTCAAAGGATTCTGTTCGTCTTGTTGGTCACGGCAAACCCGCCCCTGACGCAAGCGGTTCTTAATACGGACCAATCACAGCCAAGGGGTATCCGTAAAATGACGGACAGACGGATAGTTAGGAAAATCAGGAGGTGCACGTAGAGCTCTCCGAGGGACACGGAGAGGGCGTTCCCTGTCTCCGTGTCCGTAAAAACGCAGTAGTATAAATCGGCCTTTACAGTGACAATTCAGCACACACAAAGACCAGAAATGTGGTCGAGTGGTGCATAGGTGTTCTGAAAAGCCGATGGGCCTGTTTGCACAGAGGTATACAATTACACTTAATTCCAACATCATTGCCTTCTTTATTTTAATCTCTGCAGGCTCTGGATCCTCATTTAACTTAGTCTATACCGACTGAATACTGCAATACGTTTATTAAGAACATATCTAATAATAATTAGGGATGCACCGAATCCAGATTTTTACGGTTCTGCCTAATACCGAATCCACTGGTTAAGATTCTGCCGTATCCGAAACCGAATACCGAATCCTACTCCCATCCTCAGTCCATTAACACAGTGAACACATTAATGAAGTAAACAACGTCCACAGCAGTGTAGTTTTAATTTAATTTTAACTCAAAAAAAAAGAGAAAAGAATGGGCAACATTATGCCAGGAAGACAAGTGGGAAAAACTATTTTGACAAATACCATATGATCCAATCAATATCCAAAATATTAGCCTTTTAGATTTCTAGAATTTCTTTTGGATGTTTCATACACAAATGTTTTAACAGTGGAGATGTTGTGTATTGTTTAGGGTCCTTGCCACCACGAGACCAATTGGCATTGCAAATTGAACATATAGCTCAACTTGAATCGCCTTCTTTTGACTGAAAGTACTGCCATACAACACTTTTTCTGCTCAAGAGTTCCATTTTCACTTTCTCTCAGCCTACTGCATTCCACCTACGTAAACACCTTCCCGTAATCAACGGCGGCGTCATTACGTTGACCAGCGTAGGGTTCGGTTCGGTGGAAAAAAATTCTAAGGTTCGGCCAAAACCGAACCCCGTCAAAAAGCCCAATATTCGGCCGAATCCTGGATTCGGTGCATCCCCAATAATAATCATCCAAATGTTTGAAATAAGAAATTTCACAAACAATATAGAAACAGTAATATTATAAATACATTAAAAAAATAATAATAATGTATTTCCTATTCATTCTTTCTTTCTGCAAGGTTTGACCAAATTGGAACAGTATTAGTAAGAGTTGGCTGAATGCTATGGCTTATTTGAAAGTGTGATGGCGTATGCCTTTGCTTTTAGATCTTCTTGTGGTGTAAATACTTCCATGTTCAATTTGATCTTTTCAAGCAAATGTTTTATTTTCCTGCTTTTGTGTTTCCTGTGTGAGCTTCTCAATTTCAGATGTAAAGATTTGACATCTTAAGGCCTTTGCACCCTGGACACAGGTTCTTTCACTTTTATAAAACCAGGTGCTGAGGTCCAAATACAATGATACGATCCGATACGGGTTTTTTTACCAAAAAAGTAAATGCCGCAAAATTGCTCAGAGAAATAACGTCACTGATGTGCAAGCTTGCACTGTCTGGATACAGGTGCAAATTTATCGCTCAAAAGAAAAAATGTGTCCAGTGTGCAAAGGCCTTTTTAGTGTGTTAATATCAACTTCTGTGCTAGGAGCAGGAGGCCTTCTCTTGCCTTTAGCACACTTGGCTGCTGGTGGTAGGTGGCTGCTGGAGTTATCCTTATGGGACTGTGAAGGCTTACTGTTGACTACATCCAGTCTAGTAAAGGTGGGTTCTGGGGGTTGGAGGGATGCTGGCTCAGGCAGACATGCTTCTGCAGGTAGGGGGAGAGGTTGTTTGACTGTATGAGAGAAAGGTGGTGCTGCTGGTGGGTGAGATTCTGGTGAATCCGGTGCTGGAGCTTATTCTGCTGTTCCACTCGTAACCCCACATGAAATGCCAATTACTGTGGGGGAATCCTCTCCAACAATTTCCAATACTAGAGATGAGAATGGTCCCATGTCTGGCTTTGGTTTGCAATTTCCTGTTGGGAAATGTCATGGAAAGTCCTCAATGGCTTGTATCTTCAAGTCGATCCACTTCTTCGTCACTTCTTTTAACATCCCTGTGCTCCACTCCTTTTGCATTATGGTGTCTGATATGCAAGCCCAAATCTGCATATTATTTTTACATTTTCTGTGGTTATTCAGACTGCAAATCTGTGGAATTTTGCGGATGGAGTTAATATAGCTTTAAAGATATTCAACCTTTTGGATATTTTAATTGCAAGATTCCTCCATTTTCCTCCCGAAAACTCCCTGGCCCTGTCTCTTCCTGTAATTTAGGTTGACAAGTATTTCCATCTCAATTCTTCTGGGCTTCAAAACATTTTTGGCTAACATTTGAATCTTGGCTACAGTAGCTAGTCTAACATGAGCGTTACTGCATCAGTTTCAGGGGTGACAGACTTCCTTTGCTTACTATCACATAGAATAGAGACATACAATGGGCCTCATTAACCAATATCTTCCTGAGTTATTTCTTAAATTTGTTCTTAAGAAAGTTCCTAAGAAAATCTACGTGTGATTCATGACGTGTTCCTAAACAGCAGAATTGTTCGCAGGTGTGGTCTGAGAATGATGAATCCCAATATTTCGCAAGTTGAAAGCTTGTGCCCCGTTGCTACCAATTAGCATAGGTAAACGCCCCGTTAATTCCCATAAAAGAGCATGAGATGGCAGGACCGTGTAACCTGGTCCTAACCAGACCCTCGTACATTTCATTTGTACAGAGGGTCTGGGATCGCTCCATTGACAAGCGTTGACTTCCTTGAAGGCGGGTACTCTGATGAAGTTTAAAACTATTGGATCTGCCCAGAGACACTCTGACACGCAAGAAATCTGCGAACGCAAGCTGTCATGAATATTTTTTGTTCAGCTTGTTCGTTTGGCCGATCAATGTCATCATGACACGCACGCTTTTTATTTCGAGTCTTCGGGTCTGTAATTTACGGAGCCCCAGACATGACTTCAGAAAGAAATGTAAAAATGCTAATTCGTGCCCACGAAATGCTAATTCGTGCCCACGAAATGCTAATTCGTGCCCACGAAATGCTAATTCGTGCTATTTTGGGGATAACGACGTATAGCCTAACTATATTGCGGGCAGTTCTGCTATACCTGTGTGGGCCACATATACCCAGAGCAAGCTAAAGGTGCAGTCATGGACAGAGATGATTTGATTGCAGAGCTGCCAACTCTCACGGTTTCGCCGTGTGACACACGCATTTCAACCATTTCTCACGCTCTCACGCCACACATTGTATATCTCACGCTGAAAAGGCAACGCCAAACAAGTAGCCAAGCTAACGTTGTAAACAGTAACGGACGAGGCGCAGGTTAACGGAGTAAAGCATCATTGACGCGCAAACAGCCGTGTAAACTCGCCTGGGGGGGGAGTGAAGCTCGCGAAAGCTCGCCTAAGGAGGGGGGGGGATGTTTAGGGACCATCAACAAATTACACGTTTCAAAAGTCAATAGCTTCTCAACAACATGAACTAGGAGCGTCAAAATAATGTTAAACTGTTGAAGATGTATGCATTCATGCTGCACAGCCTTTATTTAGTTAATTTTCATCTCAAGTTATTAAAAATGTATTCTTAATTCAAAATAAACCTTCAAACTTCAATAGCTTTTGGTCATGTGACCTATAATCCTCAAATTCATTTCAGTGTTCACTGACTATATATATATAGCCTATATATACATATACATACATATTTATTAAAAAATATACCCCGAGGAGCATGCCCCAGACCCCCCGATGGGGTCGGATCCTTTTTTCATCCCTGATGAGTTTGCACCCCTGACTATAATATAATTATAATGTTGAGTAATGTTTTTATAGCTTGGAAAACTACCAGACATATTGCTAGTCTTATCAAATATTGTTTATGTAAATCCAATGGAAGATTTAAGAAATTAATCAAATTGACTTGGTCTAATCATTGGAAACTTTTAACCTGTAACTGGTAGGTTGGTTGTCTTGTCAGTACTGTGGAAAAGGGATGCTTGATTTCCTATTGACATTGTCATTACTTTCTACTTTCTACCTCTGTCTCAGATGTAGGGAAAAGCAGTCTACTTCTGCGGTTTGCAGACAACTCCTTCTCTGGTGTGTTGAAAGAGCTCTTATTTCTGGTGCTTTTATGAATGTCTACTTTAGATAGAATATATGTTATGACTGCCCTTATTCATGTTTTCATGGGGAGGGGGGTTGAGTCAGGAAAACTAAACACTATTGTCTTGGTGACCCTCAGGCAGCTACATCACTACAATCGGTGTGGACTTCAAAATTCGTACCATAGACATTGATGGGGAAAGAGTTAAACTGCAGATCTGGGACACAGCAGGTCAGGAGAGATTCCGAACCATCACCTCCACGTAAGCCATCTGTTTATACTCTAAAACTGGGTCATGTTAGATTCACATAACTCATGACACCGCCTGTGCCAAAATGAAGAATGTATTTTATTAAGTCATACAATCAATATTCTTTGAAAAACTTAATTTACCATACTTTTTTACGCATTCTTTCTTGTCCCACAGATACTACAGAAACACTCATGGAGTAATCATTGTTTACGATGTCACAAATCCGGAATCTTTTGTGAATGTGAAGAGGTGGCTAAATGAGATTTCTCAGAACTGTGACAACGTTTGTAAGATTTTGGGTGAGTTTGGGCCCTCCAAAGGTGAACTTTGAGTTATAGACAGTTCAAGATCATTTGATTGATGAATAATTTTGAAAATGTATAGGCAAGTGTGGTAATTATTTTTCAATTGTGCTGGTTAAGTAAAAGAAGAAAAGTGAGTAAAGATGTATTAGGAAAAAAGCGATGTACTGTAAAAGTACCTCAATCTTTCTCACCCTCCATTCTTTTGTTTTACCAAGTGGGGAACAAAAATGAAGACCCCACCAGGAAACAGGTGGACACCCAGGATGCCTTGCGGTTTGGGGAGTCAGTGGGAGTCAGGGTGTTTGAGACAAGTGCCAAGGAGAACATTAATGTAGAAGAGGTGAGCTCGAAATCTGCCTTCTTACATTGGGGTTCCAGACGGGAGTGTGGTGGGGGGTTGGGGTCAGTCTATCCTTATTACCTCTTTGTTCATTGTTGTAATCTCTGCTCCCACTTTCCATTTTTCCCCTCAGATGTTTATGGAATTCACTCACATGGTTCTTCGGGCAAAGAAGCAAAGCCAGATTCGTACAGAGAAAGAAAGGGAGAGAGAGAAGGACACGGTTCATATCAACTCACATAGAGACAGAGAGAGGAGGAAGAGGGGGAAAAAGTGTTGCTGAATTATAGGACCAATGAAGAAAAAGTCAAACAACTGTTCAGACAATGGCCCTGTTTACATCTCTAAACATGATTGAGAGCAACTAATTGGGGAAATATCCCAACCTAGACTATTGAATATAACATGGATAATGGAGGTGTGCAAAGTTTTTTATACACAATTAATAGACGTATTACTGAATGGTTCTATGTTTTCAGAAGAGGCTACACTGGGTAAAAATGGGTCTGGTTTGAAATGAATAGGATAGACCAAGGGAGAGTTCTGCCAAAGTCTATCACCATTGAATGGGGAAAAGACTGGAATTTATTTTGACTTTGCACTAAGAATGGGTGTCGAGATTGGGCAGTGAACCACTTATGTGCCAAACTTATTTTGTAGTTATTTGTGTTTATTAATGTCATTTTATAATTGAAATGGAAACGGCTTTGCAGAAATGTCAAAACGATCATTAAAACCCTAATCTAGCAACAGACTTGGGGTGTGTTCACACTTGGCAGGTTTGGTTTGAACGAACTCTGGTGTGTTCGTGGGAGTCAGGTGGCTGAGCGGTTAGGGAATTGCGGCAGTAATCCGAAGGTTGCTGGTTCGATGCCAGATGCCTGCCTGTGCCAAATGACGTTGTGTCCTTGGGCAAGGCACTTCACCCTACTTGCCTTGGGGGAATGTCCCTGTACTTACTGTTAGTCGCTCTGGATAAGAGCGTCTGCTAAATGTAAATGTGTTCAATACTGCCTTTTGTAGGGCAGTATTGGTCCCAACGTGAAAAGGGGGGTTGGTATGTTGGTTCCAACATTAAAAAGGGGTGGGTATGTTGACACTAACAAATAGCATCGAAGAGTAGATGTTCAAAACGGCCGTGTCATCAATGCACAAAATTACATGTGACATGTTTTCTAATCAAATATATTTATATAGCCTTTTTTAATAGCAATGTCACAGAGGGCTTAACATACGCCCTAAGAACTGCCCCTCAACCAACCCAAACCCTCAAGGAAGACAAGGAAAAATTCCCAGAAACGAATTTGAGGGAAATATTTAAGAAACCATAGGAGGATGAGGGGGAGCAGGAGTAGAAGGATTAATCCTCTTTAATGTAGAGGGTGGTTTCATGCAAATTATTTCAAATGTTTTGAAGATGTTTACAGATTTCAGGCTGAGGTTGAATCTGGAATCAGAGCAACACTGCCACCTATCTTAGAGCATGAGAAATGTGTGAGTACACAAAATCCAGAGGGGACGCTTCATTCAGAGGGGTATATTCATCAGGCTTAAGCCAGGTTTTGGTGAGTCCAATCAGGTCCAGACTGCATTCAGACATCAGATCATTTATCAAAACAGCCTTTGTGGATAGGGATCGGATGTTTAGGAGTCATATTTTCCAGTATGAGTTTTTAGCAACTTCGTCTTGGGAGAAGTTTTCTCTGAAACGGTGATGCTGTTAGGAGCAAACTTGGTAGTAAGGAAAACAGGGGCTAGCCTGCACCCTAAGATTAGCTGATTAGATGTTGGTAGTTCTGGCCACAGGTACACAGTATACTACTGCCGATGGCTCTAATCTAATGTTACGAGTGATGGAGTCACCGATCACTAACATCTGAGCAATGGCGGTCCTAGCACCTTTGGCGACCCGGGCAACGTTTTCCCCTGCACTCCCGTCTGCTTTTAGGGTGACCAGAAGCATGACCCTGAAAAGAAGGACACATCGGTCCAAAAAGGAGGACAAAGGGTCAAAAAGGAGGAAAATCCCCAAAAGTTGTTGACCGGGGGGGATGGGGGCCATTAGTATGAAATTAAGACAATAACATTAGTCATTTTAGTAAGTCAACATTTGTAATCTGAATACAAATGGATATAAGGTGCCCTTACAATGGCCTAAATTGGACTGTTCCCATGCCCTTACTTCCAATGGAAAAAGGTGCTGTTATGAAGTGCCCTTTATGCTGCCCCTACATGACAGTGTCCCAAATGTTGCCCTTTCCAAAGAAGACAATTAGATTCTGTGCCCAACAGTCTCCCCTAATGTTCCCAGTAGGGCATGCTTTCCCAAAGTGAGGCTGTGACAACACTTGGCACAGCCACAGTCTGTCACTGTCCAAGCCCCCTCTGGATCTGTGGAGGCAGACTACGTTAATTGGAAATACTCGTAATATAATAATGATAGTCATGCTGAGCAATTTTAAATGACTGTTCTGCCAAACAAAGTGTGCAGTTTGGGTCACCTTCTGATCTAAAAAGTCAGTGCTGGATCTGTGCAATACTAGTCATTTCAGTGAATCCCCATTTAAGTCATGGTTATCTTTCCCTTTTATCTTCAAGCTCAGCATTTAGCCTATCAGTTAATAAATGTGTGTGGCAAAGTTATTTTGAAGTAATTTTTGATTTTGTTCAAGATGTGAAGACAAAAACATTATTAGCCCACATCAAGTGCAATTAACCATGGCCTTCTTCAGTGTTTTGAATTTTATCCTACAATTTTCAATTGCTGCCACGTTCTTTTTTGGGCTATTATTCTCAATCTCCTGTTGAGAATATCGGCCATAGGCTAGCCTACTGTCAGAACGGTTTGAGACAGCTCATCAAATTACGCTAATTATCAGTAGGCCTAAATGCATATATATATATATGTTAAGTAGATTTGGTAGGTCTACAATTTACACATTTTAACGGTCGTAATGGTTTGACAAGTTGTCTCCCTTGCCATGTTAATTGCGGCAACATTGCCCTTTTTGGGGACAACTCCCAAAAAACTCAAAAAATCAATTTACGCTGCTGAAACAACACCCCTCTGCTGCTTTACGTTATACTCCTCTTTTCGATGATCGCCTGATCTGGGCTGCACAGTCTAAGCTTATTGAGGTCTAGCTTGAATTAGCGTTGCCTGTTAGTGGAACGGAACGTTAGTGGAACGGCTTGAGGCTTAAGTCTAAGTTGACGTTTACCCAAGTGAGACTTATTCGTGTAAGCGCGACTTGCGTTAGCGACGTTGATGGAACACCCCCCAGTCCCCAATCGAAGTTGTCAGTTTGCCTGTTATCGTTATGTTGAGTAAGAATATGATAGTTTGGAGAGAAAAAAGTACAAATGTGTATCAATATCCTTCTCAATTACACTAAATTGTTAGTTTACTTGCTGTGCCAACTAGCACTAAATCCCATATTTGTATGTCACTTTGTATAAAAGCGTCTGCTAATCTCAATGAATACAAGAATCTAAGAGTCTTATGACTCAAGAATTTTCCATTAAAATATGACAATTCTATGAATGTACATCTATACCTCCTGGGGACCCAGACCAAGATCAAGACCCATCTAACAGGGCACACAATACTCAAACCCAAATATTCTAATTCATGTAATTCTTCAATATTGAATCAAACCACTATAACCATTCCTGACTTGTTTCAGTTTGTTTTATTCAAATAATGATGCCTACACATTTAAGTAATTGTAGGTCTATGCATGCTATTATTGTATGTTCTAAAAGTAACAACAAATAAATCAACAATAAAAATTGTTAATAACAATAATAGTCAGATTTTAACCTTTTTATATTTAGCTGAGACATCTTTAACCTCTCCCTCAGCCTGTCTGTTCTCCCCACCTGCTTCAAGAGGACCACCATCGTCCCTGTGCCCAAGAACACCAAGGTCACCTGCATGAACGACTATTGCCCGATAGCACTGACCTCTGTCATCATTAAGTGCTTCGAGCGGCTAGTCAAAACATTCATTTGCTCCTTGCTGCTTCCCACCCTGGACCCTATGCAGTTTGCATACCGGTAAACAGGTCTACAGACAATGCCATCACCCTGACTATGCACACCGCTCTCTCCCACCTAGACAAAGGAATACGTATGTGAGGATGCTGTTCATTGACTACAGCTCAGCATTCAATACCATCATCCCCTCCAGACTCGTCTTCAAGCTTGTGGACCTGGGACTAAGCACCTCCCTATGCAAGTGGATCTTCAACTTCCTGATGGGGAGGCCACAGGTGGTGAGAATAGGTGACCGCACCTCACCGCATGCTTCTTCAAGTCAGCTGCAAGCATGTCAGCTACTTCAGGTTCCTCAGGGTGAACATCAGCAATGATCTCACGGACATGGTGGTTAATGATTCCCGGAAACGCCTCTTCTTCCTGAGGAGACTGAAGAAGTTTATCCTCACTAACTTCTATAGATGCACAATAGAGAGCATACTGACTGGTTGCATTACAGTGTGGTATGGGAGCTGCACAGACAGGGACCGCAAGGTCCTACGTAGTGTGGTCAGGTCTGCTGAGTTCATCCTCGGCAGGAAGCTCCCAGCCCTACAGGACACCTACCACACACGATGCCTCAGGAAAGCTGTCTGGATTCAAAGAGACTGTTACCATCCATCCTTTTTACCCCGTTGCCTTCTGGCGGGCAATACTGAAGCATTCGGTCTCGCACACGCAGACTGGAGAATAGTTTATTTCTAAGGGCCATCAGGCTTCTGAATGGAGACTGATACATTCTCACCACTTTCTCACTAGCCACTTTACACACTGTCACTTTCAGCTACTGGTTGTACTATCAGCAATATTCCACTAATTGTTACCCCATTTGTCTTTAGCTTAGTATAGGTTTATACGGTTAGTATGTTATTATGTGTATTAGAGGTTTAGTCTACTGTATTGTATATTATTTTGTATATTTAGGAGTTTTTATTTTATTTTCTTATCATAGATGTAATCTATGCTCAGAGTATGTTATGTCAGGTTGCTTTGCGTTGTCTTGTCCTAAGAATTTCAGTGCCCAGTCTGACCTTGTGTTGTTCTGTGCATCTGATAATAAAAGACTTGAAAAGGAACTCAGCTAACAATCAGACTAAATGGTAGAACAGTGGTGAAAACCAATCCTCCTGTGGACACAAAACAACTTAAAATACATGAAATGGTATTACATTTTAAAACCAGCACATACAACTCATATTCACCTCTTCTTTGTCAGGGATAATACATAAAAAGGCTCTCTCTTGATAGTGACTTAGGACTCCAGCAAATAATATTGTCCAAACATTGAAAGCAGGCACAAGGACAAGTAACTTTAAATGCAAAAACATCGTTTATTATCAAAATCGTAAGATAATCAATACATTATGACAATGTAACAAAAGCAATACAGAAACAAACGCTACCTTCAGAGCAAACAATAACAAAGGTATTTTAAATGCAAATAAACATAATGCACCTAACCTGAGCAAGTATAGGAGGCTAATCAAACTCAGTGATTGGTTTAGCTTCTCCTTTTGTAAACCCATCCTGCATACTAAAATAGCGACGCCGACTATATGAAGAAACAATTGCCTGACACATACAAATTCAAATGGCCATCACCGGTACTTGGCTGCAGTAAGCCAAATGCCTTTGCAAGACAAGAGAATATGTAAACACATTTTGGGCCTCTGCACGACAAAACTCTAGGCTATCAAACCAGCAAATATACATTTTACAACACTGAAAGCATTACTAGAATCATGTGATGCATAAAATACGAAATTAATACCAAACATGACATGAAAACTTGCTTCAAACTATATTTACACACAACACAATTTTCTATGGTAATTTCGGAGTCCAATTCAGGTCTGCCAATACAGCCCAACACTAGCTAGCTGAAATAGCCACACTTGATCATGACTATCAATGGGAGAAAACATGAAAGTACATGATTCATGTACTTTCATGTTTTCTCCCATTGATAGGTAGCTAGCCACTTAGCATAGCTAATTTACCACATAATGTCAGACGATTGGCGTAGCGACTTCCATCATTGCAGACGCTTGGCGTAGCGACTTCCATCATTGGCAGACGCTTGGCGTAGCGACTTCCATCATTGGCAGACGCTTGGCGTAGCGACTTCCACCATTGGCAGACGCTTGGCGTAGCCACTTCCACCATTGTCAGACGCTTGGCGTAGCGACTTCCATCATTGCAGACCTTGGTAGCGACTTCCATTGGCAGACGCTTCTTAATATGGGGTTCCATTTGAGCCAAAAGCATTGATGCTTCTAGACAATGGATCTTGGCGATTGCTTTGCTCTCAGTCGTTTACTTTGCAGCAGTTCTATGTGATTTGCAGCGTACAATTTGTGCCAAAAATAAGTCGATGCTTTTGTACAATACGTATGGTTAAGTGCCACTTCACCAGTCGTTTGCTGTGGTCGTTGCTTAGTCTTTGGCTATTGCTTTGCTCTCAGTCGTTTACTTTGCAGCGTTGCGTTTACAATGTGCCACTTCACCAGTCGTTTGCTGTGGTCGTTGCTTTAGTCTTTGCAGGATTGTTTGTCAATAATTTACTTGTTATTTTACCTCAAATACTGTTTCAGTCATATTCTTTATATAAAACACTCCGAAGTTTATTGTTGTGTATTGTGTGTAATTGTTGAAATATTCACAAATGAATTGAGTCCATTTTAAGATAAGTCTGAAACATAACATTTGGAAAACTTGACATAAGCACTGTATGGCTACGTGTACATAACAATGTAATATGATACATAACACTTACATTATCCATAAGAAAAATCTGGTGATTGTTTTGTTATATTATACTCATAAAATTCGTTTTTGATGATTGGAGACTAAGACCAATAACATCTCGAACGCACCTAAAAGCAGCAGGTGCTACGTAACTGCAAGGATCCACGTGATCGTCAAGATGCAAAGACAAAAGCAACGACCACAGCAAACGACTGGTGAAGTGGCACATTGTAAACGCAACGCTGCAAAGTAAACGACTGAGAGCAAAGCAATAGCCAAAGACAAAAGCAACGACCACAGCAAACGACAGGTGAAGTGGCACTTAACCAGACGTATTGTACATAAGCATCGACTTATTTTTGGCACAAATTGTACGCTGCAAATCACAAGAACTGCTGCAAAGTAAACGACTGAGAGCAAAGCAATCGCCAAGATCCATTGTCTAGAAGCATCAATGTTTTTGGCTCAAATGGAACCTCATAGATAAAAAGGCTGAGACGACACGCACATTGTGGGAAATCTATTACGCAGTGTATGTTGTCTATGTGTGTGAGGGCACTAATCACCCCCCATAGGGGGGGGAGTGAAGCTCGCGAAAGCTCGCCTAAGGAGGGGGGGGGGCGGGGGGTAGCTCGTTGCTACCAAATCTCACGCCAAGGTTTTTGGAAAAGTTGGCAGCCCTGAAACATGGCATTGGCTATCCCAGCATTGATCCTTATCTAGTCTACGTTGTCCTTGTAAAATTGTTGCTGGGGGTCATACAACTCCGTTTTTCAACTTGTCGCCCATCTCCTTGAATTTCTCGCTGATTTTAGAAATCGACTTGGGGGTTCTCTCTCGGTAGGCTGTCTGCGTTGTGTGCAACGCGTGACAACTTATTTCTCTCAAACAAACAAAACAACTACGGGCATGCTGGCTCAACAGATCAATCCGTTTATTTTCATTCGTTTTTATCAGGGTAACCACATGTAAAGGCCGTCGTTACCAACATTAGTTAGGTTTTATATAGGGTGAATATTGGTCAAGTACGTAGACCTCCAAAGTAATATACATTTTTTTTAAATAAAGTCTACAACTTTACAAATGTTCACCATAGTCTAAAATTAATGTTGTAAAATCTTAACATGGTTTTTTTATTCAAATATATCAACTAATTTCGCAAGCGTCTCGCGAAAAAATTAGACCAGCTGCCGAAACGATCGCTGCAGATCGCAGGCAATCGTGGCGCTTCGCAGCCAGTGTGGTCGGTCCCATTTGATAACATTTACATTTATGCATTTAGCAGACGCTTTTATCCAAAGCGACTTCCAAGAGAGAGCTTTACAAAAGAGCATAGGTCACTGATCATAACAACAAGATAGCCCCAAACATTGCGAGCAGCCAAAACATGAAGCATACATTGTGGAAAACCAAATAAGTGCCAAAGGGAAGAACCATAAGAGCATGCAGTTAAACAAGTTACAATTAAACAACATGAAACTCAAAAAAGTTCAAGAGTGTACCTGTAGAAAAACAATCAACAGTAAAATATTATACCATGGGCGGCGAAAGAAAAAAGGCGGCGCTTCCAGGCGCTTCGCAGCAGATCGCAGCCAGTGTGTCCCAGGCGTAGGCTGTCACTCATAATTCCCGCCTCTGAGTTGAAGCCATGCCCCCTACGCAAAAAAGTTTTTAATCTGAAAACATGAAATCTGAAACAGTGAAAATATAAAAGTGAAAAATGTAAATTAATAATTCATTCAAAATAATTCCAGAATTAAATCGACATTTTATTCAACCTGGAACAAAAATGTGTACACTTATTTGTTGTTTGAATATTTTTTTTTGGGACTAAAACTGACATTTTCAACTATACATTTTTAACAAAACATTTGGCCCTGATTTAGCTCCATACGCAATCTGTTGAGTAGTATGGGCTTGCATTTGGTTGTTCTAAACTTTTCCCCCTCAGTCTCTCACTTGAGACCATGTAACAGATCTTGTTTATCTTTCAATAATTTTTCCTCCCTCCTAGGTGCAGCTCTTTCCTAAAACTCTGAGGTATGTAGACATTTACCACCTACAACCGCAGTCTATGGCTCACCAGGAGTAAGAAGTGACAGCAGCCGTTCCTGCCCCTCACTTTACCTACTTGCACTCACGCTTTTGTTATGCCTGGGTTGAGGTAGAAAAAAAGATGCTTGAACTCTGATATGACAACTCTTCATAGAAGGATGGAAGATATTAGGCTCACAGAAAAGGGAAAGGCAGAAAAGAGCATAGAAAAAAAGAAACAAAAAGGAAATTAACTTCAATTAAACCAACCCTGTCGAAGTTTACTTCACTACCTTGTCACAAGATTTACGTGAGAGCTTAAAAGAAAAGGCACAAATGTTTGTTGATTAACCAAAGGTTTACTCAAATGATATGCTGATGTTTCAAATACCACATCATAATATTTGTAATATCTGACACAAAGTCATTGTCTATCCTTAAGGTGTACATGAAAGTTATGAATAAGCAATAAAACAGTGATGCAATGGAATGAAGGACTTGACAGTGAACTTCATTGTTGAAGTATAACTTTATACACAAGCTGATTATTGAGGTTAGAATACATATGTTTGTAGGTCCTTAGGGTTAGGGTTACAGCTCTTTGTCATAGCACCCCCTTCCTCCCCACTTCGCCCTCCATCACTTTCTGATAAAAGACTCTCTCGTTTCCATGGCGAGCCCTACCTTCTCTACTACGAGGACTGTTGACTCTGCCCCTACTCCTCTCCCCTCGCCCAGCCCAGGGGTGGTGGTACAGGCCCTCCGGGGCATCCCATTGGTCAGTTCCTCTGCAACGCCTCTCCTGCCATTGGCCAGGCTGTTGACCCGAACGAGGCCCCCATCTCTTCCCACGTCCCCTCTCAGAGTTTTGAGCACCTCTTTGGCCATCGGTTTTCGAATCATCTAGGCTTAATTTGGTGCTGGAATGTCCATTTCCAGATTCCGGAACTCCTTGTTGGCTTAGGACTACGTAGCCCTCCCCTTCTGCCTTCACTGGTTGGGTTAGCTGTGAGTTTCCTGGTTTCTGATGGCTTGGGCTACCCTGAAGCTTTACTTTTGTTGGCGCATCAGAACAACAGGCAGGAGAATTGTGGAAGTGGTCATGTTTCACTGATGACAGAGTGAGTTTTTCCAGGTGCTCCGTGGGAGGAGTAGGTATCCAATGATGAGGCCTCCCCCCTCCTGCTCTCCTGAACCCTTTAGATTGACCCTGTCGCCTGTGACCTGGACCGCTCCTGCGATGTGATTGGCCAGAGTGCTGCTGATCTTGAGTGGCACTTATTTGATTTGGAAAAGCAGCAAGATGGGAGGGCAGAGACTGGCTCAGGGTGACATCAACTTCAATGCTATCACTTCTATCAGGCTGTAAAAGACAAAAAAGTGATGTGGGAGAAGGATTTCATATGTTAATCACAATCTGTAGATCAGCTATTGCTATTATTAATTCATATAACTCTGTTCCTGCTGTAACTTGTATTGTGTACTGATTACAGTCATGTGTCTGAGTGTTGGCTGCATGTTATCTTTGTTTTGTTTTCACAAAATTGTGCCCAATGACCTTCATGCCTCAGTGAGTGACTATAACTACCATTGTGTATCTGAACTGGTTATTATTATTGTCATTGTGCGAGTTACTCTCTTTCCAATTAGCTGGTTGTCTAATATTTATAAACCCAGAACCTGAACTTAAAGTCTGTTCTATTGAAGATGGACAACAATTTTGTCCTCAGGTGATAAGATAAGACATCAGTTTTACTCACAAGAAACTTCAAGTTTACTTACAAAAGAGACGTCATAAGCGTCTGTGTCCCTACCTCATTAATATGTATGAGGAAGCGGTTAGACTCGGCCTCCGGGTCAATAATGCCACCCTTGGCCTTCTGTCGCTCCAAAAGCGTCTGATATTCCCGCCACTTCTTCCGAAACTCCGCTCCAAGCATTGCTCCCTCCATCTGATTTCAAGACATCCAGTCAACAAGCTTGAACTTGAACAACTAGCTCATCAAAATAGATGAATACTGTGATTATTGTTGCTTAGGCAGTGTGTTTGAGTTCAAGATACAGATTTTAAGACTTTCTGCCAACATACATTTGCAAAAAAGGACAATGAATCTGCAAAGAGTGTAATTCAGTACAAGTGTAATTCATTGTTCACCTTTGGAAAGCATGGGGCAGGGGACATCAGAAGTTGGTCAACATCATAAGTGAAAGGCTCTCTACACACTGGGCAAACAACTGTTAGCTCCTACAAGAGGCAAAACAAACAGGAAGGGAGAATGCTCAATTTCACGTAACTGCTATAAGACAACTTCCACTAGGCCGGATCTTTCAAATGTAATCCATGCTTGGCCTACTACTGTAGTTCACAAAGTGGAGGGTGGAAGATGCTTTTGCTCGAACTGCTCCCACTTCTATTTAATCACAACAGGTGCAGGTCTGAGACTGCATCAAACTATTTATATAATATTTACAACATTGGCTTTCTGCTTACATTAGAAAATTAGAGATAAGATTTTTCATGAGCTAAAAGTAAAAAAATAAATAAAAAAACAATCCTCTCGTGAAGCATTGTGCGGCAAAACAGTGTCAACATTCTTGCCAGAGTGGAGAATGAGCTCTTACAAGCAGTAGAAACGCAAATGACCGGGGCAACACATACAGTTTATGAAGACTTGATTCTTTGTATTTCTTTGAGCTGAATGCTTTTCATTTGTCCTTTTGAAAAATAATTCTGCATAGCTGCCCTTGTTTTTAGCGTAAAACAACTTTATTTGAATATTTGTCTTTTGTATCAAGGTTGGAAATAAGCACCATGGAAAGCGTACAAGTACTCCGCATTGTACAGCCACGGGGTAGGCCTATATTTCATCAATGTCGTTAATGTGTCTATTATGCACACTCCCCCCCCACAACCCCGTGTTTAGAATACATTCCCGCAGCCAATGGAAATCTGTGCATTTCGTAATATGTTTAATCACTATGAAAATTACAGTTGCCTACTGTTAGTAATGTTGCTTTGTTATTTCAGCATGTTTGACAACAAACAACAAAGGTTAACAACAAACAAGGTTAACAACATTTCAACAACAAAGGTTGTTTCGACAGCAAGAAAGACGAACTAAATTGAACATCGCACTAATTTTGTGATTGGTTGTTTTGGAGGAGTGGAACCGGGCCTAAGACAGGATATCTTGTTGACTCACCTCGTCCAACTTCTCCCTGGATTTATCTTCCTCCAGCTCCTTCTCCCGCTCTCGGAGCTCGTTCTCAGAGTAGGTGATGTAGCGGCCCAAGCAATAGGAGTGAAAATAGTGGTAACAGCTTGTCTTAGTGAACGCTTCCCCTTCCTGGTCAAACAAACCAGCAAGCATACACACCAACCACGGGTATATATTTTTGTTTGTCAACTTTCGGTAAAAGCTGCTTATAGGACTTCCCAGAAAGATGAAGATCAGCCCATTAGGGAGGGAACATATTTGACATGCATTTATTTTACTTGCTCATACAGTTAAAATCCAGTGTTAAAAGTGAAGATGTCAAACTAACTGACTTGATGACTACAATCAAGATGGATACATCAACTTACCTTAAATCCATAAAGACAAATGACGCAATTCCCATGGGGAATATTGCTCTCAGTCAGAATCTCTTTGGCTTTCTGAGATACAGAAAATTAAGGGAGGAAATCGTCAAAGTACTTCAGGGCTGCCAACTCTCACGCATTAGCCGTGAGACACATGCATTTCAACCATTTCACACGCTCTCACGCCACAGCTTGTATATCTCACGCTGAAAAGGCAACGCCAACCAAGTAGCCCTGCTAACGTAGTAAACAGTAACGGACGAGGCGAAGGTTCATGGAGTGAAGCAACATAGACGGGTGCTTTGCAGGAAAATTGTGGTTGGCCCCACCAAATACCAAATCTCACTCCAAAGTTTTTGGAAAAGTTGGCAGCCCTGGTACTTGATATGAAACTAAGCATACTAGTCTTCTTCTATTCAAATTATAGCCCCTTTTATACAAATCCCACAATATTGCAGGAAAGAAGACCAGTCATTATGCCAGCTTTGCTTGTTTAGACTGAACCAAACAAAGCCATCATAATGCTGCCTCGTGTGTGCTTTTATTGCACGCCGGCGTTCCGTAGTCCTGCAATGACAGCTGTCCCTTTTACACAGATGTCGATTCAACTCTGTGACTACCTCTGCTGCCACCTTATTGCTGGTACAACAGTGACCCCCCATTCCATGTATGTACTTTTTACAAAGAACAGCAAGGTGGCATAAAGCCACAACATCACCAGCTTTAAGAGGCTGTGTAAAATAACTCACCTCAATAAGCTGGTACAACACAGGTGAACCCAGACAAGACTCTGCCTCTGTTTGCAGACAATTTTGCACACTGAGAGAGAAAGGGAGGGAGGGCAGGAAATTAATGAAATGACAGGACATACAGATAGGAAAGCTATGAGCAAATAGAGTCGTTGCTCAGCATTACAATTTCAATCTTTGGGGATTTGGGGAGGGTCTCTGTACTCTGTGTGCTGATGTACAAGGGTGTGAATGTGTATTTAGGTGTGATCGTCTCACAAGGGCCTGCTGTAGGGTTGTTGTTATATAGGTTGAATACAGTTTGGTACGTGGATATGTATGTACATGGATGTATGTACATATGTTTTTTATTTTTGTTTTGTGAATTTTGGATGAAAGCATAGTAATCCAACAGGAAGGTTGCTATAAGGGCAATTAGAAGGAGAAGGGGCATGAATAAATAAGTTTTGCGTCTTCATACCCCTTTTCAGACAATTTGTATTAATTCATGTCATATCTGAAGGTATATATACTTACAAGTTTATTCAATTGGAAATCTTGTTTATATTATCAGTTTCTATTTATGTTCAAAATGTATTTATGAATATGTAATGCGAGGCTGAGCTAATACTGGTGAATATGTATATGTTGTTCGGGATTGTTCTTTTCTTTTTATAACTACTGTTTACCAATCACTTTTGTGATAAATTGTCTGAAATAAATTCATTCATTCATTCAATCTACAATACAGTAAACAATGTTATTGACAGATGTCAAATTGTAAATTGTGCATACTAGACTAAAACAGGACCCAATAAAGGGCCTAAAGCAGAACTGAAATATGAATTTGATATTATTAAAATACACTTAACCAAAAGCAAAGTATTCCAAAAGATTCAACCTAGTTACCTTCTCAGCTTGTCATCGGAAAGCCCCCTGGGGTAATGTATGGATATGCAGGGAGGAGAAGATGGGTACTGACAGGACAAGAAAGACATCAGCCTAGAACATTTGGATGGTTCACACTTGGCAAGAGGCTGTGGTATTACAATGTGGTATGAGCAAGCAACATTATCAACCACCAGGGTAGTGATAGGAAATGTGTTCTTGTTATAACCTGATGGGGCTGGCATAACACTAAATCCCAGTTTCCCAGACATGGATTAAGCCTAATCCTAGAACTAAAAACGTTTTCAATGGAGATCTTCACTGAATTGTTCTCTTACTTTAGGACTAGGCTTAATCCAAGTCTGGGAAACTGGGACTAAGACTTATGCTGTGAATACTGTTCCAGAATGTGGCACAGTGCACACTGTCTTATCCAAAATAAGCATGAGTTAACACAAAACAAAGTACTGTATGACAATATTGTACAGTTCTCATATCTGTAAAGACCACAACCTAGGAAGGGACAATATCAGCTTCATGTAAGAAAATGGAACTCATTGTTTTTTGTGATGGAGTCATATGGGAATACCTGAGAGTCTAAACTCAAAGATAGGGTGAGTCGGACAAACTGAGAGAGGGAGTCTTCAGCCGTGGAAGGGTATAACACCAAGCTCACCTCCCATCCCCTGCAGATAGGTTGAAGGACAATGTCAGTATGCACATAATGTCACACACTCAAACTCAGTCCACTATCAGTTATATCATAAAGAAATGTGAACATTGAACAATTATGCACTGTATCTTTTGTTCTAAAATAATGTGAGCTGTGTGACTGACTTGTCAAAGTTACCAAATGGCCACGCTGGTAACCAAACTTTGGGAAAGATAATCAATTCATAAATTAATGTGAAGCATTATTAAAGTCCCCCAACAATTATGATTAATATTTTGTTTAAAATGGTTCCCACATAAAAAGTATTTAAACACTCTGAAAAGTGTCTAGAAGCACATCTACGCTTTCAACCTCATTGAAATATTCTGGATTCTATGAATATGCAAATATCCCAGTTCACGTACATGGCCCACAACCGCTGTTTGCTCTACATGTACATGTAGTCATTTAGCAGACGCTCTTATCCAGAGAGACTTACAGTAAGTACAGGGACATTCCCCGCGAGGCAAGTAGGGTGAAGTGCCTTGCCCAAGGACACAACGTCATTTGCACAGCTGGGAATCGAACCAGCAACCTTCTGATTAGTAGCCCGATTCCCTAACCGCTCAGCCATCTGACTCCCTGCTCTAAATTGATTAGTGAAAGAGCAGTGCGCATTAAGATGGCTAGCAATGGTATTGTATATTACCTTGGTTTAATGAATGCTCTTTACAAGTAGGCAGTGGCGGTTTTAGCTTTTAAAAATATTATTTATATTATTTTTAACGATTTTGCACAAAACAGAAAGCAATGCAACAACATGTCTATACAACTGTAGCACTATATTCACAGTATTATGAATTAATTGTGTTTTATTCGGTAGCAATTCATACCTGCGTGAAGTTGGCCCCCACCCAACGCAAAACATCGTCAAAATAGTCTCAATCGTTTGTGCTCCGTTTGTGCTGCAATGATTTTCGTTTGTGCAGCTTTCATTTTTTAGATGATTTAAAGATGATTTAAAGAATGTTTTATAGGTCATCCTGAGGTCACCCCCCCCCCCCGTCCCCGTCACCAGCCCCCGCACTTGCTCCAAACTGATTGTAAATAGTCACAATCGTTTGTGCTCCGTTTGTGCTGAAATTATTTTCGTTTGTGCTGTGCAATTCTTAACTCAATGCATTTTATGTTGAATGTCTGCACATCCTGTACTAATATCCTGTTAGTACAGGATATTTACTCACCCGTCATCTCTCTTGATAACCTGCAGTTCTTCCAGGTAAATTGACTGAAGCACCTCAATTTCAGACAGCACGCTGTAAAGATGTCACAGTTTGTTATCCGTAGTGTTAGGTTTACTGACAGACTGAATATAAATGCTTTCATAATACACATTAATTGATGGGTACCTTGAGAGTTGACATACTAGAATTGACAGACAGAAGCGAAGTACAAAGTGGGTGTGACTACAGTAACTTACATGCATGCATGACCGTGGGGTCAGCATAGATTAATCGTTTACTAGGACAATCACTACAGTATAGTACTAACCAAGCTTGCATTATTTTTTAAGAATTTGTAGCGAACAATTTTGTTATTTTGCTTAGACTAGCTAACCTGCTATACATGTCAAACTTGATCACGTAGGCTACATACACGTACAAACACAAACCATAGCTAGCTAGCGACATATTAAATCACTGACCAGCAATACGTGGTCAGATTGTTACAAGATATAGTCTAGCTAGCTGTAGGATATTTATGGTTACTCGTTAGCGTTAGCAAATGTGACCATCTACTTAGTGCTAGCTAGCAAACAGTCTTAAATTGTCGCAGACGTTTTAACGTCAGAAAACATGTATCTAATCATATACTTATTTGGTGAATCACTTGCGCGTTTTCCTTAATATATGTAATTTCAATAAACACACACTAAGATCAGCAAACTCACTCGCTCTTTGCAGCCATTTTCGTTGTTGCATTACGCTAGCCGTCGCTGGTTCCATAAACCGGCTGGGGACATATTTAACTGAGACACCTCGAAGTAGGCCCTAGATCAGACCCCCACCCCCATTGATATATCTATGCCCACCCCCTGGCTTGAGGCAACGGCCCCGGTGGATGCAGGTGGTATTGCATTTCCGATTTGCTATCCGACTCGTCCGGTCGTTTTTATTCTATTAACTCCAGTCAACATATCTAATCTAAAACTATCTCCCCCAATAATTTTTGTTCGATTCTCGAACCTGGCTCATACTACTAGCTTTTTCATAGAATCATTTTTCCAGATTTTTTCTAAATTTGAAACCAATCCGAAATGGGTAGACTAGCACCCCATTTATTTGCTTACGTCAAGAAAAGTTGCCCGGAAACGTGCTCGCGGATACGACAGGTGTTTTGTGTAGCGCACTAACGGGGCATTCACACTGCAGCGGAGTTGGCGGCGCGGGGCGTCGGCTTCCAATTTTTTTAATTTTTTTAATTTTTTTATTAGCAATTTCAACAATGTCAGATGCATTTGAGTTTACAAGATACATAAAGTAAGAAAAACATCATTTACATTCAGAGTAAACATGTATCAATACAAATTAAAATAACAAAAATTAAAAAATTAACGCTAGGGGGTATAAACCTTTACATAAATATATTTAAATTACTACAGATTGTTACTGTTTTAATGGCCTTTTGTTTAAGATAATTTTTTATTGAAAAAATATACTGTCTGAGCTCTCCGTTCAAGTCAATAAAGCAAGGTTTTCTTCCCATTAATTTGCATCTATGAATATGATACTTGGCCATAATAATAATAAGATTAATTATATATACACAGGCGTTTTTCCTGGAACCGTCAAAAAGGCCAAACAATACATCCTTCCAAAATAAACAAAAATCAGCCTCAATATTTTCAGTAATAAACTTACAAAGATTTTGCCAAAATTATTTTACAAGAATTTATTTTACTGCGTCGGCTTCCAATTCATTTTCAATGAAACCAGGCGTTGACGCTCGCGTAGGGCATTGTGGGAAGGCGAGCGGAGCGGAGCAGAGCGTTGAAAGTTGGATTTTCTCAACTTTATGTAAATGAGGAGCGTGAAAACGCTAGCGTTGGCCAATTGGATTGGTTTCTTGTTTATTGTAACGTAGCAACCGTTGGTCATGATAAACATTTCTAGGTTTCACAATTTCGAGATGGAGGAGAAACTTTTCGTATGTGTCTGCACATCCAGTTCTGTTCAGAACAAAGTTACTAATGTGACGAGCCTGAATTTAAAGATTACATTAAACTAATAGTGCATGGTTGCCGATGTCGTCAGTGTTCCTAGTGTGTTTTTATAGCCTACTTTTAAATTCAGTCTCGTCACATTACGTGACTGTTCTGTGCCACTGCTAGCTCGCTAGCCCAGCCTACAAACGACTGGTTGAGTGACCGGTGGCGTAACATGTAACGTTATTCTACTGTAATCTTGCACTAGTAAAACTTCGGTATTTTGATCGATATTGTGAGTACATGAACCCAAATCTGCACGCTTGGCCATGACAACAACAGTGACCTTAGAGAACTACAACTCTGTAATAACTTGTCTAACACGCCCCCGAGCGTGGGGCACTGTGGGAAGGCGAGCGGTGCAGAGCGTTAAAAAACGCTGCAGTGTGAACGCCCCGTTACAGTGCGTTCACACTGCAGCGGAGTTGGCGGCGCGGGGCGTCGGCTTCCAATTCATTTTCAATGAAACCAGGCGTTGACGCTCGCGTAGGGCATTGCGGGAAGGCGAGCGGAGCGGAGCAGAGCGTTGAAAGTTGGATTTTCTCAACTTTATGTAAATGAGGAGCGTGAAAACGCTAGCGTTGGCCAATTGGATTGGTTTCTTGTTTCTTGTAACGTAGCAACCGTTGGTCATGATAAACATTTCTAGGTTTCACAATTTCGAGATGGAGGAGAAACTTTTCGTATGTGTCTGCACACCCAGTTCTGTTCAGAACAAAGTTACTAATGTGACGAGCCTGAATTTAAAGATTACATTAAACTAATAGTGCATGGATGTCGTCAGTGTTCCTAGTGTGTTTTTATAGCCTACTTTTAAATTCAGTCTCGTCACATTACGTGACTGTTCTGTGTCACTGCTAGCTCGCTAGCCCAGCCTACAAACGACTGGTTGAGTGACCGGTGGCGTAACATGTAACGTTATTCTACTGTAATCTTGCACTAGTAAAAATTCGGTATTTTGATCGATATTGTGAGTACATGAACCCAAATCTGCACGCTTGGCCATGACAACAACAGTGACCTTAGAGAACTACAACTCTGTATTAACTTGTCTAACACGCCCCCGAGCGTGGGGCACTGTGGGAAGGCGTACTTCATACTTCTATTCTGTTTAAAAAAAAAAACATAATTATTCATAAGTATGCAGTGGCATACCGACATCTCTGACGTTGGTAACAAACCAAACCGTTTCAAAATCGGTTGAAAATTGAGCAAGTTATGGTCATTTAAAAAGTACATGTAGAATCAACACAATGTTATGGGTGAGCGAGTTGCCTGTAGCAAGATGGCCGCCATGTGCGGACGTTCGACTCCGTTGTCCGGCAACGCGGACGAGACATCTAGTGTTTATATATCTATGGTGCAGAGTGTTAAAAAACGCTGCAGTGTGAACCATAGATATATATAAACACTAGATGTCTCGTCCGTGTTGCCGGACAACGGAGTTGTCCGGCAACGCGGAGTAGCATCAACACAATGAGTAGCATCAACACAATGTTATGGGTGAGCGAGTTGCCTGTAGCAAGATGGCCGCCATGTGCGGACGTTCTAGACTCCGCCGTAAGACATCTAGTGTTTATATATATCTATGGTGTGAACCAGAGCCATAGAAATTCTATGGTTCTGGTGTGAACGCCCCGTTAGGAGCAGATGGGGCGGAGCTCCACGAAATAGAACGCCCCCGGCCGGAACTGCGCAATCTCAAGAGCACGTCACGCTTCTGTTTTTAAAGTAAAAAACATGTCTGGTGGGGCTGAGAAGGCAAATGACCGCCATAATATTCGAGACAATAACTACCACAATAATTGTCCTGACCACCGAATGGACGTCGATATTGATACTGGACATACGGTAACAAACAGAGGAGACTTGGATACTAGTACTCAAGCTCCCTGTTCTTCAAATGGCAGTGGCGGAGAGGAGGATGAGTCGGAGGCCATTGACTTGGAGAGAGAAGCCGGGGACTCTAGTAATCAGCACGCCGCTGATGGAACTGTGCTAGGCTGCGGCAGAGAGCAAGAGGTGTCGGTCGAAATCGGAGAGACGTACTTGTGTCAAAGAGCAGATAAGACATGGCGTGAGTAGCAGTTTAACAAACAGTCCGACACAACGATGGATAATTCCCTATTTGAGCTAAATTATTACAGTTTGTATACAGTAGTACAACAGTTACATTGATACAATTCTGTCGTTTTTTACACACAGATTCCGCTGAAGTTATTCAGTCCAGGCTGAACGAACAAGAGGGCAGGGAGGAATTCTATGTGCATTATGTGGGATGTAAGTAGCTACTTTTTTGGACACATTCTCCACAAGCATCTTTGCTGCGCATATCAGTAAAAACAAATTGTACACAGTGTGATGTGGTTATACACAATAGTGTAGAGAGATGGTTCATTTAAGTTCTCTTGGCAGTTTCATTAACTAGGCTATTGTTTCCCATTTTCTCTCTAATGTTTTCCCCTTCTGTCTTCAATTTCCTCAAACTCTTTCCCATTTTTCCTCTCTGACTTCTATTCAACTATTCCTATTCTGGTATCCCCATTGTCCATCTGCCAAACTCCTGCTTCTCCGATTCAACTCTTCGGCTTCCGTGCAGTTAACAGGCGCTTGGACGAGTGGGTGGGCAAGGCCAGGCTTGCGCTGACCAAAACGGTAAAAGATGCAGTGAGGAAGAGCGTGGAGGGAGGTGGGGGGGGAGAGCTCGGAGAGCAACCCGAAAGGAAGATTACCCGCAACCAGAAACGCAAGCATGACGAGATCAACCACGTTCAGAAGGTGAGACTTATTTTTTTATAAACAAGGACAACCAGAACCCTACATTTGTGGGTTCCTATTTACTTTGGGAGACTTGGAACATGGTGGTTTTTGCTCTGGTGTGGTATCCAGAGAATCCAAATTGGTGTAGGTGCTTTGGATGGGGTTATTATTGCAAGTATGTATGTGGTACAACCTCACAACTCTTTGTACATAACTCCAAACTCATTACACTTGTGACACAGCCAGTCTTGGAATGTAAATATCTCTCACCAACCATTGATTCAAAATGTAAGTTACTCATGAAATGTCATGAGAACATATGGTTTAATCACTATCTTTTCAGTTTAGTCGTTTTACCTACCAGTGAATCCAATAACAAACAATGCAAGATACAAGTTTCAAATCTCCCTTTGAAGTGCTAAAAGTAATATGCTACAATACTGTAGAAGACAGATTATAGTTTTCACATTAGGCAATACACTTACATAACCCAACATCTACAGAATCTATCCTTTCCTTACTGTAATATCTATCCTTTGGAATTGAGTTGTGATCAATGAAGACATCCTCTACAAGCATTTGAGCAAATGTGTTTTTATTTTTCAGATATAATTGTAACATGGGTATACTCTCAATAATCAAATGTACAGTTACTGTAAATACAGTTAAACAAATGACTAACTACTTCTGTAAATGAAAACAAAACATAACATTTAGCACATATAGGATCAAGCCTGTCTTGAGCATTTGGCCATAGATTCTCTTCCACATCACAATATTTGTATTGTATTTGTCCGCGTGTTTACTTATTTTAAAATGTTGTCAGACGGAGACTTTTTGGTGACAATATTGTTGGACAATTGTATGCTAACTATGTACGACTTTGCTTCATTCAGACTTGTATCAGAAGCACTGTACATTCGTACATTTCCGGTTGGGCATAATGTAGATTTAGGATGCTACTGTTCAGTGTTTCCTGAAAGAGATCCTATTTTTTCATAGACATATGCCGAAATGGACCCTACAACAGCCGCCCTTGAAAAGGAGCATGAAGCGGTAAGTGCGTTTGTGTGTGTGTGTGTGTGTGTGGGGGGGGGGGGGGGGGGGCGACCATGTAGAGACAGAAATGACACGCTGTCGTGTAAATAAGATAAATAACATAAGGCCATTAAAAATATTTTTATAGATTTTTATATATATATATATATATATATATATAGCGCCCGAAAATATTTTTAATGGCCTTATGTTATTTATCTTATTTACACGACAGCGTAAAATCTTTTTTTTATTTTTTATTATTAACTTGACCTTCCATATATATATATATATATATATAAATAAAAATATATAAAAATCTTTTTTATTATTATTATTAACTTGACCTTCCAGGGGGGCGGGGGTGCCGTTGGGGGGCGGCCCCCCTAATATAACGGTAGGGGAAACACTGCTTGACAGTCTACATTACTTTCTCTTAAATAGCTGTGCATTATTGCAAGCTCTGGCTTTGTACATGGAACCTCTACTAAGTTGCCATTAGGTTTCACCAGCGTTCACGTTAGCCAGGTATAATTAAAATAATCTTCCCTCCGCAGATCACTAAAGTAAAGTATGTGGACAAGATCCAAATTGGGAACTTTGAGATTGACGCCTGGTATTTCTCGCCATTTCCTGAGGACTACGGCAAGCAGCCCAAGCTTTGGATCTGCGAGTACTGCCTGAAGTACATGAAGTATGAGAAGAGCTTCAGATACCACCTGGTCAGTGACTCCCTGAGCCTTATTGTTGGCTTGCAGCTCCCTCAGCCACTGATACCCCTTTTCACCAACATTGAACAGGTTCCGTTCTGGTTCTCACGCCCTATTATGAATAGATTTGGGTACCGAAACCCGGTTCCTACGCAACAGGTAGGAATCGGACCGGATTAGAACGCAAATTTCGGTTCCTCATTTCGGTTCCACTTAATGTGTCGACTAGGGCTGCTACAAACGATTATTTTGATAATCGACTAATCTAACGATTATTAGATCGATTAGTCGACTAATCATTGATTAATCAGAAGGCTTTGAACGCTTATTCAGCTTTTGCAATTTGTTAAAACATTGAGTTATACTTATTCTAACTCAAAATAAACCAGGAAATCACTTCAGCTTTTGAAAAAAATTTTTTATTGCACTTTGAGCCAACTGAACAGGCTATTACATCTCTTTTTGTCCAATTGTGTCCAACCTAAATCACAAATGCTCTGTAAGCATTGTTTCAATCATGTTGCTTTAAAGTAATAAGTAAGTCAGTTGTATTACAGACAAAAAAAGGTAGGATGTAAACAAATCTCTTGTAAGACCACAGGGTTCTGTTCAATGAAAAACAGTGAGTAACAGTATCATTTCTGGACTGATTTTTGTTCAAATAAGCAAATTAAAATGAAGGAAGGTCAGCATATCAACATGCTCATGTGACAAGCTTGCTCTTTTTTGTGAGAAAATGTTTCCTGCAGCAGACAAGATCCGTTCTGCTCGAGTGGATGTGGCAAGAATGCAAAGAAAAGATCTTGCAAGCTTTGATAGGTTAGCAGACCTGCAAACTTCAACAACAATCGCCGTTTTCTTGTTCAATTGGGTCATTTACGTGAATCGTGTAGAACCAGAGTTTAGATTTAGATTTAGCCCACGAAATGCTAATTCGTGCCCACGAAATGCTAATTCGTGCCCACGAAATGCTAATTCGTGCCCACGAAATGCTAATTCGTGCCCACGAAATGCTAATTCGTGCTATTTTGGGGATAACGACGTAGCCTAACTATATTGCGGGCAGTTCTGTTATACCTGTGTGGGGCACATACCCAGAGAGAGCTAAAGGTGCAGTCATG
Source organism: Thaleichthys pacificus (assembly GCA_023658055.1). NCBI lineage: Eukaryota > Metazoa > Chordata > Actinopteri > Osmeriformes > Osmeridae > Thaleichthys > Thaleichthys pacificus. The sequence goes on along the minus strand of CM042862.1, from coordinate 16,874,893 downwards.
GACAGAGATGATTTGATTGTATTGTATTTTAGGCTGGTGAATGACCGTGGTAAAGTTGGCTTGAAGTTGGATATTCAACAAATATTCGGACGCCCAGTATTGTGTTATTTGAACCGGTGTTAGCACCGCTACGACCGTCCGCTTAGCCAATGCTTTTGGCTGTCTAAACAAAGAGTATGTTTAGGGACCATCAACAAATTACACGTTTCAAAAGTCAATAGCTTCTCAACAACATGAACTAGGAACGTCAAAATAATGTTAAACTGTTGAAGATGTATGCATTCATGCTGCACAGCCTTTATTTTGTTCATTTTCATCTCAAGTTATTAAAAATAAATTCTTCAAAATAAACCTTCAAACTTCAATAGCTTTTTGGTCATGTGACCTATAATCCTCATTCATTTCAGAGTGTTCACTGACTTATGCATATATTATATATATATATATATTCCCCGAGGAGCATGCCCTGGACCCCCCGAGGGGGTTTGTATCCTTGTCACCTTTTTCATCCCTTTTGAGTTTGCACCCCCCTGATATTGGATAGCATACGGGAGGGCTGCATTAGTCTAGCGCTACAGCGCCGCACTGGTCAAATCACGTAATTGCAGACACTTAAAATAGGTCCTATGAGATAAAACGATTTGTCGACAACAGAAATATTTGGCGACAATTTTTTATTGTCGACGTTGTCGATAATGTTGACTAATCATTGCAGCCCTAATGGTGACTGAAATGTTCCCTTTGTCGCTCCGAAACAGACATAAAATATCACACTTTCTCTGTAGTCTACCGTTAGCTAGCTACCGTAAATGTAGGCTACTTTTAAAATGCCATATTTTCCCTCTGGGCTCACCAAAACGGACGTAAAAGCATATTAACCATTCACTGCACGTGATCACTAGTAAACATATTACACTTGCTCTGCTAGTCTATCGTTAGCTAGCTAGCTTTTAGTGCATTGAATTTATTGAAACATGCGGCAACACACGGGATACTTCCTAAAGCAGAGGGATGGACCGTGTTCAACAGCTTGCGGACATCAGTCCCTGGTCCCGGGACAGCCTCCCCAATTTGTCTGCCCTTTCAAACTCGTACCTGTGTGTACAGGCCTCTTCGACACCATCTGAGATAGTTTTCTCCTGTGCAGGACATGCCATAAGTCAGGAGAGGTGTCGTATCTTGCCAGAGAAGGCAAATATGGTAATTTTTCTGCAAAAGAACTGCTAAAATTTGAAGCTGGTTTAGTTGGCATACCAACATTTATTTTGTTGTTACTTGTTAATAGTGTAACTGTTATTTATTGTTAAATGATTGTAGTTGTGTGTTAGGTGACTTAGGTTTACTTAATATATATTTAAGTAGGCTACTTTAAAATGTTAATATATTGTTAAATTTAAATACTTTTCTATTTTTTCTATGAAAGAGCCTTTCTTTGATGTCATTTTTTAGTTTTTCAAAAATCAGAATCGTTTAGGAATCAGAAAAGTTTTAAAAGTACCGGTTCGGCATCGGAATCATAAAAATCCAAACGATACCCAACCCTAATTATAAACCTTTCTGAGCAGTTCGACCAAACATATATTGGTTCGGAACCCAAAAACTTGCTTCCCAGCTGTTACCAAAAAGTAGCAGGTTCTCCTTGCCCTGAAGTGCGAATCATGACGACATCAGTAAGTAGCAGAAGAATGAGTAAGCTGTATGCTGAACTAGTCGAAGAATTGGCCAATGCTAGGTTCACTCAACGCAAAAATAGATAATAAACAAACTGAAAAAATGGCCACTGTTGATGACTCATCCTTGATAACAATGGTTCCGCTCAAAACTGGTGGAAACTAGTTTGCTAGATAACATCAAGGTTTTAACAATCCTTAACAGAACCAATTCTATAACAAGAGATAATTTGATGTTAAAGGGGTATATGCGGAATGGTACTAGCCTGAAAGAGACCCCTCTGACTACCAGCTATGTTGGAGAGTCTGAATAGACACATTTTGGGTGAACTCAACAGTACACACATTTGGGAGGACTATAGAAGAAATATAGGGGAAACATACCACTGTTAGTTCTATCACTTTATTTCAACACATTGTCATTGCTACCTAATGAACCCGCGCCACAGCCTTTGGATGATACTATTCAGTAATGTTCAGCAATGAGTTAAGAATAGCATTACCATGACCGTCTCTTTTTTCCTATATAGACATATTTGATATAAATGTACAAATTACCTGCTGTACTACTTTGTTTGTGATTGTTTCTTTGTTGATCCACTGCTTCCTCCATGGCCTGAAATGACAAGATATTTTCTCTAACAACCTCTCATTGCCTCTGGTCCCTCCTTTCATTTCAAATGTCCATGCTAGTCCCAGTGCCAGTGGAGGCAGCCTCCAGGGAAGGAGATCTATAGGAGGAGCAACATCTCTGTGTATGAGGTGGATGGACGCGACCACAAGGTGAGGGAAACCACTCTTGTTGTGTTAGAAAATAAAGGCCATAAACTTAACCCGTCCAACCCTGACCAGATTTTATAGTCTCTACCATCTCTTAATTTAAAAAAGGGTTTTCTTAGTCTGTTGACACACATTTCGAAATGCGCGTTTATGCAAATTCACTATTTTAATTTGGATGAGACAACATGTATTATTTGTCTCTTTCACGTGTTTCTCTCTTCATAGATATACTGTCAGAACCTCTGTCTCTTGGCCAAGCTCTTCCTGGACCACAAGACGCTGTACTTTGATGTAGAGCCATTTGTCTTCTACATCTTGACCGAAGTCAACAGGCAGGGGGCGCACATAGTGGGTTACTTCTCCAAGGTAGTTACAGTGCTTCCATGGGGCCTATAAATTCAAACGTGAATTTGAAAAAAGCAAAGCAAAATAAGGGCTCAATAGATGGAGGATGTCCTTTGAATTAAGTGCAATAAGCCCATCTCTCATTTTATACACCCAGCAAGAGCAATAATGTTGAGCAATAAATGCTAAATAAATTATGAAAGCTAATCAATTGGTTTGTTTGTTGGGTTGGCAGGAGAAGGAGTCCCCAGACGGAAATAATGTGGCTTGTATCCTCACCCTGCCCCCTTACCAGCGCAGAGGCTATGGAAAATTCCTCATAGCATTCAGTAAGTGGAACAACAAGAACACAGTCCCATCTCACACATATTCCCTTATCTTTAAAATACATAATTCCCATTTTGTTTTCTAAGTGTTGTGTTTGACAGAGGCCAATCACTTGTAATTGTGCATCAGTTGGGTTAAATTATAAAGCACTCCAGCTCTCTCTTTCTCCCTGCTTCTCTCTCTCCTATCCAATTGCTTTCTACCTTCCAAATGGCCGCTTGGTTTCCTCCATCTCTCATGTTCTGCTTCTGTCTATCCATCTACCCATTCACCCATTCACCCTACTTCTCTGTTTGTTTTTGACCCCTCGCTGTTTGTACCCCTCTCTCTTGCCCTCCTTTTAGGTTACGAGCTCTCGAAGCTGGAGAGCACGGTGGGTTCTCCTGAGAAGCCGTTGTCTGACCTGGGCAAGCTGAGCTACAGGAGCTACTGGTCTTGGGTCCTGCTGGAGATACTGAGAGACTTCAGGGGCACGCTGTCCATCAAAGACCTCAGGTACACACACACGCATGTGCACATAGCAGTACGCACACACAATGTCAGTGTGCACAAGGGAACAGCCACAAACCATCAGGTTTACAAACGCTCCCTTTTGTTTGCTTACCCTTAAGACACAATACACTCCCAACAAGAAGAGACGGATAATAATAATAAGACTTTATTTATAAAGCACATTTCATACAAGAATTGCAGCTCAAAGTGCTTTACATAAAATCAATAAAAACAATATTATAAGTAATACAAGTAATAAAAACCCTTCTGAACACAGGCCGCAGTTTTTGCGGTAATCCAGAACAATCTCAGACCTTTTGCAGAGCAGTCCAGAACCTATGTTGCTCAAGCCTTTTGATTCAAATCCTAAACGCACAATCTCAGACCTTTTGCAGAGCAGTCCAGAACCTACACTGCCTGGCCAAAAAAAAATGTCACCACCTGGATTGAACTAAGCAAATAGGTAAGAGCCTCCCATTGGATAATTAGTGCATGGGTGATTATGTTTAAGCTGGCAACAAGTTATTTAACCCTAACTGATGCAGTGAGTAGCTTCTCATTTCTTAAACAACCATGTCGAAGGACACATCCTGTGGTCGTGGAAAATATGTTAATCTCTTTCAGAAGGGTCACATTATTGGCATGCATCAAGCATGAATAATAATAAAATTGAGATAAGAACTGTCCAATGGATTGGACTCTGGAGGAATGGAAAAAGGTAATGTGGTCTGATGAGTCCAGATTTACCCTGTTCCAGAGTGAGGGGCACATCAGGGTAAGAAGAGAGGCAGATGAAGTTATGCCTCCATCATGCTTTGTGCCTACCATACAAACCTGTGGGGGAAGTGCTATGATCTGGGGTTGCTGCAGTTGGTCAGGTTCAGCAACGTTATGCACCCAAAGAATGAGGTCAACTGACTACCTAAATATACTGAATGACCGGGTTATTCCATCAATAGATTTGTTCTTCTCTGTTGGCACGGGCATATTCCAAGATGACAATACCAGGCTTCATCAGGCTCAAATTGTGAACGAGTCGTTCAGGGAGCATGAGACATCATTTTCACGCATGGATTGGCCACCACAGAGTCCAGACCTTAGCCCCATTGAGAATCTTTAGAATGTGCTGGAGAAGACTTTGCGCAGTGGTCCGACTCTCCCATCATCAATACAAGATCTTGGCAAAAAATGTATGCAGCTCTGGACAGAAATAAATGTTGTGACATTGCAGAAGCTTATCAAAACGATGCCACAGCGAATGCGTGCCGTAATCAAAGCTAAAGGTGATCCAACAAAATATTAGTGTGTGACTTTTTTGGGGGGCCAGGCAGTGTATGTTGCCCAAGCCTTTTGATTCAAATCTAAAACACACAATCTCAGACCTTTTGCAGAGCAGTCCAGAACCTATGTTGCTCAAGCCTTTTGATTACAAGCCGTAGTCTTTGCGGTATCTCGAGCCACAGTCTTTGTGGTTTCCCAATATAAATAAAATTTAACAAAACATAGGCCGCAATCTTTGCGGGAATCCAAAACACAATCAATAAAAACAATAATACAAGTCAAAACACAAGCCGCAGTCTTTGCGGGAATCAAAAAAATCAATAAAAACAATAACGCAACTAATAAAAGTAATAAAACCCTTCTGAGATCAAATTTGTTAAATGCTTTGGTAAAAAGATAGGTTTTAAGCTGTCTTTTGAAAATGTCTAGCGTGTTTGCTTCCCTAATATTTATGGGTAATGTGTTCCATAGTTTTTTGGCGTAATTGACAAAGGTCGAATCACCAATCTTCTTATGACTGCTAGCTGCAGAGTTTTGAATGAGCTGTAGTCTTTCAGTGTTTTTTGGGGGGAAGGCCAGCAAAAAGTCAAAGGACAAGTACAGCTTTACTCGACACACCCTGACTCATACTTACACAGATAGAATGTGGTCTCACCCAAACTGAGAGACATACACACTCGGAATACTGTCAAGCACAGCTGCTTAACCCTGACCTCCTCGCCCAAACAGCCAGATGACCAGCATCACCCAGAGTGACATCATCAGCACGCTGCAGTCCCTCAACATGGTGAAATACTGGAAGGGCCAGCATGTCATCTGTGTCACTCCCAAATTGGTCGAGGAGCACCTTAAGAGTGCACAGTACAAGAAGCCGCCCATTACAGGTGGGTAGTCATACACATTTACAAACATACGTTTTCTCTGAGATCACGAGGGATTGGTACAGCATTTGACTGTAGACCAAGAGTTCTGAAGTTCTAATCTACCCCAGTACACTGCTTTGGGTAAAAGGTGTCTGCTAAATGAATGTTACATCATAATTAAAATTACATTAATACATCATGTATCCCTTTTTTAGTCTTGTGACTTTTTTCTCTTGATCAACTTACCTTTCATCGTTGTATTTAGTTTTGCCTTAGCTGGCAAGTGTGTGAGTCATGATCTTACAAAGGGGATGTACTAACCTTCTGTGCTGCAGTGTGTGCCTCTGTATATAACACTTCATGTGTTTTGTTGTCCCCTACAGTGGACACCGTGTGTCTGAAGTGGGCTCCCCCGAAACACAAGCAGGCCAAGTTCTCTAAGAAGTGATAGAACCAGTCCCACCGTGTCCAACATCTAACAAAAGCATGTAATTTGCCAATCTCAGCCATCTTGTCGTCTTTCTTTTGAATATCAAACTCTTTGTTGTAAAGAGGAACCAACATATGTACATAGCAGTGATGTCTCAGTCATTCATTTTGTTTTTTTAATAAACAAGAATAGTGATATTCAGTTCAGTTTTGCTTGTCTTTCTCGTGGGTTTGCAATTTGGCTTGGTGTGGGAAGCAGTGCTTTCTTCTATTTTGAAAGATCTATAGCAACATGATTCTGTATCTAGAAAATGTGTATTTACCTGTCTCTTCCCAAAAAATGTACAGAATAAAGATGGGTGAAATATAAAGAACATAAAAAATACATGGTGCAATCTGCGAGACAACAGAATATTGTCAGTCTGCATTGTCAGTAACTTGAATGGGAAAACTAGTGCAAAGGTCTGATTGTTGTCAAACGACAGACTCGCAATAGACTTAGCTTTAGGTCAGAAAGCACTGTTGGTGTTGTATTTCACAACGTGAACATGTTACGCATTTTCTTCATGAATTCCCATGAGTCATCAGCCCTTCAGGCAATATTGCCAGGGCAATAAAAGATATCCCAAAGGAGAAGGACTTCCGTTGGAAAGCATTGGACTCCCTATTAATTAATCTTGTATAACTGGAGATGTTTACAAGGACATAAATATTATGTCCACTGCATCTGATTAAGTGGATGATTGTTATTGTACCCATTTGTCTTAGGAATATAAGCTTTAAAGATTTTGGCGAGACCATAAATGTAGGTTGGAAAATACAGGAAGTACATAAAGGTTTGACTTAGTAAAAAGTATGTAAAGAGAGAAATCTTTGGGCTAATAGAACTCTCTACTTTGTCAGTGTTTTACCGTATATCAGTATCTGTCTACCAGCAGTGAGGTGAGGAAGGGAGGGGCCACAAGGAAATTTGAGTGCTCTGATTAGCCTACTCTGTTCAGGTGAAAATGCAGGTGATTTTTCTCTACAGGTTAGACCACATTCTTCTACCGAAACTCTCTGACAGTATAGTGGCTACAGACTGGTTTCTATTTCACATTTCATCGATGTGTTACAGTAATGGAGGACAAAACTATTTTTTATTAGTTTGCTTAAGACGTTACTTCCATTTATGAGTTGGCTACCTACTCAGCATCCCAGGTAAGCACCCACTACAGGAAGTATAAATATATTGCTTTATCCAATCTTAAGTTAAAATAGGTGAATTGTTCATCCACAAACTGTGAGCCATTAGGCTTTGTATTTTAATTTTATCACTAGTATTTTTGTACAAGACCCAATGTACAAACAATTCACGTTACAAATACAGTATTTTTCCCCCAAAATGTTTTGTCCCTGACAGAGCATTACCACAATGAATCCAGGTATCCAGTTATTGATTGTTTTGGCAGCAACAAGTAAGTGCTTGTTAAGTTGTCTTTAAAAGTTTGTTCAACCTTTTAATATCTACATTAAGAACTCACCAGAATAAACTATTAGTAGTTAAGAATTTTCATTTTCATGCATCACCTTATTCCTTACCTAGGCTTGGGAGGATGTAGAGCACAAGGTAAAGTTGTTTAGAAATCTACATCTGTGTATTTAATGTGTGACAAGAGCAAGGCATTTGTCTTTGTAATGGTTGTTTGTCATAAGTGCACAGCCACCCTGTATCTATGCATGTAATACTCTACCCCTTCTCCTCAGAGTGTGGTAAAGCTCCTCTGGGAAATCGTATTGTGGGAGGAATTGATGCGCCAGATGGGGCATGGCCGTGGCAGGTCGACATCCACTTAGGCCCTAGTGGTCACGTGTGTGGTGGCACACTTATTGCCAGCAACTGGGTGCTCTCTGCCGCCCACTGTTTTCCCAAGTAAGATGGCCATTTAAAGTAGACAGAGTGTCTTCTATATGACAAGGAGTGAAACGACAGTTCTGTGTGTATAAGGTGTCTGTCAGTCTTTGTCTATTTTTGTCATTGGCTCTTTTTACTTCCTACGTCATTAAGTATTATTCCTACTTACCTGATTCACAGAGTTTGAATGCTTGTTTTGGATCAACCACAGTAGAAACTGTAGAAAGAGGGCTATAAAAAAGCTCCCCAAACCTCTTTGTATGTGAATACAGAAGAAAGCACCATAGAAAAGGTCTTTGTCATCAGTGAAAGCAAGTCTGACATTTTGACATTGTTTTCATAGACTTCATGAAGTGTCCCTATATGTCAGTATTAGAGGTGTACAATATATTGTGTACAACAACAAAATTACAGAAAATGTTGTATGTTTTGGAAAGAAATCTTTTAATTTAATTTCAGTTTCATAAAAATGTGTTAAAAATATAGTGATACGTATTGTGATACGTATTTTGTGAACCCAGTATTGTGATATGTATAAAATCGTGAGCTGAGTGTATCGTTACACCCCTTGTCACTATGCTTTTACCAGTGGGATTTCCACCATCACAAAAGGAATTTATGAAAGTGTTTGTGAATTAAAAGATTCGACATTGAAAGTGTTCTACGATAAACTTTTTAATTTAAACAACTTCAGTCAGCAAATTCTTGTCCTAAATCTCTCTTCCTCCTCACAGAATATCGGAAATTTACTCTTACAGCTTCTATGTGGGCCGCCACAAACTCAATAGCTACAACCAGTACGAGAGCCACCACAGTGCCATCCGAGTAGTTGTGCCCCCTGACTACATGGACCCCCAGACTGGCAGGGACCTGGCACTGGTGCAGCTAGCTGAACCTGTAACCTGGAGTGTGCGTGTGCAGCCCATCTGCCTGCCTGTCAGTGGTATGGCCTTCACTGAGGGTACACTGTGCCACGTCACAGGCTGGGGCGACACTCAGGAAGGAGGTGAGTACTGGAGGAAGAGTTAGGTGTACAGGATGGTGTGAATGTGTAGCCTGACGTTGTCATACTCATAATTCTAGTCAGAATATGAGTCTGATACCCCTGTTGGGCTGTGAGTATGGGGCGTGTTTCTACCGAACCCGGAAAAAAAATGCCTCTTCGCTCAATTGGATAGACCTACAACCAATCAGAGCAACGTAGTATGTTGTTTGTTGAAAACAAATTCAACCCAAGCGCTCTTTGGTGACGTGGTTGATTACGTTAATGTTGATCATCTGTCCATCATCGTATAAAGCCCGCCCTGACAATTTGATTGGTCAGAACAGCTCTTGTTCGGACATAGTTTTTACCCCAACCGAGCGACCCCAGACCCAACTTCCCGACCAAAATGTTTTGTGGGCGGGGGCTAAATTCGGCTGGCACCCAGGCTAGTGAATGTGTGCACTTTACTTCAAAATTGTATCTATGTTTTCCAGTCAGTTTTGCTTGATTATTTTATTCTAAAATCTTTGTTACTTTTATCTTGAAATGGCCTTCATACAATTTGATAGAGCCCTGAATAGGTACAAACCGTGACTACTACAACAATATCAAAAGTCCATAGTAGAGGAAAATTGCATTTCAATTCATAACATACAAGTTAACAAAAACCTCACATGGTAAACGACTAGGGCTGTCCCCACTCAGTCGACTAGTCGATTTTCTGGTCGATATGCTCTTGGTCGGTCAGGGTATATTGTGGCCAATCGTTTTTCCATCACATTTTGCAATCGGCAAAGCAAATATTTGAGCCCTGCGCTACCAATGGACGCTTGGCAATTCGGGAGACACACCTACAAGTGTTTTCCTTCCCCAGTTCCCATCTCCTACTCGGCAAAGGGGAGACAGATGATAGGCCTACGTGAGGGGGGTGAAAGGAGGCGCCACCATTAAACATATTTCAAAGTAAGAACTGTAGCCTGAAGGTTTGCGCCATGACTGTAAAAGACTGAATGGGTAGCTCTGAAAAGTGAAGCCAAAAAATCTCGATCGCCCCCAATGGCTGGCTGCAGTACGGGTCATAAGTCCCGCCCTCTCCATGTTAGCGGATGGGACATGAGCCAAACAAAAAGATCAAAGTGCACGTCAAATTATTTTTCCCCAAAGATGGTTTCTGTCATTTAAGGTAGTTCTTATCCCGCTGATGTCTGTTCAAGTGCAAATTTTTCTCAGCAGTTTGTTTTCAATTCGCTATTTGACGATATAATAATTGGTTATTGTGTGCTTGCGATTGGGTCGGGCGAGTGTATGGGTGGGACCTCGATACAGCGGCTCCAACACCCGATCACTACTGCGCAGACTCGACCTCCTGTATGTTTGTGTTTTGTATTTTATTCATACGTTAAGACACACCAGGCCCAGGTGTACACTCAGAGTAACGACCTCCTCACCTCCAGCAACAAAGGTGATCGTTTTTTTTTTTACAATCTGGTAACTGAAAATTAAAATATATATCTGACACCTATAGGCTATCAGCTCTTACTTTGAAATATGTTTAATGGTGGCCCCTTCTTTCTAGCCTGGTCCTTGTTTTGTTTGTGTCGTGGGTTCTTCAATAAACAAACAAAGACTTGAAGAGAAGGTTCTTTATATATCAGAATCTACCATGTGGTATGCAATGGGCTTACAACATCAAACATGCGACTTCGTGCATTAACCTCTAGTAACGCACTGCGCATGCGCCATCTAGCTGATGGGCATAGGCTTAACTGAACATAGCCAAATCATTAAATGTTCATATCATTACAGTCCTAACCAGACTCTCGTAAATTTCATTTGTACAGAGTCTGGGCTAGCTCCATTGACAAGCGTTAACTTCCTTGAAGGCGGGTACTCTGTTGAAGTTTAAAACTATTGGATCTGCCCAGAGCCACTCTGGATCTGCCATAACCAATCGCTAGCGTTCGCCCTAGCCAACTCCTTCATGATTAACGGAGCAAGATGGAAAATCAAACAAACCCCGTGGGGATCAACGATTGTTCTTGCTCCGGCTTTAAAGGTCACATTTAAAGGTTCACTTTAGGAGGTTATTTAACATTAATATGAGTTCCCCTAGCCTGCCTTTGGTCCCCCAGTGGCTAGAATTTTCGATAGGTGTAAACCAAGCCCTGGGTGTTCTTCTCCGCCTTTGAGAAAATGAAGGCTCAAACGCTCGGTTTGAAAATCTCCTCTTATTGACGTAACAAGGAGCCAGGCTACCGCCCTTCTCTCTGCTGTGCCCGCCCAGATAATCTGGCCCGCCAATGAGGAATTGAGCTACGATTGTGCAAGGGCGAGTGCAATATCGTGTTTTCCTGCAGAGACATCATGCCATGGCTAGCAAACGAACGAAGCATAACAGTTGCTCAGTGCTTGGATGTACAAATCAACACACAAGTCTTTTTGTAGTTCTGTAGTTTTGTAGCGCCTACACAACTTCTGTTGTAGGCGCATTTGTTTTGTATGTCTGCGCCAAACACTTCAGCCACGACTGTTTCCTCAATTTGAGCTAATACAAAACTGGCCTTGCTGAAATTAAATTCTGGATCAGTACTAACTCTCCTTCGTCCAGCTACTAACCTCGGACAAGTAAGTTAACTAACGCTATATCATTTTGTAGCTTTACTGTATATGGTTACCTAGCTTGCTACCCTTAGAATGTGGCTGTAACATTAGCTCTGCAGCTAACAGCTGAGTTACTGTCGCTATGGAAAGGTAGATAGCATCAAGTATAAGTGTGAATACATATGCTGTACGTGAGTGTTGTACACTTCTTTGTTATTTGGATAAACGTTCTGCTGTTGGTGTTATGGCGCGCGCGATATCCACCTTTCCCCTCATTGAAATGACTGAGTGTGTACCTCTGCAAACCAGGGTTATCAGATGAGAATGGGCAAATTCGAGGTATTTTACAGCAACGGGGTTACAGCCATTGCGATACATCCGTTGTAAACATTAGCGCATGGTGCCGCCCCTCCGCTCCTCATTAGCATTTAAAGCTACAGACACCAAAACAGCGCGTTCTGAGGAAAGCTCCTTGTGGGACTGCTAGTAGTGGCTGTAATTCTGCACCAAGGCTGAATTTCGGGAAAGAGACTTCTGATACAGTATTAGGGGACCACTAAGGCCTATATAAAAGCATCCAAAAACAGCATGTCATGTGACCTTTAACTTCTGGATATTCGGCAGCGTTGCCACAACGGACCGAATGGCTTCGCTCGCATCTTTCTCCGCCGCCATTACGGAACTACAACACAAACTAGTGCACGACATCATCGTCATCGTTCTCAGCCACTCCCTCTGTTCGCTGATTGGACAGGTAGAAAATTAACCGGAGACATTTGATTTACGTACCTCATGCCCAGACCTAGTACAGAATCTAAATTGAGCGAAAGTACGTAGGAGGGCAGAGCCAGGCTACCTCCTTTCACAACCCTCACGTATCATAGGTCTCCCCTTTGCCGAGTTGGAGATGGGAATTAGGGAACGAAAACACTTGTAGGTGTGTCTCGCGAATTACCAAGCGTCAATTGGTAGCGCACGGCTCAAATATATGCCTTGCCAATTGCGAAATGTGATGGAAAAACGAATGGCCACAATATACCCTGACCTTGGTCGATTTAGATTTTTTTAGTCGAGCTGCTGTATGGCCGTGTGAGATCCGATTCCCGCTTGTGTCACCATTGCTGAATTAAAGAAATGTTCTACAGAAATTGTAGATTATATTATGTAAGACAAATAAAACAACTCTAAAAATATAATCTTATAATTTAAAATAAAAGGTGTTACTGTTTTCCCTTTCGTTAATCTGCGCTTTGTTTTGTTTTTTTGCACACGGCACGAGCACTGCCGAATTACAAACTCTGCTATAGCCTACTTTGTCGGTGTTATTTGGCAAAATGGCCTTTACATTAAAGTACATTTACAAAGTACCGGGTGACTCGAAAAACGTTGAATGCAATCTCTGCCAACAACGGTTTATTTTTCATAGTTCGACGCGAATATGATGTAGCCTACCACCTGAAAACCGTAAATTGGCCTACTTTGCTCATGCTAACGCGCTGGGTTGAAAAATGAATATGCCTATTATAAGAAAGATCCAAATCGAATGACATATCTTCTCCGGCCAAGACAACAAAATCTTTCTCTGTTGCACCGTTCCCCACTCTGCTTCTACGTAAATTCGCATGCTGCACTTTTTCAGGCAGTGATCAGCGCGCTCGGATGATTGCATGTTAAACAAACAATATTTTTAATTTGTAGTACATTGTAAGAGATGATAAATAATAACCAATCAGGCATTTTGTATTATATCGGCATTCGGTAACAACAGGACTGGTGACACGAGGCTTATTATTAGTAATAGCTTATTTTATAGCGGCTGAATCTGTATCTGAATGTATCTTTATGTTTATCTGTTGTCAATCTCCCTTCTTACGTATGTATTTCTTTCATATTATCTCCTAAAACATTGAGGTAAAACATCACACAAAATGGTTTGATGAAAAACATTGTGACATTTATAGGAGAAAAAAAAACGTTTCAAATTTCGATTAGTCGATTTTCAGAAGTGTTTAGTCGAGTCTTGGTCGACCAAAGAAAATCTTAGTCGGGGACAGCCCTACGACAAACGTCAAATTTGGATTAATTGATAAAAGGGATATTATAAGTGTTGAGGAATAAAAAGCAATTAAATGTAATTAAACAATAAGGAAAATTAAAACACAGAGCCACGGTAGGTCTTGAAGGAACTGTTGGGTGTTGAAAGTAGATTTCGAGAGTAAAATGAGAGAACAGCAGATTAGAGGGCGTATGCGTTCTTTTATTGTGGAGTTGCTCTTAATGAGAAAAAACAAGGGCTGGCATACAAAAATTTGAATTGATGTAAAATGAGTGTGCTTTATTATAGGGATTTTAGATGAGGCTGGGAAAGAAGTCTTGTCTTAGGGGGGCTGTAGAGTGAGAACATTTAATGCTTTCACTGAAACAGGCTTAACAGATATCCATTTTTGTAGTACTTTTGTCATTGCTATGCAATGAAACTAATTCAAATCACTGTATTGACACAACATGCACACACATTCCTTTGTTTAGATGAGTACAAAGTGGTCATACTGTAATATTAAAAAAAAATACTGGTATATATAACTGTACATTATGATGATTATCAGAGTCACAAAATCATACATCATCATAATATCATATTATGACAAACATTTGAGTTTAAGGCAATGGAGTCACTGATTTGTATGTAACAAACCTTTCCCTCTCTTTTGCCTTGAAACAGTATCCTTGTCAGGGGTAGGAACTCTCCAGCAAGTCAAGGTACCTATCATTGAACAGAATTCCTGTAACAGTATGTATAAGGTCCAATCATACTACTCAGAGACAGTGGACATCCTGCCAGATATGATCTGTGCTGGATTCAAGGATGGTGGCAAAGACTCGTGTCAGGTAGCCCTGTTTCTATCTGCCTACGCACACACACACACACACACGCACACAATTACACTTGCACAAACACAACAAACAAAAGGTGCTGTCTTACACTTACAAATTAAGAAATACATGTTCTCAGCTCATGCACCTCTGCAATATTATTAAATGGTTATTTAGTGTCAAAGGTATGTGCGCTATGCTTCACATGTAGACACATTGTGAGGGTTACGATCTATCTTTCACTGCCTCACGCTCTTTTTCAGGGAGATTCTGGTGGGCCACTCGTCTGCCCCGCAGGGAACAGAACATGGGTCCAGGCTGGGGTGGTGAGTTTTGGACTAGGGTGTGCCCAGCCTAATCGGCCTGGGGTCTATACCAAGGTATCTGCTTTCACTGACTTCATTAAATCAACAGTCTCTAATGCCCAGCTTATAGGTGGGGGATTCCGGAGAGAGGCCAATGAGGCTTTGGTACTGGGATATTCCTTGGCTTTGGTGTTGCTGGGGAGATAGACTGCAAAATATACACATCAACTAAACATCTAAAACTGTATTTCTCAAAATTGTTTTCAGATGAGAGAAAGGTTTTACCTGATCAGCTCCAATGTGTTCTGTATGTGAACTACACAAACTGTGGACTTGTACATGCAGGAGTTTAGGTGAAATCATTGGATGCTTCATGTAAACTCACATACCATATTTCTTCGATTAAACGCTGCAGCGTTTATTACACAATGTTAATTTTTGGTGCGGCGTTTATTCGAGGGCAGCGTTTATTTGAGGGCGGCGTTTAATTAGTAAGAGAGATTTAGTGAATTGTAGCTGCAGTGCGGCCATAGACAAACAAAGAATAGACAAGGTCAAACAAAGCCTAGTGTAAAATTGAAGCCGCATGTCTACATTGTGTAGAAATCTGAAGCAGCATGCTGATACGTTCTTACACTTTAGCTTTCAAACAGAAAGCTGTGCAGAAAGCACTCAACAGCAGCAACAGATCTGTAGCACGCGAACTTGGGGTTGATGAAAGGCGATTCGCGAGGGGTGAAGTCAGCTACCTCGCTATATTGTACACTTGTGATTTACATGTGTAACAAATACTGTGTTTTAATTTAACCAATTAAATAATCGTTTTTTGATTTTTTGGGTGCGGCGTTACATCGAGGGTGGCGTTTATTTGACGGGCGGCGTTTAATTGACGGGCGGTGTTTAATCGAAGAAATACGGTATACGATAATTTCATTGACAGAAAAGGTTGTGGGGGAAGAATTATGTGATAAGTCTACAAACCGATTTATATTTCTAATTTGCACAAAAAGGCTAAATGTAGCAATGCAAAACTTTTTTTATGACTGACAGCATACAGAACAGAAAAGCTCAATGGAACATCAATCAGCTGCTAATAATGACCCTCTGCTGGCCAAGTGCAAACCAGTCTCAATTAATTCACTCAAACCTCGTAAAAGAAAGGAATCTGCCGAAGTAAATGAAAGCTGCAAAGTTTACCATAAATACTCGTTGCACAGAACAGGAACAAATTGTCTTGTTTTTCCTTAAAGAGTAACTACACACCAAACTTTGTTTTTGTTTGTTATAGTTTTGCTCCATTGCTTTGGCATTTTTTTTAAACAGTTTCAACATTATCTAAACTGTAAGTGCGCAATTGTTAATACTGTTTTATGGGACATCACAACTCTATTGCATGTCTGCCGAAGGTAACTGACCCAAAACATTTACTATAATTCATGCTTCAAAACCAAGTTATTGTGTCAGTAAATTGGCCAATGCCATCAAAATAAAAAGTGTTTTGTCATTGTGTGAGCCGTACTGTTCAAAATGTGTTGATGTTTTTCCACATAGCAGTCAACCCTGGAAATGTTTATTATATACAAATTATTATATTTTTTCTTTCATCTTTTTTTGTTAACACTGACTACTTATTGTACTACACAATAATGTCAGTTTTGTCTTTCTGAATGCTATTGTGTATCACAGTGAGCTTAGATACTTATTTCAACAGTAGGTACAAGTTTACTGGGAAAAATCTCTACTGTAGTACACATAAATATTTATGTATTTTGTATGTATACAGTTCATTTGTTTTTATAGCAATGTGTTACTTTTAAACATAAATTCACATTTGCATGCCCATGTTTACATATGCCTTACATGTTAAGTCATACATAGTGAAAAGAAAATTGACACACAATGACATCCATGCAACAACAAAAAAGTTTGATTGGTAAGATTGTGATTTCTATTTGATTACTATGTTACCTGGTAGGTAATTTGCCAATTTAACAGACATCAAAAACATTCCCGCGTCATAGATATTTATGGAATATGTAGGTCTGACAGATTTTGATAATTTAATGGATTGTTTTGCATGTGATGACTCACACGATGAAAGAATGTTTAGAAGCTGAGGAAAGTATGACAGTTTCAATGAGAATCAACTCCTCGGTTTTGATCAGCAGGCCATGTGCATGCAGTTATTGTGCACAATTGTAGACAGTTAAAAGAGTACTTACTCTTTTGCACATGTGCCAAAACACATGCAAATTGCTTAAATGAATAAGAAATTGAAATCTGGTGTGGCCATTTATTGTTCAGAGATTTGAACTTACTGTTTTGAAAATAAATATTCTCATTCGAGAATTGAGCCAAAGTGATTGAGAAAACTGTAAAACCTTATGTTTAATACTCAAGCTTTTGTTTTTTAAATATGGAGGAAAGTCCCAAGGCTGAAATTTGGTTGTTTAGTTACTCTTACAGAACTGTTTCCATGTTGTAGCCTACATTTGATGCCTCCTCACTTAAGTCACAAGAGGGGACTAAAGATCTGAAATATTTTGTTTGAGAAATGTATGTGTGTAAAATGTATTTACATTAAACATTAATTGTATTTTCCCCCCCTGTGTCTGATGGTCACTGCATTATGTTGCGTGGTGAATGAATCAGTTCTAACTCTGTAAACGGCTCAACAAACCATTACACCACAATCGTGTCATTTTTCTACACATTTCATACGTCATCGCATTTTGACATCTGCTGGTCAATTCATGGCAAAGCGACTGTATGATTGAAGGGATGGAGTCCTCGAAGTCAAGTCCTCAGAATCAAGTTTATTAGCCAAGTAAGTTTACACACACAAGGAATTTGCTTTGGTGGGCAGGTGAATGCAATAAACAAATAATAAACAAATAAGAGTATTAAATTAGCTGCAGTCTTTTAATATAAAATGTTGAACATTTAAAACAAAATGCCAACAATTCCGAATAATTCTAAACATTTACATTTAGTCATTTAGCAGACGCTCTTATCCAGAGCGACTTACAGTAAGTTCAGGGACATTCCCTTGAGGAAAGTAGGGTGAAGTGCCTTGCCCAAGGACACAACATAATTTCGCACGGCCTGGAATCGAACGACAAATTAATACATTTATGTATTATTATGCAAAATATTGAATTAATGAAAACACTAAGGATGTCCCTTTCTTCATGAACTACCAGCATCAAATTATAATAAACAATATATTTTTTATTATTATTTTTTTTAGGGGTGCTGAGATGAAATTTAGGGGTGCTTGAGCACCCCTAAGAATGGTCTAAAATCGCCACTGGGGCTAACTACACATTTCAGTGGGACAAAATGTTTGCGCTTTGCACATGCTTTCAGGAACTCATTTCACAGTATATAATGTACTGAGAAGCAAATCATGGAATTTGCTTTACAGGATCTTTCAACTCAGAGGTCAGTCGCGTGACGTTGTCTGCTGCTTGCATGACGCAACGAAGCCGTTACTGTGATCACGTGTTTTGGCAAATTGAAGCGAGGCCTTGGTACATTACATACGGCATCGGGCGTGACATCATTACTAGATTATAAACAGACAAGGTTACTGCGAACCCAGTCAACGTTTGTCACTTTTTGTCTTTGTCACATTAGATACTAGGTTTGATATCTGTGGAGGGCTTTCTCAAGACATGGCGTCAAATGGTAAGGAAAAAATATTTGGAGATTTAGTTTTTGAAACGTTAGTCAGCTACAGTAGGCAGCCAAGAGGTATCTTCTTACTACAGTAGCTAGCTTGCTAGAAAAACAAGGCAAGTTACGTGTAGCTCACAGGGGTGCTGTATTGTGGTTACATTGTTGATGTGTGAGACTAGCTATATATTTAACAGTGCGTAATGCTTTTAAGACCATTATTGTAATGTTACCGATTTATCGTCACGTATCGTTAGTTCCTTACGAACAATTAGTAAAGGGATAGGCAGCTAGACGTGTTGAACATTGACGGTCAAAACATGTTGGCATCGTAAAAAGCTAGGTAGTCCCAGCTACAAATGTGATTTCTTTTTCCGCCATCTTGTTTAGTTCGAGAACGATTGGTAGGCTCGTCAAGGTTGATTAATTCCAACTAGGCTCTAGTTAGCTAGCATCTGACAATTGAATGAGTTACTTGTACAAAATAATTGTCAATCATATTTTTAACCTAGATTATAGAGAACCATTCACGACAACATGGTCCATATTAGAGCTCCTATATATAAAAGCATTCCTAAATCTCAACAACATTTATATGCATTAACATTAGTCTCAACTCTTGATTTTAGAAATTGTTGATGTGTGCATTAAAGTTCTTGGCACAGAAATGCTAAACATTTAGGATAATGCTGTACAAACGTTATATTGTATTCTAAAAATGTACCATTTCATCTCAGATTATTCTCAACCTGCTGCACAGGGGTAAGTCACAATTTAGCAGAACAAGCATCAAATAAATTGCAGTCTTTTTCTCTTTTCAGTCTTTAAACAATGTGTTGTCATTTGAAGGTATGGCCCCTATGGGGGCCAGGTTAACCAGGGTTATGGTCAGTCCTCCAATCAGAGCTACAGCCAGCCAGGCTATGGAAGCTACAACCAGAATTCTGATAATAACTCTGCCCCATACAGCCAGGGAGGCTATAGTTCAAGCTATGGCCAGTCACAGTCTGGTAAGCAATTTACGACTACCAAAAATGTAATTCAACCGCTTTGTGTGTGAGATTGGTTTGTGTGTGTTATGCAAGCATGTTGTTACCTAGTAATCTTAAACCTTGAAATAAAATGTTATTTAAACCTCCACTAACCCCTCCCCTCCACTAAACCCCATTGGCTGTGCTTCATCAGGAGGATATGGCTCACAGCCCCCTTCCCAGGGCAGCTACAACCAGTCCAGTCAGCCTTACAGCTCTGGAGGCTACAACAGCAGCAGTCAACCTCCTCAGAGTGGCTATAACCAGCAGTCATCCTATTCTGGCTATGGGCAACAGCAGCTTTCTGCGCCTTCTTCTGCAAAGTAAGTTAATTGTTACTTTTGTATGGTACACAAGGGACCAAAAGTAATTGTACAATTGACTCAAAAGCTGTTTTGTGGACAGGTGTGGTGTATTCTTTGTTATGTATTCATCAATTAAGCAGGTAAAAGGTCCTAAGTTAAAATATATGATTATGTTAATTATATGTTAGTTTGTCCAACTACTTTTGAGCCCCTGAAATAAAGGGACTGTGTGTAAAAATTGTTGCAATTCCTAAACGTTTCATACAATTTTTTTATATGAAACGTTTTAATTCAGCTTTAAGTCGGCACTTTAATTGCATCTCGGTTCTTTAATTGTGGCATACAGAGCCCAAATTATGAAAAGTGTGTTAATGTCCAAATATTTATGGACCCAGGGCATGACATAAACTTTTTTACTTGGTGGCACTGGTGCTCCCAACTTGAAAACTCCCCAAAAAAGCACCACAACTAAATGGTTTATGTTATAGATTTATTTAGTGCTCTAGTTAGCTCCCTGTCACGTGACGCGGAGCACAGTGACAAGGAGTGACTGTCGGTCGCAATTTCAAGCCCTGGGACCTGACTGTATATTAAGAGTAATTTTCTGCCCATTTCTCACACTTTGACCCTTCCAAAGCTATGGTAATAATTCCCAGTCCCCGAACTATGGGCAGCAGCAGAGTGGAGGCAGCTATGGCAGCCAGAGTGGAGCAAGTTACGGAGGAAGCGGAGGGCAAAGCGGTGGTTATGGAGGTAGCGGTGGCCAGCCGCAGAGCACCCAGCATGGGGGGGCTCCTTATAGTCAGACATCCAGCTACAACTCACCCCCACCCCAGAGCTACGGTCAGCAGAACCAGTATGGCCAGAGTGGAGGTAAGGAACAGATTAAGATACTTGAATTAGAAAGGACTGCACATTGACAATATTGGCTTATGCTCATTGGATGATAGTAACACATAGTTTACTAGTCCAATTTATCTTCCTATAATTCCAGGAATCTGTGTGTGTCTGTGGCTTGATTATCTTGTGAACTGGGCACTGTATAAAGTTAAAAAAAATCTTAGGTGGTAACCCTGTGATATAATTGTGCGCCATAGCACCACTGTTAGGTGCATATAGTAACACAGTTTACAGACAAACAATTTATTGTTATTGCACTAATGGATAATGAAGCAACCAGCTAGCAAGCAAGCAAGCTTTTCTTCTCGTAGCAAACTAAGCAGGTTAAAACGGACAACATCCTACTTTTTAAAATGTATTTTATAGTTTGTACACAAATATTTATAGTCACGTTTCACACACACAGTCGTGTATAACATAATAATGTGTTCACCTTGCTACTCCATTTTCCTCATATAAGGCTCTTTTTATTTATCTCTTACTTTTGTATTAATCAAAGGGTATTGATTTGTAATTTCACCATTTGGACATTAGAAGGAGTTTGCAAGTGTGAGCGGTGTAAGTGTGCTTTTTTAAGGGTCATTCATTTGTTTCTCCTCTTGCATATAGTGCTATACATCCATCTATATTGTTTTGGTGTGAGTTGCCTTCTCTTGGCACTCCTCTTGTGGTGTTCAAAGCACCCCAAAAATGTGATTATTGGAAAAAACTCAGGTGACTACTTCATGAGGCTGGTTGAGAGAATGTGTACTGTGAAGAATCTAAAATATTTTCAATATTTTGATTGTCTTCATAGTTTTGATGTCCTATTATAATTACTATTTTTGTTCAATTGTAGGTACTTTATGAGAAGAAGATATTTGTAGGTTTTACAAAATGTTCCCTGGACTGTATGGTTCACCAATGGCTTTTCTCTTCCCCATGAGAAATAAGGCATGTATAGCAATCTTTTGAGATTTTGGACACATGGGGTGGTAATGCCATCACTTTGAGAAGGGACAATTCATAGTTTTCAGTCACGTGACATCCGCGGTGACCTGGAGGCAGAAAGCTGCTGGCGATGGCGGCTCACACCGTTGAGACGCAGCAAAAGCTGGCAAATTCACCTCTTAGCTAAAGAAAAGGAAAGATATGGACACAAATCGCAAGTGTTGGTATACAGTACCCGCTGCCGTATTTCTGGCCCTAAAAACGGCAAGGTTTTTATATATGTGATGACTGTGATATTATTAGCTACTGTAAACTAGCTAACCCCTCTCTTTCTTAAACAACTGCTAACTATTCAAACGGAAAGTCAACTTTTCCTTTTAATTTTTACTTATTACAACCTCAATTCCAAAAAAGTTGGGATGCTGTGAAAAACGTAAATAAAAACAAAGGACCAAATCAGTCTTAAGACAAGCCTCACACATTGTCTTTGTTTTACATTCAGTTGAATATCGGTGTAAAGGGATTTCCAAATAATTTAATTCCAAATGCATTTGGAGTTTAGTTGTGTCAAACACAAGAACCCAACTATTTAGCTAACTTGCTAACTTTAACTCACTACGACCACTGCAGTTGGTCGCCTCGATACACAACAAACTATGTCAAACCGATTACATAAAAATGTGTTTTATGGCAAAAAATACCATAATTAATATACCTGTATATTCTTGTGTTTAACTTTACTTGAGCTTGATGAAGTCTTAGCTGCAAATACGTGTATATTTGGATGGCTGGCATTGTTTGCCCTCCCCGGAGAGAGAGGTAACGTTAGATTTAATGGCACAAATCCACAATCTCCTCCTCTCTGGGTTTTCTTTAGATAGAACAACAACTATCCGGCATTTTGGCAATACAAAAGCAACAAACTCAAAGAATATGTATGACTTTATAATGGGTGGCGGGCAATGGAAAGTCTTTTTTGCCCTCCAAGGGGGCGTGCCCCTTGGAACGTGATGTCACGTGAAAACTATGAATTGGGGCAACGTCTGTAGTGCTACCTATGGGCAATGGTGGTCCATTTGGGGTGTGGTAGTTACTCGTGGCCTATAGTTTCAATGTACCAAAATGTGAACTTTTTACCATTTGGATACCAAATAGTAAAAAAATAAAATAAAAAAAAGATAAATGCATTACCACCAATATACATCAGGGCCTTTGCTTGAAGCCAAGAAGTGAGGGGTGGTGGCTTGGTCAGGCCAGCATTGCCAGAAAGCTTTGGATGTGTGTGTCCGTTTTTGCTTTGTGGCAGGCCGCATTGTCCTGCTGAAAGATGCCACTGCATTGGATACAGGAATATCGTATCCATTAAAGAATGTTCATGGTCTGCAACAATGCTTAGGTAGGTGGTATGTAAGCCACATAAATGGCAGGACCCAAGTTTTCCCAGCAGAACGTTGCCCAAAGCTTCACTGCCAGTTTACATTAAGTCATTTAGCAGACGCTCTTATCCAGAGCGACTTACAGTACATGGACATTCCCCTGAGGCAAGTAGGGTGAAGTGCCTTGCCCAAGGACACAACGTCATTTTTTTTTGCACGGCTGGGAATCGAACTGGCAACCTTCAGATTACTAGCCCGATTCCCTAACTGCTCAGCCACCTGACTTCCTCGTCTACCTTCTTCTCATAGTGCATCCTGGTGCCATGTGTTCACCAGGTAAGCGATGCACACACACACCCAGCCATCCACACGATGTAAAAGAAAATGTAATGCATCAGACCAGGCCACCTTCTTCCATTGCTCCGTGGTCCAGTTCTGGTGCTCAAGTGCCCACTGTAGGCGCTTTCAGCAGTGGACGGGTTAACAGGGCTACACAGCCCCATACGCAACGAAAGCTAAAGCTTTGTCTAAAACTGTCTTTCTTCTGCCCCTCAGGATATGGACAGGATACTCCGCCTATGAGTGGCGGTGGTCGAGGATATGGGGGCCAGGATGGAGGTTATGGAGATCATGATGGACGTGGTGCTAGGGGCCGTGGAGAGGATGGAGAATATGGAGGTCGCGGGGCGGATCGAGGTTTTGACCGTGGTGGCCGTGGTGGACCAAGAGGTAGAGGGGGCATGGGGTAAGCATCTAAAGACTCTTCCTCCTCCCCACACACACACATCCACATCTGTTCTGTCTCTGTCACCTCTTGAAGTCCCCCTTTAAAATATGTGTCCGGCAAGTATACACAGTGCAATCGTCTTTCTCTTTGGGCACTCACATGACTGAGACTGAAAGTGTCTCTTAAATTCACACACACTGATCATCTTCATGCATCGTGAACATCAGTCTTTAGATTCCAACTCATAAATACTCACGCTGATAGGCGTTCTAATAGGTTCACACTGCATATGGAGCTACATGTGAAGGTTAGAAGCTGGAATGCCTGTAAATGATGAACAGGGGCCCGTTCTTCGTACGTCGCACGTCGCTAACTCAGTTAGCTGGATTTGATTGTTGACGATTTGTCATTATCTTGGATTGTTCGGTTCTTCGAAGCTTATTATGGACTTGCTGTCATAGCAACAAGTCCTTTAGCTCAAACCTGCTCGGGAGCAGGCTTATTTTATGTAAACAAGATTTGATAGCGACTTTATAAGCTGAGGTGATACAGGAAGTCTGTCACAGCCATGTGTCGTCTGTTTTTACGACAACAACCTGTTGCGGAAGGTGCAAGAATAATTAGCAGAATTAAACATGAACCTGAATTAATCGCGCATTGCGTGATAGACAGATTCTTGAGCACAGCGAGACTGGCTAGCCTACTATACTTTTTGAGTAAGGGTGTTATTTACATCATTAATTTGTTGGAACCACATAAAATTATATGACATTAAAGATGATAAAGTAATTATGAAAATAAGAAAATACAAAACCAAATAGGCCTAGCCTACTGTAATAAGCGATAAAACATTCAACGTGGTCACTACTATACATTTCATTTGTCTGCTACTTTTTGCCAGCCCTCTTTCCTGGACTTTGCAGACTTCGAGGAGTTCCCTGCTGTTTTGATTAAATCTTCAAATTCGGAGTAACTTTCGAGCAAGCTCTTGCTTTGTTGGCTCTGTTGAGGAAAAAAACGGGGCGTTCTTTTTGGCCATGGTGAGCAGCCAAAAGCAGCAATGCTCATTAAGGTTTCTACTATCGATACATACCAACGCATAACTCAGTCCAGCTATACTAATCATAAACAACAAGGGTGTGAACCTAATTAACCAGATCATGATTAGCAAGATGATGTCATCTTGGATGTGTCAATTGAACTCGGGTGTAATAAGCGACGTACGAAAAACGGACCACAGGTCTACACAAATGGATCAATTTGTACCTACAAGCATCATGGTTTGCTGCAGGTGCAGTGAACAATGTGGTCAGTACAAACCAACATATGCTCTGATCTAGTCACATGTCCAAATAGTAAAGAAACCACTCTCTAGGGAATCAGCTGGTTGGAGGAAACCTCAACGGTGTAAAGCAAGACGTGTCATGGAATGCTGTCATTTGTAGTCAGGGTTTTTCCTGGCTTAAAAATAGGTGGTGGGTCGTGTAACACCACAGACATAATGACCTAATGGAATTTGTAACAGTTAAGAATAGATCAGAAACAATGCAGCACTTCCTGGGGGAAGGATAGGAAAAAAGGATGCCATAGTTGGTTGGAAGTAAGGTTGCCTTTGGGAAAGGTACATTGCTGGTCACTATGCATATGAATGCTGGTAAACAGTGCTCTTGGAGGTGTGACCAGCTCTATGCTACTTCTATCTCTGCTCAGGACCCCAGGCGAGCTGTGTTTTATCCATTTGGACACAGAAGGTCAGTGGACCTTGGCCTAAGGCCATTGCTTGTTTGGGTTGTAATTTTCCCTGGGAAATTAGCATTACAGCCAACCGGATTGTGACAGTACATTGGAATCAATACCTCTCTCTCCCATCAGTCTTAATAGATAAATGTAACTAATTTGTCCCAAACAAGCTGTATAACAAAACAATGTAATTTCAGAAGAAAAAAAATTGGCTAGCAAGCTATGAAACCTTTTCCATGTCTGATGTGATTCTTTTGCTATAATAAAAGTGGTGTGCTTTTTAGTTTTAAAGGATTCAAAGAAATGTTTAAGGGAGCAATCGGTTTGGGTATAAATCCAAACTTTCCACAGATATCGTACAAGAATTCTAAATGGTCTATCCAGTGCAACCATTGACTGTGTTACAGCACACAGTCAATGGTCAGTCAAAGGCATTCAAAGCAACATGGCACCACTCAACTTGCTTTTTTACCATTTAAACATTTAAGGTGTTAAAATGGCTTTTCCCCCTTCTATCTAAACAATATTGGCAAATAAACGAAGTAAAATCTGCTGGGTTTGTGAAAGGAATGTGTGTTAGTATGTGTGGCATTATATTTTTTATGTGGAAGTTTCCTCGCCAGCTACTGCTAGCAAAATATGACAGTTTTTGCAACTGTATAAGGTTTGAGATTTGATTTACTTTGCCTGAGGGAAGTAAAACATTTAAAAGACTTGAATTTCTTGAGATTTTATTTTGGGGGGGGGGGGGGGGGGGGCAATATGTAAAACATGCCAGTCACATCTGTGGGAAGGAAATAACTTGTACCATGTAATTACTTCATCAACCCTGTAAAGTTAGACAGATTTACATATTTAAATAGATGCATGAGAGAGAACATGACAAAGTATGTTGGTCAGCACTGTGGTCAGTATAAAGGTGAAAAGACAATATGTGCATTGATTCTGTCCACACTCATACACATTACATGACATCGTTATCACCCTGCTTCCCCTCCTCCCCACCTCTAACACAACCCCCTACCCACCCCACAGGATCACTGTGATATAATGCTTTAATGAATCTCTTAATCTCCTCCTAGGATATTGCCTCTCCAGGGTGGGTTTATTTATTTTTTTAATTAGGGGAGCAATAGAAAGAGAGGACATAGAAATGAATTTAGAAAGCATGAAGGAATACTCAAGGGACATGCACCTTGAACACTGTCTTGTAGGAAATACACCACACACCAAAGCTGTATATTTATCAAGAGAGTGTTGATGATGTTCACAGAAGCTAAATTTTTGGGTGAAATCTTCCTTCACCAAAAGTTGTTTTGAACCCAGAGTTATGCACCTGTTTGCAAAATGAGTACATTGTAAAGCATCCATGTCACAGCAAATCCAGGAATCAATGACCTTTGGTATGGGGTTTCTCCTTGTAATGGAGATCATCACAATTAAGTGTCCACACACCAATAAGGGGTGACTGGATGTTCTATTAAGTCTTTGGTTTAGAGTTCTATTGTAAGAGTGGAAGACTGAGATCATGGGAAGCAAACAGACAAGGTCATTAACTGATCCTTTGTCCCAAATCTCTGACCACAAGGAACACGTGAAAAAAAGATAAAGCCTGATGTTGGTTGAAGAGACAAGTGAAGGGTGAGAGGGGTAAAAAGAGGGCAAAGATGGGTTTGGATACGGAAAACATAAAGAGGGGAGGATACCCCAGGAGAGAAATGGCTCGGTCAACACCAACCTTCAATGCGTGTCGCTTTTCTTTCCTTCTTCATCAGAATGGGCGATCGAGGAGGATTCAATAAGTTTGGTGGTAAGTGGCAAAACTCTTTAAACAACAGGTTTGATGGTTTTAAAGAGTCAAAGCTTAAGAAATAAGGGATTTGAGTTTAAAATGTTGAAATGATTAGAAAGTGGACAGTGTTCTTTGTCTGTAGAATTATTTGGTATGGTTGTATTAGGTGTGGTAAAAGGTGAACACTTCTGTTGAATGAATAACCTCTAAAGAAACCACTGTCGATAAGAAAAACAAAGTAAATTATTTGTCAACGTGCATTGGCAAGCTTATCAATTCAGCACTGACTGTGAATGAAGCCGCAGTGTTAATCTGGTAGTGTTGGACCCATCAGCTTTCCGCTTTAAAAAATTACTGGGGACACCTCTCTGAAAATAATAATGTGCGCATAATATTATTGCGGTGAGATTGGCACCAAAAAACTATGTGTTCTTAGTTTTTGTAATGTCTGAGTAATGGATGGATGATGTATGGTTATGGAAGAAGCACCTCAATATGCTGTGTAGTGTGGCATGTGATGTATGTTTTGCATGTTTACTCTACAGGTAAGAACAACCTGTGTCTTTGTGTGTGTGTTTACCCTTCACTATTAAGTCCAGTAGGGGGGACTAGACTTTAATTCAACAAAGCCTTTTTTCGACTTTTATTGTGGAGTCAATCAAATATTTTTTGACTGACTGTTTCGTTCAGGGTTCTCGTGCCTAGCTTGCTCATAGTTTTCTCTGCTCTGAATCGACCATGTGTTGAAAGTAGAAGTTACGTTTGTCTCATTTGTTGTGTCAAACCCTACCTCTCAGAAAGGTCCATGTTATATCCAGAACCCTACCTCTCAGAAAAGTGCCTTGTCATATCCAAAAAAGGATCTGATCTTTGATACTCTTGCATGGTGGTATGGAAATCTTAAAATGAAGGAAACATTTTAGATTCTTAAATAAGCCTGAACACTTATAGGCATGAGCACTTATTTCTCATCCTACAATTTGTTCACATTGGCAAGTTCGTTTGAAATAAGTTGATCATAAAGCAGATTTATTTATATTATTGGTTGGGGGTTGCCACATAACCTGTCATGTTAATCTTTAATATACAAATAATAATTGATGAGCTGTATTCACTTGGCTTCCACTTGTCATTTAATGGTATGAACATGTGTGTTAAGGACAGTACCACAAGGATCCTCCGATGTTTAATCTTTAAGAAAAGCTTTTCAGAGATGCCTGTCCGCAAAATGTAATAAATGGTGGTAAATCCTTTCATATTTGTTACTGCATGAGTTAACAAGTAAGTAAAATATGAGCAGATTGTTTTGTCTTAGTATTTATTTATTTACTTTTGCACATAATCTCCAATAGTATTTGAACAACTAAATGCAGTTAGGACAATTTGAAATGGTTCACTCAGTTTTGTTGCTTAAAAGCTGTGTTGCACAACTAGTTGCATTACGTTGTTACTGACAAACATGGCACATTTATCAACTTATGCTCTCCCAAATACTAAAAGTTTAACATTGGTATTCTTTTATTTTGAAGATTGGATTCTAGAATTCATTCTCAAAGAAGGAAGAAACTCAAAACATAAGAAACTCAAAGCCATAATCATCAGGTTGTCAATCTACAAATGAGCTTGCCTAATATATCTGTGCATTATGGCCTCTACAAAGCCAAAAGGTTCATTATGTTAGTTTCCACAGACGGAAATGGAAGAAATGTGAAGCAGAGTTGGGTCAACTGCTCAATTGCTTAACCCTTAATATCCGCCATACATAACCATAGACGTCAACAGTAAATGAATGGCATTGTAAAAACAAAGCTTCATACTTTAGTAAATAGGAGTGGTTCACTGAAAAGGATGGGTTAGTTGGCACATTAAAAGAATTTCTGAAGTGTTACAATGTACAAGGGTGAAGAACGTTTTCAATTTATCTGGTCTGTTTAACTGAATAGGAAAATGTGTACTGTCTTGATCTTGCACTGAGGAAACTTGACTGAATATGTTCCATGTAAATGTGTTCCCAATCTATGAAAATAGATAAATAAATTACCATAACTAAAATGGACAGTGTCAGAGTATGTCCCAAAAGCCAGAGGTTTTACTGAAGATGCTATAATAGTCAGTGCATGGTGGGTTTGTGCAATGTTGAGAATAGTCTTTTAGGTGCTTGCTGATTTATTGCTGAGTAAATAATACAGTTGTGTTTCGTGTCTGTTGCACAACAAAAGTCAAAAACAGTCAAAAAACATTAACTGAAGACTGTTTTAAAGGATACAGTACAATTTGCATCAAAATTAACATGATGTTCAAAACTTGGTTCCATTAAGTGTTGCTGTGTGTAATGTGACCTACCTTGACCTATCCACATGAAGCAACAGGAACTGGATGTTGTGGTGTGCTTGCGTGGAGTACTGTGTGTGCATGCGTGCGCTGGGATAAAAACTGGAATGGAGCACTGCAAAGTACCAAATGTCATGAAACATCCGATTTAAATGTGGTCCTAAATGCTTCCACAATGTCTACTGTCCTATTGGAGTACTGAGTTCAAAGATTATAATGTTCCTTTACCACACATCAAATTTTGCTCTTGATTAAAGGGTGCTTTTTTGGTACGGTATGTGGGAAGGCATGGATGATCATTCAAAACGTGATATCAAGAAGTTGTGGATTAGTGTTAAAAAAACTGTAGGACAAATAGGATTGTTACCTGGATCTGGTGGTTTCAAGGTGAAGTAAAGATGGTTCATGTGATCCATCCCATTTTGCATTTACAAATGGAGTCTGGTTGGAGAAATGACCCTCACACACATTCCACACTGAATAGATTGCATTGTAGAGTGAAAGGGGGAAGGTTATGGAACTTAATCGTGTGTGTGTGAGAGAGTGGAAAGATATGGACCTGTTAAGTAGCCTGTCTATAGGTTCTAAACCGCAATCTCTGCTTTGTAATAAATTCATATTTATCTGTGCTCTTCCTTAAGGTCCAAGGGACCAGGTTACTGCGGGCCCCAACTCCAGTAAGTACTGACCTGAATTGTAACTTTTTATGATGGTTATGGTCAAACCAACTACAACATGGTTTCACCTTTCAAACTTTCCTTTCATACAAAAGTAAATTGCCAGGACTAAATGGATTTCCATTGATAAGATTTAATTGTAGCTATGCTGTTAGCTCAATGTTTTTAGCAGTTGAATACTATCGCAGTTTCTACCCTTTTCAGCTCTGATTATACTGGCACCTTCCTGTCTATGTTCCCAATAGTGCCAGACCAGGATAACTCTGACAACAACACCATCTTTGTACAAGGCCTTGGAGACTCCTATACCGTGGACTCTGTGGCAGATTTCTTCAAGCAGATTGGCATAATCAAGGTACAGCCCCATCCCACACATCAAACGTACACTACCTATCGCCTTCAAACACCTGCTTCAGCTTCTATTAGTCATGTGCATGGGTTAGGGTTAAGTGGTACATATCTGCAGTGTAATAGTTCAGACAAAAATAATTTGGTAAATATAGAGACGATTCAATTAAAACGAAACAAAAATAACACCATAGAGAACACTGTAGATACTAAGACACATTCCAGGGACATTATGTTCCTCTTCACCTCCCCTCTCAGATCAACAAGAAGACGGGCCAGCCAATGATCAACCTCTACACGGACAGAGAGTCAGGGAAGCTGAAAGGCGAGGCTACCGTGTCTTTTGATGATCCCCCCTCAGCCAAGGCTGCAATCGACTGGTTTGATGGTAAATGTCAGTGATACGACTAGTGAATGTGGAAACTATTGGGGCAGGTGATAGAATCCTGATAGAATCTGTTACAATGTTACATTTCTGGTATATCTTCTGCACAGATCTCAAATACCAACATTGTGCCTGGTTGTAGGCTGGGAGGCGCCCAGTTGTTAATATGCTGAGTCCTTGAGTGGTTGTATTGCTAGCCATGTATGCTGAGTATGGGTCAAGATGTGGTATAGTTAGTTGGTTCTTATAAGTTCCTCACACTTGGGTATAAAAGATAATGTGGATCATTGTTCTTTCTCTTCTTATGATCCTCCTTTCTTAATTGAACAATTAGATTCAGAACCACAATTTCTGCATATTTCGTTCGCCCTATTTACAAAAGCATTTTGGCTTTCCTTGCTTTTGCTTTGTTGAACTTGTGCCTAAGACCTTTGAACAGTACTGGATTTATGATGGTGCCAGAAGTCGTCATTTATGCTGGTAATAAAAAAATGCCTTTGTCATCTTTCCAGGGAAAGACTTTAACGGAAACCCCATCAAGGTGTCCTTTGCCACCCGCAGAGCAGACTTTGGGGGCAGGGGTGGCGGCATGAGAGGAGGTGGTCGTGGACGAGGAGGTGAGAATCAGCTTGTTGGTGAGTTCATGTGTGAGGTTGCACAAGGGGATTTTGGTAATGTGTATGTGGTAAGTCTGCTCTTTCCAAACCATTGCAGTTGAGTCCTGTGTTCGATTCCTAAACTAGTTTCTCATCTGATACTGCTCATGAATATTGTTGTCTTGGATGTACTTTTATTTCAGATTTAGACCTGTAATTCTTTGCACTAATGAGCCATAATAACGAATGTGGTGAAATGTAAGGGCACATCTGTGTAATAATCAATAAAGTTGGCATGCTTGTGATTGAATGTATTGACACTAATCTGTGGACGCGTTTTCCTGTTCCTGTAGGCCCGATTGGTCGTGGTGGGTTCGGAGGAGGCCGAGGAGGTGGATTCTCTGGTGGCAACGGAGGAAGTGGTGGTGGACAGCAGAGGGCTGGAGACTGGAAGTGTTCAAACACGTGAGTGATCTGCTCGTGTCAGTTTGTGCCTGACCACCTGCCCGCATGTGTGTGTTTATTATACATTCATCAGTGGGGTGGTGGTGTTTTTTCAGTAATTTTTTGTGTCTCTTTCTGACTCAGGGATTGTGGCAACTTGAATTTCTCATGGCGTAACGAGTGTAACCAATGCAAGGCGCCCAAACCTGATGGGGCTGGAGGGATGTCACCTCCTTTGGGAGGAGGTAAGGCTAACCACCAATTATTTGTTTGAACTTAGCTGCCAGTAAAGGTAATGTTTGATAGGAATACTACATTCAGTACAGGATTATTAGCTTTGAGACCACCAAGACACTACAAACTGTTTTTACAATGCACCATTTCCCTGTAGTTGGCTGATACAGCTACATATAAGGTGTTTGTTTTGTGATGCAGGTCACAACAGCTAATACATTTAGGTTTACTAGATGGCTCAGATGTGACATGTGCACAGCCGGGTATAAGGTTACCTCCAAAGTCCTGTCAGTTTTCTCAGAACTGGCATTTCCTGTTTTTGTTGGCCAAGGGATCATTCAACAAGATGGCTTTGTGCCTAACAACAAATGCATATACACAGGATTTACAGCGTAAATGTGTGTCCACAATACTGGGCCAGGTTTGTGTATTTAATCATTGGACCCTGTCTGTTTGAAGCAATGTCTCGTTCAGTGCAGTTCTTCGTCACTTGTTTTGTCTCAGGAGGTTACGGAGGAGATGGAGGCAGAGGCAGCTTTGACCGTGGAGGCTTCCGGGGCCGGGGTGGGGACAGAGGGGGCTTCAGAGGGGGCCGGGGGGGTGACCGGGGAGGATTCGGGCCTGGCAAAATGGACGGGAGGTGAGGGATTGTCAAGTGTGACCATCCAAACACACAGATTCTCTGATGCAGAGACACACACCAAGTTGATTGCCTTGTCATGATTGTTAGATTATATGACCAAACTCCATTACCATTACTGGAAAAGTGAGGTTGAATCTCTTGCAGGGGAGAACACAGACAGGATCGTCGAGACAGACCCTATTGATCAACAGTCCAGGCTGGAACATACCTTCACATTTCCTTCAACTCCGTCCCAGTGTACTAGAATCAGCACCGATTCCCAACCTGCCTGGGAGTAGCTACCCACCTACAACCCCAACTCTTTTATACATTTCTAGAATCTGTTACTGGGAGTGTGTATTCTAACCATGTGTAGGTAGACATGACACATTTTTTGTCTGTCTCTCTTCCTTACAAGTAGACACACACTCACTGATTTCCAAACCTCTATTTCCTTAGTTTAGTGTTCCTAATTTGAAGAAAAAAGCTCTGTGTTGTTGAAGATAGATATTACTTTGCAGTAAATGAGGTTGCTTGGATTATTTACCGTTTGATTTTAAATGAAAGTGTTTATAAAATAAAATAACTAACATAGCTTTCATTTCATTTTTTATTTGACAGTGCATTTTGGTAACTAGTCTATACCTATAAACTTTTCCTCTCTAATGTGAAGAAGCTTTTATTCTGGACTGTGATACAAATACTAGAAGACTTCATCTCACATTCCATCTATAGACTGGAAGTACCCTTGTGAATCAGTTAAAACACTGCATGAGTGATTGGTTTATTGAAGCAATACTATTGAAATAATCAGCTCTTGCAGTTTTAGACAATACAGTATATATGCAGGGTTTTTCCTGCATTGAAAAGACTAACCGTGCGTGTCCACTACAGCGAAGCAAGCGGCGCGTCGGCTTTCAATTCATTTTCAATGAAACCGGGTAATGCTCCCACAATGCCCTGCGCAAGCATCAACGCCCGGTTTCATTGAAAATGAATTGAAAGCCGACACCGACAGTTACAACAGTGCGAGTGAAACACCATTAAAATATAGATTTTCACAACTTGCATTTAAAAGGTAGGATGTTCTAGGATGTGTTACACGGCCCATCATCTAAGCCTATTTTTGAGCCAGGAAAAACTCTTGTATGCAATATGCAGAGCTTTTAAAATTACATTTTACAACTATCTTTTGGGGAAGAAATGACAATTGCATTGGTTACATTGCATCAGACAATGTAAATCAAGAATTTCAAACGTAATTAAAATACTTCAAAGTAAGTATTTAAAGAACCTAGGAAACTACCATCTTCGTTCCTCCAGTTTACTGACTAAAGGTCAAGTTGGTTGGTAGGTTAAGTTACCTACCTGATGCACTAACTTCCAGAACATACCTTTCAGGTAGCCAGAAAATGTGCATTGTCATTTCTGAGGACTTTTGATGTTGGTGAGTCATCTTGTCCCATGTGCTTTCTGGAATGGCATCATTGTTTGCCTATTTTTCCATGTCGTAGCTGTGTTACTGGTTTTGTGAGAGGAAACGTCAGCAGTTTAGCATGTTTCTACTTATGGTTTCAGGTGAGTCATGAAAAAGTTGAGTGCAAATACTCAAATTATATGATACAATTTCTGAAAGTAAATTGTCTGTGAGTCAAATATCCATAAACATGCCATTTGTAATCTTACCATTACTTAAACCAGAATTCAATTTCAAATTCACACTTTATTAAGGAATATGTCTATGCTTTAATTAAACAATTTAACTTTCTAGTTCTCATGACAGTTTTTTTTTTTTTGTACTGTAAGTACAGGTAATGATGCTAGAAGGACTCACTCATTTCTCAGAACCTTTTGTGCCTTATGGGTTTCAGTTGGTTCAAATCAAAATGTATTTGAGCCCTTTTACTTGTATAGAGGTTACTTTTGTATAGAGGATCCTAATCTGGTTATTCCAGTTAACTCTTTCTCCAAAATGAATTCCTTCTGTACTTCAGAGAATAGTCAGTCATATGAATAGTTGACAGAGAACAACATCAAGTACCTTGGCATTTTGTCATGAAGTTGGTTTGTCTTATCTTTGATGGGTGCTATGATCCAAAGATGAACAAACACAACTGAATCAGTGTGCATATAACTGCAAGTACAACTGGTTGAGGGTTAGTGGGTTGTTTGTTAAAATGTATTTGTATTAATGAGAAATATCTCTCGAGGCTCCATTCAAATGTCTCAATTTATCTGGTGAAAAAGTGTCAAAGGCTGATATGCTGTAAGCAGTGGCGGAACCAGACTATATATGGGGTGGCCAGGGCTACTTCAGGGGGTCCACAGACCAAGACTGAAAATGTGTGTGTAACCTTAGCCTGGCATCTAAGCAGTGTAAATTATTCATATGACTGCTGATGAGAAATAGAAATTCAAATTCACTTAAACCTGAGTTCTTCAGTGTGGCCTAGTATGGTCCACTGGGGTTACTTTAATCAAATTCTACATTTACTATGAATAGACTGTCTCTAGATCTGAATTGCAACTCATTTCTTTCTTACACACACTATACTGTACTCACAAACTGGAGAGACTTTGGTCACTCTGTTTTCATGAATATATAATCTGGGTCTAACCAGGTTAGAGGTTAGATCCTTTGATGAATATTTTACATTAAAACATAACTATTAGTGTATACTCACACAAAAAATGCCACAGCCATCAAAACAAGAACACTCATGAATCAACAACCAACATTTTAAAGTGAGGCTTAATCTGAAAAAAACGTTTGTACATGTGTGGCCTACAAACACAAGCTAAACTTGGCATGTGACTGACTGCCTAGTATGCTCTGACCTGTACCTCGGGGAAGGAGCTGCTCTGAGGTCTTAGGGTGGTGCAAGGACTGGGGTCTATTTCCACCTGATCCTGTTTGCTCAGCTTTTTGAAGAAATCTGCTATCTTACCCTTTCTTTTAATGTTTGAATTGAACCCTAAGCAAAAATAACATGTAGGCCTATACATCCAATTACCCACATTTGAGTCCAATCTCAATCTTAAAGGGGCGATTGACTTGGTTTTTTGGGTATTTCACACTGTTCCTTAAGGTCTCCGAATAGGGTATGTAACATTGGTTGGGTTGAAAATGGCCCGGGTGCTGTTCTATGCCCCCTGATAGATCCTCTGAAATTTTCCCGGGAAAAAACACTAGCTTTTCTCTTTTTATGGTATGCTCATTAATATTTAGATCAGCTGCGCGCTGATTGGTTGGTTTTCAACGAGTGAAGCTGGGGAGCAAAAACGCAACACGGCCAACAGCACTCACTGAAACACCGAAGGTGGAGACTTGAAATAAAAACGCGCAAATACATCTATTGTGTCTACACAACACTGTTTTCAACAGATTGACTGGATATCATTTGAAATGATAACGTTAGTTGTTTCCACTTCTGTTGTTGTCGAAGCAAACTGGATTGACTTAGGTGGGTAGAACGTTACAGCTTAGCAACCAAACTACGTGATTCAACTCAGCTTCAGTTAGCTTGCTCTAGACATCTTGCTGTAAAATAACCTGACAAAGATCTGGACAAACATGCATCGTGAATTGTAGATTTACATAACAACACGGGTTATTTATTTGAATGAAACAGTCAGGAACATGAAACAACGTTAGCCCCATTGCCAATAAAACACCTACACTGTAGTCTACAGTCTAGGTGTTTTCGCTACCTAGCTGTTCTTGCATTCCTTGCAAATCAGCATTAATAAAAAGCAGATGAGCTAGAGTCTAGCTAACATTGACTAGACGGGCATGGCTGATGTTTGTCTATACAGAAGCGTAGAAGATCCCTGTGCAGTTCGACCCTGGACACATTTGCGCGAACCATTTCGCCAAGGACGGTTTTGAAAACCTGGGACAATGTAGCTAAAGCAGGATTTGCTATGAAGCTGTTGCTGAAAAGAGGTGCGTTCCGACCTTACGTTCATCACAACCGCAAGCTGTAGTATAATTTTGTCGGTAACAGTTATTAGCGTAAGGATACGTTATTAACTTATCCTGTATCTAGCACCTGTCAGTCTAGCCTGACATCGTCAGGCTAGACTACAGCTAGTCTAGCAAGTAATTTGCTAAGTAAAGTATGTTGATGTATGTTGACGTATTAGCATTCTACCTATGCTAGATACAGGAGACGTTAGCATTGCTAATAACTGTTAGCCTAACGATGTCAGACTCATAATTCTTGTCAGAATATGAGTCTGAGGACTCTCCATTGGGCTGTGACTATGGGGCGTGTTTCAACCGAACTCGGAAAACAAATGCCTCTTCGCTCAATTGGATAGACCTACAACCAATCAGAGCTACGTAGTATGTTAACTTTTACCAAACCCCGTAGGAAGGACGGCAAAAACATATTTTCCATCGACAAATGCCTTGATTGCGTTTCTCTGTTCCTCTTTCAAAACTAATGGTTGAGTTCAGGTGGCTGAGCGGTGAGGGAGTCGGGCTAGTAATCTGAAGGTTGCCAGTTCGATTCCCAGCCGTGTCAAATGACGTTGTGTCCTTGGGCAAGGCACTTCACCCTACTTGCTTCGGGGGGAATGTCCCTGTACTTACTGTAAGTCGCTCTGGATAAGAGCGTCTAATAAATGACTACAAATAAATAAATAATGCGCTGTCGATGTCTTCTAAAACAGACTCGATGGCAGAATCATAACATCCCAGCTCTCCAGCGGTAGCCATGTTTGTTGAAAACGAATTCAACCAAAGCGCTCTTTGGTGACGTGGTTGATTACGTTACTGTTGATCATCTGTCCATCATCGTATAAAGCCCGCCCTGACAATTTCATTGGTCCGAACAGCTTCTGTTCGGACATTAGTTGTTCCCCAACGGAGATTCCCCAGACCCATCTTCCCGACCAAATAATTTTGTGGGCTAAGATGGTCTGGCAGCCAGGCTAAATAACTGTTACAGTAGCGACAAAATCATACTAGCCTACTTACAGCTTGCGGTAGCGATGAGCGTACGGTCGGAACGGCACATCTTTTCAGGTTCAGCTTCTTAGCAAATCCTGCTTGAAATTGTCCAAGGTTGTCAAAACTGTCTTGGGTGAAATGTTCAGAGCAAGAACACCAGTGGTCTGGATGTAAACTTTGGGGCGTGACAAAGATACAGACCAGGTCCCCCGTCCTACGTCACTCCGGTGGCTTTGTTGAAAAGCTAGCGTTTTACAGCCACATTTTTTCATTTTGAGATTTGCATAGGAAAGAGGTGTCAATGGACTTTGATATTCACTGTATGTTCATTTTACCCACCGAACTGTCGTTATTCAACTATGACAAGGTAAAATCGGTTTTGCAATCAATCGCCCCTTTAAACATATCCCCATTATCTTCAATCAACTACCAGCCTTTAAGTTATTAGATCATGGCTAGCCCTACTCTGAAATACGTATTTCAAACAGGCATTATACAATAGCAAACAGAGTAGCTATCTGACTGCAGTGTTCATCTTTTGTAACGTTAATACAGTCATTTAGCAGACGCTCTTATCCAGAGCTATTTAGATTGATAAGGCATCTCATTAAGGAATCTTAGCAGTTCGAGTAGCCTACAAAAAAAGTTTAGCGACCCACACAGAAAGACGTGTTGTTTACCGGTAGTGTTCGCAGGGTCCGACATGCCAATTAACCTGCTGTCTGCCAATCACGGGAATGCCCGGAATGCTCGGATGCCGGGCATTCAACCCCCCTCCATGCCCCTTCGCCAACCACCATGGTGGTTGGCGAAGGGGCATGGAGGGGGGTTGGGCAGGGGGGATGGAGCATTCGAAGTTAAGACCAGGTTTAGCGTCTGTTCTTTCTGTTACGTCTGGGTTTCACAAGAGACGGTCACTATTGTTTTGTGGGCTACCTTTCTTTTATTTAGCGTGGGCTAGAGCCCTACAGCTGTGTTTGGCTTACTAGTAGCCTGTGTACCGTGTGGTTAATACACGTAAATTAGGGAACTTCATCTTATGCCTGGACGATTGTTCCTTTCTGACCTAGTCAGGTCATTACAATAGATTTCAAATGGCTAAATGATACTGTTGTTGTTTTAAAAGTGTTCTCTTATTAGGGTTCCTCCGGTAAGAGGGAACCTATTGTTTGTGTTGGTATTCTTATTATTAGGGTTCCTCCGGTAGGAGGGAACCTATTGTTATTGTTGGTATTCTTATTCTTATTAGGGTTCCTCCAGTAGGAGGGAACCTATTGTTATTGTTGGTATTCTTCTTATTATTATTTTTCTTCTCCTTGCACCTCAATATCTCAAAAAGTCCCTGGTCATAAATTTTCTAATTTGGCAGATTGATACTACATCCAAGTGGGTACCCCCACACCAAATATGGGCCACATCAGACCATAGGGGGCGCCACAGGCCACGCCCAAAAGTCAAATTTGTGATGGCATTCCCACCCCATTGCTCCAATTCTTCTGAATCTCAGTGTTCATGCCTCATTTTTCATGAGGAACAAAAAAGCCTCAAGGACCCATAAGGTCCGCCATGATGGATTTTCCTGTACAGTGATAATTTTGGAAAACATAAAAAATTCCTCTTCTCTTGAACCAAATATCTAATTGACTTGAGATTTTGTACAGATATGTATCATTGACGTATTTAAAAATGTTACTTAAGACAATTGAATCAAATACAAAATGGCTGAAAGGGGTGTATTTATGTAAATGTACTCATTGCCTCAATATGTTTGTGTCACTAAATCAAATGTATTTTTTAAGGATGGTTCAAACTTAATAGGCTTTAAGGTGACATGCCCCTGAAGTACCATGCAAAGTGTCACCTTGATATGTCGAAATATGACTGAATTACAGCTGTTTGAACTTCGACCAAATCTGACAATGCTCGCCATTGGAGAAACAGCTTTTTTTATTATCCAGTTTTGTGTAATCCATGTCTGGGAATGGCTCAATTGGCTGAGATGTTGTGCTGGTAAGCAAAGGGTTGTAGGTTCAAAACCAGTCAGAGGCATAGTTTTAAATTTTTTATTCTGACAAAACAGTTTCTAGTCTTCCGATCAATCCTCCGGTTGTAAAAACATAGCAATGCGTGTTTATTTGAGCCCATCACAACACTCTGATCATCTGTTTTGCGAGACTGTGTAAACCACTGCAAAACAAGCCAGGTTCACCACAGTAGCTAGCTACTTGTAGTCTACGCATGGTAGAGATAACTCTAATGGTTATCTCTAATGAAGTAAATTGATTGTTCAGGTGGATCCCTTGCCTGTTGCACAAATTCATTTCAGTAACCTAAGCCAGGACACATTCCCACTGATGCTAGGCATGATTTAAAATTCCCTTCCATGACATTTACATTTACATTTAGTCATTTAGCAGACGCTCTTATCCAGAGCGACTTACAGTAAGTACAGGGACATTCCCCCCCCCGAGGCAAGTAGGGTGAAGTGCC
The DNA here is from genome assembly GCA_023658055.1 of Thaleichthys pacificus. Classification (NCBI taxonomy): domain Eukaryota; kingdom Metazoa; phylum Chordata; class Actinopteri; order Osmeriformes; family Osmeridae; genus Thaleichthys; species Thaleichthys pacificus. Next base: position 16,834,484 of record CM042862.1, on the reverse strand, counting down.
TTGCCCAAGGACACAACGTCATTTTGACACAGCCGGGAATCGAACTGGCGACCTTCCGATTACTAGCCCGACTCCCTCACCGCTCAGCCATCTGACTCCCTATGACAAGTTATGGCACTCCAAACAACCTGTTTAAAAAAACGATGAGAAAGTTATTCTTTACAGCAACAACCCAGTCATCCCGTTGTCCCGTTTTTATAGGAAATGTACAAGCAGTTTCAACTTAGGCTGAATCTAACAACGCTTACCACAGGAGAAACTAGCTTACTTTTTTATACAGTAACTGAACATGACAATATTCAACACTGAGAATAGCTCAATGGGCTGGGATGGTGACCTGTAAAGTATAAGGTCGTAGGTTGGAATCCTGCCATAGTCTTTTAGCCTGTCATAATTTTGATTATCTGTTTAGTTAAACAGGATGACATCATTCTGAAATACCATGCACAATTTCATGCAATTTCACCTTGAAATGTCAACCGCTTCTTAACCTTTGTCCCAAAGCTGACCAAAGCTAATACTATGCCCTTTCTATTCATACAATCTCAACAGTTGGTGTGTAGCAGAGAGGATAGATAGACTGACTTGTAACCTTATGCTCATGAATCTGTTATGGAACCAAATTGCCAATATGCATCTTTTTCTATGGCTCTGCGGCCCAGTGTAATGATGTGAATATGTAGTTAAATTACTGCATAATGTTGGGAGTTCCCTGGCGTAGTGATTTGTGACTGACTGGTAAACTGTGGAAATATCCCCGATTTAAAAAATGTGCTGCCAGATGTCAAAAGAAACGCTTATTTTAACAAGATAAATTAAATGTTACTCAGCATCCAATTGCCAGGTATAGCGAATGACATTTTGAGGTGGCACCTGGGGTGGACAGTCCGATATCAGGGGGGTCCAGTGCCACCCCGGCCACCCCTCTGGCTCCGCGACTGGCTGTAAGTGTGGGGTGCGGGAAGTGACAGAACGGAAAATCAAACCTTAAAGGTTCAAACAGCGTGAGTCCAATGTCAGTTACTTCTGCATTCCTAACCATTTACAGTTTTTCTCAATTGTTTACACACAAATACTGGTAGGCTACTTGAGACACAATTACCACAACATGTAACGAATGCACCAACCCCCTGAACCAATTCCGCTCAACTACAAGCACAATTCCTGCTTTACGCTCAAATTGCAGTTCTAAAACACACTTTTTTCAAAACACTACACACAATTCTCTGCATTTGGCACAATTTTCATAAAGAAAATCTATTGTTTTCACAAAGAACACACTGCCATTCAAATATGCACACTGACTCACCACATGGGCAAACACCTGTCGCACAGTTTTACAATTAGCAATCAGAGCTTTAGCATAAAAGGGTAACAGGTGAGCTCTTCTGTTTTGGAGCATTGGATGCCAATATTGGAAACAGACGCAGAGCCAGAGGACTAAGAGAAGGAGGACGGCCAAGGACCGTAATCTCTGATGAGATCCGAGCCACTTTGGTTGATCATGTGGTCAACCATGGTCTAACAATGAAGGAGGCTGGGCAAAGATTATCCAAATTTAAGCAGGTACACTGTAACATCCATCATCTGGACTTTCCGAAATGAGAACCAATGAGAAATCGACTACTCACTAGAAAATTGCAGTATTGCATATCAATACAGTACTCAATGAGTACAGTACCGTATTTTTCGGAAATATAACCGTGGTTTATAACCCGATTTAAAAAGATTCTTGTGAAATATTAACCTATCAAGTATTGCAGTCAGTTGGTGAAAAAATAAAAAAAGCTTTATTGCTTGTGGCCGGCCCACAAGGAGACAAAACATCACACGCCATGGTGATACCAGAGCCTGTTTAAGGATATTAGACATATTAGACATTCTCTGGTGATACAAAGTTTGTCCCCTAGCATATTGTGCTAGCTAACTATTGAAACGAAACCGCTCTTCACAGACATTGGTTCATACAACTGTCACATGGCTCTCCTTTCATTGGCTCCCTTGCATAGACCTTGCGTGTGTGCGTGCGTGTTTAAGTGCGTGCGTGTTTGAGTGTGTGCATGTAAGTGCCCTCTCTGACCCCTCTATGCTTATGACCATATGATTCAACATCTTTTATGGCCTCTCCAGTAAGATAATGGTCAGCCCAGGTCTGAATTAGCATTGTAGGCCTACCAAATATACTTAACATTACTATGCAGTTAGGCCTACTGATAATTAGCGAAATTTGATGAGCTGTCTGAATTTGTTCTGACAGTAGGCTATGGCAAATATTCTCAACAGGATATTGAGAATAATAGCCCAAAAAAGAACGTGGCAGCAATTGAAAATTGTAGGATAAAATTCAAAACACTGAAGAAGGTCATGGTTAATTGCACTTGATGTGGGTTAATAATGTTTTTGTCTTCACATCTTGAACAAAATTAATAAATTACTTCAAAATAACTTTGCCACACACATTTATTAACTGATAGGATAAATGCTGAGCTTTAAGATAAAAGGGAAAGATAACCATGACTAAAATGGGGATTCACTGAAATAAGTATTATTGCACAGATCCAACACAAACTTTCAGATCAGAAGGTGACCCAAACTGTAGCACACTTTGCTTGGCAGAACAGTCATGTTAAATTGCTCAGCATGACTAAGAATATAGAATTATTATATTACGCGTGCATATTTAATCAAAATCCAATTATTGCTATTCTGGCTGACAGTGTATGGACAGCTGTCCCAGATTTCCAATTAACATAGTCTGCCTCCACAGATCCAGAGCGGGCTTGGACAGTGGCAGACTGTGGCTGTTTGAAGGGCAGGGGCAGAAAAATGTAAAAGGGCTCCTACTGCACGACATGGGCTCTCAGCAGTGTAACAATGGGAATGGGACGACACCCCAAGTGTCGTCACAGCCTCACTTTGGGAAAGCATGCCCTAGTGGGAACATTCTAGGGGAGACTGTTTGGCACAGCATCTAATCGTCTTCTATGGAAAGGGCACCATTTCGGACACTGTCATGTAGGGGCAGCATAAAGGGCACTTGGAAGTAAGGGCACGGGAACAGTCAAATTTAGACCATTGTAAGGGCACCTTATAGGTACTGCATCACATTTTCTCTACTATAAAGGAACTCATTAAGACATGTTTTGACATTTATAGAGGGCACACTATCATTTATTGATTTAAGGGGCACCTGGGCACTCAAGCATATTTCACAATGTGAATGGCAGACAGTGGGGCACTTGGTCTCATTTTTGTCACTCTAGAGAGCATTTTAGAAACGCTTTTTCAACCCTGGGGGCACCAGGCAGTCACCCCCTGAGTCTTCCAGTGGGCCTGGATACACCCACAGGGACAGTATATTGCACCTATACCATTGGGGAAGCCAGAAGGAGAGGATGAAGTAATATAGAGGCTTGTCAACATATAGGCTACTTTAAACAATGAAAATGGTAAAGGTCTAAAGGTCTCAAAGTGCTCAAACCTTCACCATAATTCAAGAGTAGTGTACTTTCACAAACCCAATCATTGATTCTATGTTAAAATGTGTACAAATAGGATTTACCGAACATGGCTGCCTCCAACACAGCTATCAGGCGACTCCAGTTGAAAACAACAATGGCCGCCGGAAAATAATTTATATTCGTAATGGCGATCTGTGATTGGAAGCAAAATGAAACAGGAGATAAAAACCGAGGTTGGGGGCTTGGTCAGCACACAATTTTCAGAAAGTATGTGTGTGTGTCGCCATACTCGCTCGTGTGTCAAGGGGCAGGATGAGTGCGCGTGCGCTGTGGAGCCATTCAATTGAATTCAATCATATATTGACATATCAACGTGAAATTGCGTATGGTACTTCAGAATGATGTCAACTTGAAGGCACTAACGTTTGAAAAACCATCAGTCAAAATTATATTTGATTTATTAACACAAAGATATTGTGGCAATGTGGACATTTACATAAATACACATCTTTCAGCCATTTTGTATTGCATTCCTTATTCAATATCACCCTATAGAAAGATATGTATTCTACAAATCTGTCAAGTCGATTGGATCTACGGTTCATGAGGAGAATGGATTTGAAGGTTTTACCAAATTTGGACAGTACAAGACAATTCATAAGTCTGACAATATGGGTCCTTGAGGCTTTTTTGCTCCTCATGAGAAATAAGGCATGTTTACCAATTTACAGGCATTTTGGGCTAAGGGGGCGCTGGAGAAATCACATAGACTTTGGGCGTGGCTTATAGCGCCACCTATGGGCGTACATGGGCCATTAGCGGTCTGGGAGTAGTGAGTGACCTGGTGTATCATTGGGCCAAATTTGAAAAAATCGGGTCAAGGACTTTTTGAGCTATTGAGCCATTTAGCGGAGAAGAAGAAAAATAATAATAAGAATACTAACAAAAACAATAGGTTCCCTCCTACCGGAGGAACCCTAATAATAATAAGAATACTAACAAAAACAATAGGTTTCCTCCTACCGGAGAAACCCTAATAATAAGAATACTAACAAAAACAATAGGTTTCCTCCTACCGTAGGAACCCTAAATATAGCTGCAAGCAGCGATGCGGGTTCCTCCGCAAAATGGCAAAATATTATAAACATGTACACTGTTGAAGATGGAGAGTTCGACAACAAGAGAGCAAAACTACTTCATGTTTGGCCAACAACAATAGGCTGAATGGGGATTTGAACTCATAAGCATAAGGTCACAAGTTAGTCTCTCTATCCTCTCTGCTACACACCAACTGTTGAGATTGTATGAGTAGAAAGGGCAGAGTATGAGCTATGGTCAGCTTTGGGACAAAGGTTAAGAAACGGTTGACATGTCAAGGTAAAATTGCGCATGGTACATCAGAATGATGTCACCTTGAAGCCAATAAAGTTTGAAAAACCATCAGTCAAAATTATATTTGATTTATTGACACAAAGATATTGAGGCAATGTTGACACTTACATAAATACACCCCTTTCAGACATTTTGTATTGCATTTCTCATTCCATTTCACCCTATATAAAGACACATCTGCCCGCACACTATCCCCATCCATGATGTTTCCCTCTCTCCCAGCGCAGGTCATGCCAAAGCAGAAATGCTGCAGCATCCACATGAGGTTTAGATGTAGTCCAAAAATTACCTCCCACAATCAATACATATCAACCGCAACATTGTTTTCAAACATTCTCAAAGATGGCTTGAAAACCACGGATATTCACTTTCTTCTTGAGTAGATCTCAAGAATAGCCTCATAGGCAACTGGCTAGGGTACAGCCCGGGTACAGCCCACGTCCAGCTCCTTGCAAGTGTAGCCTCTGATAGTAAAGTAGCCGACTCTCTCTTCCCATTAAACTACACGACATGCACACTCAGGGTGACCAACAAGATTATAGAGAGTCGGCTACTTTACTCTCTGTCCCGTCAACCAGGCCTGCGCGATCTTCTCCCTCCTGCCCGTGGCTCACGGATGTGATTTGTGCAGAACGGTCCATCCTTCGGGCAGCTGAGAGGAGATGGCGCAAGTCCAAAGACGGTCTGGACCTCGATAAGTATCACTCCCTCCTCAAATCCTTCTCTGCCCGCATAACTGATGCTAAAACCCACTACTTCCTGAACAAAATTAACTTTGCCTCAAACCCTCACAAACTTTTCTCTACCTTCTCCACCCTTCTTAACCCACCTCCCCCACCCTCCACCCTGACAGCAGACGACTTCTCCTCCTTCTTTGAGAAAAAAGTTGCTGACATTAGCAGTCGGTTCCCTGAACCCACCTTTCCTACCCACTCACCCTCTATGACTGACCCAACTAAATGTCTGAACTCTTTCTCTCCCCTGTCCAAGGCAGAGATCTGACCTCATTCTCTCTCATCGCCCCACCTCCTGTCCCCTTGATCCAGTCCCCTCCCCTCTCTTTCAGACCATCTCTCCCTCCATCATAACTTTTCTTCTCCATGTCCTTAACTCTTCTCTTACTTCCGGCACTTTCCCCTCTGCCTTCAAACAGGCCAGAGTTAGCCCTCTACTCAAAACCTCCCTTAACCCAGCCGTCCTCCAGAACTACAGACCGGTATCACTACTACCCTTCTTTTCTAAAACAATTGAACGCGCTGTATCTAACCAACTGTCAAACTTCCTCTCTCAGAAAAACCTGCTTGACCCCAACCAATCGGGCTTTAAGACTGGTCACTCCACAGAAACTGCCCTCCTGTCAGTCACCACTGCCCTTCAGTCTGCCAGAGCGGCTTCGAGGTCATCCGTCATCATTCTGCTGGACCTTTCTGCAGCGTTTGATACAGTTAACCATCAGCTCCTGCTGGCCAGACTTTCTGAGATGGGAATCACTGGCACTGCACTTCAGTGGATCTCATCCTACCTGTCGGGAAGATCCTACCAGGTCTCCTGGGGAGGCAAAGTGTCAGGCTCCTGCCAGCTCTCCACTGGTGTCCCACAGGGCTCTGTCCTTGGACCCCTCCTCTTCTCCCTCTACACCACCTCGCTTGGACCAATCATCACCTCCCATGGCTTCTCCTACCACTGCTATGCTGACGACACACAGCCGTACCTGTCGTTCCCCTCGACTGATCCGGGGATCTCAGCTAGGATCGAGGCCTGCCTCACAGACATCTCCGCCTGGATGACCGAGCACCACCTCCAGCTGAACCTCGCCAAAACAGAACTCCTCATCATCCCGGCCAAACCCTCCATCTCCCACGATCTCTCAATCACCCTGGGATCGGCGACGGTGACCCCTTCATCCTCTGCCAGGAACCTCTAGGGTGACCATGGATGACGAGCTCTCCCTCACAGCCCACATTGCTGCGGTCTCCCGGTCGTGTAGATTCACCCTCTACAACATCCGGAAGATCAGGAGATACCTGTCTGAGCATTCCACCCAGCTGCTAGTCCAAGCACTTGTCCTCTCAAAGCTGGACTACTGCAACTCGCTGCTCGCCGGTCTCCCAGCATGCGCAACCCGCCCTCTCCAGAGGATTCAGAACGCGGCAGCCCGTCTGGTCTTCAATCTACCCAGATGCTCCCATGTTACCCCGCTCCTCATCTCCCTCCACTGGCTTCCCACCACGGCCCGTATCAGATTCAAGACTCTGGTACTGACCTTCCGAGCGGTGAACGGGACTGCACCCGACTACATCAAGTCCCTCCTGCAGCCTTACACCCCCACCCGCCACCTACGGTCTTCTTCTGACAACCGTCTGGTGGTCCCACCGCTCAAGAGCGCCCGGTCCCAACACAAGCTCTTCTCCTGTCTGGCCCCCCAATGGTGGAATCAACTCCCCACCTCCATCAGGGACACTGACTGTCTCCCCACCTTCAAGAAAAGGCTCAAGACACACTTGTTCCGGGAGTACAACGGCACTTAGGAATGCTTGGCTGGACCTGATGTTAGTTTCCTCCAGGATCACAATGACTCGTATTGAGAGACTTGTTGCTCTTGTTGGTTAGTTGTGATTATTGTTTTGTCTTCTTTTCTACAGGTACACTCTTGCACTTTTTGAGTTTCATGTTGTTTAATTGTAACTTGTTTAACTGCATGCTCTTATGGTTCTTCCCTTTGGCACTTATTTGGTTTTTCACAATGTATGCTTCATGTTTTGGCTGCTCGCAATGTTTGGGGCTATCTCGTTGTTATGATCAGTGACCTATGCTCTTTTGTAAAGCTCTCTCTTGGAAGGCGCTTTGGATAAAAGCGTCAGCTAAATGCATAAATGTAAGTGTTTTCCATTCATCATAGTGTTTTACATTGAGCACATCAACTTCAACTGGTTCTTATAAATGTATATTCATATGATGTGTGTCATTTGAATACAACTTGTTAAGTTTCATTTTGCAGGAGAATTAAGCGGGTTTGCCCATTTTGTGTGTTTATTTTTTGCGTGTGTAGAGTTCTGAGAGTATGAGGCATGCTTTCAGAAAATGTGTGTAACCAATTGAGAAACTGTAATGTGGTGCTGTCTCCCCACTCATCAGGTTGGAACAAGATAGAATGGGGGATGAAGGGTTAAAGTTAAATAAAACAGGTCTAGTCAATAGGCCACCTTGTGACATGCCAACACTTTATTGTTTGTAATTCATGTAATTCAGAGAATCCAGTTGGATCTCTTTCCTGGAGGGTGTAAGGCTGGGTGTCACCCTGCCCCACCTCCTATGCTAAAATCTGGAGTTGCTGGACGGAGTCTTGATGGGTCTCACACCTCATTGTGTAACTTACTGCCGCATTGTTCAAGTCTTTGACTAGCATTGCTAGTCATATGTTGATAAGTAAGGGTCAAGATGTGGTCTGATTGTCACTTTATACACAAGAACAACCAATGACTAAATGTAAATAAAGGAAATGGGCAAAAGTTAACTCCTTCAAATGTCAAAATCATTAATTGTGAGTGGATCTTTTTTTCAGTTTTTCATCAATAACATTGAGAATATATTGTTAACAAATGAGGTGGGCAAAATAGCTACACAAATGTCAAAATGATTATCTGTAGGTCTATCTTTCACTTAGTAACATTTAACAAATCTATGATAATAACAGGAATCTGTGTGTGTGTACAAATTAGAATGGGTTTAGTTTCCCATGATCAAAGAAAGAACCGGGCATATCTTGCAAGGGTCCTCTTTATGATCCAACAGAGTGCAGAAGGCTTCCGCGATTGAACTAATGCGATTAACAAAGGCATTCGCAATAAAATGAAACTAAGCCTAGTAAGGAAAATAGGAAAATGCTGTTTCGATATTTAGAAGCGAATTTGCTTTTACAACCGATAATCATCTGCTTTCAAAGGGGCTGGCTAGCGGGAAAAAACTACAATATAAAGTGGGTATACTTTCAGTATAGATCAGTGAATTTTGTTAGATAAATCCATGTGTTTACTGATGTCAAAACTGCCAGCATATTGCAAATGTACAAGGGCTATATGGTGAATTAGGCCTACAATTCTGACAACTGGCTCAACAATTGTGCATGTAAGGACTTATGTTATGAACTAAAGGTTTAGATGTTTGTGGTGGTAAGACAATATAACAGAGAACCAATATAGTGAACTTTGATCAACATAACATAAGCAATTTAGAATGTAGGAAACAGCAGACAAACGAAGGCCCTATCTATAATGATGAGCATTTTGTCAGCTTACCGACCCAAGGCTATGTAACACTGGGTAAAGGTCTGCGGACGCACCTATCACACTGGAATGCTGCTACACTAGGTGTTTCTGTATGTTTAATCCTTGTATAAGTGAAGCTTTCTAAAAAGCTTTGGCACTGAGATGGTGTAATGACTACAATGCTGACATATAGTACAAAGCCACTCGTCCCATTGTGACGTGTGGTCTTTGTTTACAGTCACAGACACAGCTTCTGCATTTTGTATTTTCAGTCATCAAATAATATTTTGCCTCCAAAGCACACTGCATCTGAAATATTGGCCAATCAATTACCATAAATAATTGTAGAAATGGAGGTGCCTGAAACAGCACTTATGTGTAATGCATTTCAGCCTCACAAGAGAAATGCATGTCACTGCAATGTAAATTGATTAAGGTCTCATTCATTCTGGATTTGTCTCCATGAAAATAGTACTAGATGAGAAAGTTGAGTGGGTGCAGGAGTATGCGTTGTGGAAGAAGGTGTGTCTCCACCAACAGTGTGGCATTAGTTATGTTATGAGATTTTTACACTTGTTGTCAGTTGTAAGAGGGGAGATAACACCAGACAAGAATAATGAGGCAGTAATGTCGTTTTCAAAGTCTCCGATGTTGAAAGAGAGAGATAAAGATAGGATATGTGGCAACACAGATGTTAATACAGAGTGGAACACACAACAGAAACTAGGTATTTGACCCCCTTATCTACAGGAAATTCATAATTAAACCATAACCAAGTGATGAACCTACCAGGGGCCTGTTCCATAAAGGCCGCTCAAATAAGTTGGACTTAAAGTCCCAAACCAGACTTGAATTAGCTTAACAAGTCAAGCGGGGCTAAAGCGGTTCCATAAAGGCCAATTTCAGCTCACGCAGTCCTACTAATTCAAGTCAGATTTAAGTAGTCAAGCTAATTGCGCGTGCACCCTATTCTTAAGCAGCCCCAGAGGTAAAACATGGATCATAAAATCCACCACGGCAAAAGCAATGCACACGGCCACGTGACTTCTTCCAGAAAGAACGTTCCCTTTAAGCTTTGTACTATGACAGCTCCGTCATCCACCACTTCATCAAAATGAAACGACACGATAGGCTACGTAGGTCAAGGTCCTTTTTTAGACCTTTACTTCGTTGATTAAAAAACCCTCTAAACATATGTAAATTGACTTTTTTGACATTGTTTTAAATAAATAGCCTACTATTAATCAATACATTACCCAGTAGCCAAACTTTATAACATGGTTGTTGTGTCAGGAAAATGGAGGATAGATGTAGCTTATGGATTTATGTTAGTTTTGCAATTGTAGACTACTGTTAACAACTAGGCCTATAGCCATGATAATTATACTCGGATAATTTAGATTGAGATAGGCCTATGCCTGATACCTAAACATTTGAAATCACAAACTAGGCTATATAGCCATACGTTTAACTTGGCGTGTATTAAATCATTGTTCATCATCGCTTAATGCATTAGGCTAAATGTTGTAGCCTATGTAGGCTATTTAAGTTGATTTTCTATCAATGTTGAACATATTGAACTGATGAGAATAAGAAAATGAGAATATACGTGGTAAATAAGCGTTTTCCCGTTGGGTCAGTGTTACAGGAAGGTCTGGTTAAGCACCAAGTCACGCTAAGCCTGACAGTTAGCCTTACCCTGACCAGACTAGTTTCGCAGCCTAAGTTGCCATAGTAACCGAGTTCGAACTACGTTGAGCTAGCTTTATGGAACCGAATTAACTAGAAATGAGTCCGACTTTATGGAACAGGCCTCTGGTGTATGGTTTATAAGCCCAGATGCAGAGGAAAACATACGCAATACAGTTTAAGAGATGTGCTTTACAAGCAGTGAAGGTGTTACATGATTGCAGTACAAAGATTGGGATTGATTAACATGGACATGAGTTCAGTACATTGTGGGAAATGTGTACATTTCTCCCACAGTGTAAGACATATCACCACAAGATCAACCAAGGTTATGGTTTGAGAGTTTTATTTAAATTTGGAGAGGAAATAGGTATTTCAGGTTTCTCTGAAAGGTGAGCACGCAAATTGTTAAAGGAAGAGGTGTGTGTATAGAGGGAGGAGTGGAGAAGTTTTGTTTAAAAGGACAGCATATCTTTAACAATTTACAAACTGAAACATGGCAGTCTGCAAAGCACTATGCTGGACTCTGTTGATTGCCTTCCTGGCAAAAGGTAAGTTCACCTTTTATTCTAATGCAGTACTAAAGTGATATAACTGAAAACGTTATAATTAAAGTTTTACAATGGTATTTGTAGGCCATTTAGACATATATATAAAAAATACTTTTATTTGTTTCACAATGTGCTTGATGAGGTGAAAATAATTCCTTTACAGGGTTATTAAAAGTTTTAATTAATGTTTTGGGGACTGATAACTGAGTTTTTCATAGGAATCACTATAAACAAGAAAAAGAACTAGAGAGGGTACAATTTCTGGGGAAATTGTAGGGTGTGCCTGCTTGCATCGGTTGCAGAGGTCAGTTTTTTAAATTACATTTTTACAACTGATATTTCAGTATATTTTATATAAAAATGCATACTTATTATTTATAAAGATTACATAAATTTAAAAGCATGTTTTTTTTCTGCTCATTTACAACCCAAAATACTAAGAGTGAAGTGTAGAATTAAATAGTTGTCTTCTCATTTGTGAGCGTGGGAGTCAGGTGGCTGAGCGGTTAGGGAATCGGGCTAGTAATCAGAAGGTTGCTGGTTCGATTCCCCGGCCGTGAAAAATGATGTCCTTGGGCAAGGCACTTCACCCTACTTGCCTCGGGGGAATGTCCCTGTACTTACTGTAAGTCGCTCTGGATAAGAGTGTCTGCTAAATGGCTAAATGTAGATTCCATGCAAGAGGGAATGGTGATCAGCGGCCTCATAGTTGAATCAAAACGAATACATTTGGCAGACCGGTGTAAAAATTGACCTAATCTCTATGACTTAAACGTCCTTTTAAGTTTTTCCCTTTTTGTGATATTTTCAGGCATTAAGCCTATTCATATTGCATTCATTCATTAATAAAGAACCCCCTTTGAAGCTTATTCTAACAACGACGTAACACCGGCAGTAGCTATCTCAGATGGAATCGCGATTCAAACAGTACCATCTGAAAATATGCCCCCAAAAACGTAAATAAGCTTGACATTTATTTAGTGGAAAATCGCTCATTCATAAAAAGCTCACTGGTAGCGATCATTGTCAGTAACAACGCAAAATGCGATGTAGCCCTGTGTGGAGAAGCTGCCCCGGTAAATTGTACTACTACAGTATACAAGACTACTGCTGTGTTCGTCTTGGTAGCGATTGCGTTGGTTGAATTCGATTCAACGTTCCGTTGTACGGTTTAGGCTGAAATTAATTATTTTCATGACAGATTGACAAAGTTTAGGCTGTGAAAATGAAGTGCAGGTTAGTAGTCAGATAGTTTCACCTATTGAAAGACTTTTGATTCAAGTAAGGGAGTGCCGAACATGTTCTGTCGCCGTTTGACTTCCTAAACAGCTGGGGAGGTTTTTGTTAGCTAATACTGTCTCGCGTAGGCTACAGCGTTGCAGTGAGCTACACTGGTTTGCAGGGTTTTTCCTGGGTCAAAATGGGTCGGTGCTCCAAAAAAAACAAAAACATATGTATATATTTTTTCTTATTTTTTCTAATCAATGTATTTATTCCCAGGTGTTTTGCACCCCCCCCCTCCCCCAAAAATTAACCCTATATTTCGTAACAGGTTAATGTAGGCCTAATAGTCTAAAAGCTAATGTAATATTGCACATATTTTCGTCCTATTTCCCCTAAAGCAAGAAAGTTAGGCTACTTAAAGACATCTTACACTCATGAAGTAGGCTATGTTCTAAATGGCATAAATGCTGCCAATTAATAATTGACGTAACAACTTATTGTAAATGGTCAGTAGCCTAGCCTATCGATTAAGGTAGGCCACTCTGAAGCATGTACACTGTCTGCTTCATTTGATCTTGATAGGCTAAGCATTCTGTAGCAAATATTAACAATAAACCCACTTCTTATTCATTAAAACCCACTTCTGCATAATAATGCACCTAAAATACAAACCTGAGCAAGGGCAGCAATCGCTATCGAATCAACAGACGTGCAATTTAGCTAGCAGGGGAAGAATACAAACAACGAAAATCACCAGTTAACTTGATTTAAATTTGCAAGAACTATAGACTTATACAATAACAGGCTTAAATGAACTGACAACATAAGATATACGACTTACAGTTCTCAAGGACGCACACACGCAATCTCAACTGCGGTGTGAAGCGCGTGTCCATGCAATTCTCCGACATGCACTCTAACAATCACTGCTGATAGACGGCCAAAAATTGTGTACAGCCTGATTTCTGATACCGTGGCGGCAGAAATTTAGCCATAGAGGAAACACTGCACTATATATTATCATTCCATGTTAAGAATAGAGGCTGCGTTTGAAATCGTAAATCACTTTTGTCAGCATTTTGAGTGGAAATTTAATTTGCATTTATACAGGTGTATTCGTGCACGTCGGGCTGGCCCTCGCAGCGGGACGACAGTTTAGTGGCCACTCTGTCCATTCGCGCACCTCACAGTTGCGTATTGATCAGACAAGAAGACACGCTTATCTATTACTATGATCAAAACAGAACGAGGGTTCGGCTGTAGCCTACTTGAAACATAATATTGAGAACATATTCGCTGACATGCATTGCACGCGTGATGAACACAGCTTTTTTCTTTTCTTCATCGCGGACTTTTTTTTAGCCTTTGGCGCTTGGGTTTGTCATTGGCGCTCGGGAAAACGGCTTTGGCGCGCGCCAAAATGTTCTCTATGCAGGAAAAACCCTGGTTTGAAACCACAGGTAATGATAATTTCACCAACAAATCGTTTACTTGTAATCTAATGTCATAATAAATCCTACAACGAAAATGTATTTGTGAGGAATGTTTATTTTAACAATTGAAAACAGATGCATCATAGGCCACTGTAGTATGTGTTGCCCGGGCAACAGAGGCTAATGTCATGATGCTAATGCTTCAGTGAAATAGTAGACTACTGTTTCCGAAAGTAGATGTACTTCCTTATATCAGCTTATATTGTACATTACACTTAACAATTGTGTTTCATATCACAAAGTAAAATGAGTAAATAGTTATCACCCTGGCCTCTTTGCTTGTGGCGTTTCTGTAGCTGTCTTGCAGTAAAGCTATAGTTAGCTTAGCTATCTCCCAGAAGTTAACAAGCTGCTAGACTAATGTTCTGCTAGAGGTAGTCACGCGTGTTTTCGTGACGTTAGTGACGTATAACGTCACGTCAGTGACTGTGGCTAGCAAGTTAGCCACCGTTAGCTTCACTTTTCACCACAAAAACGTAATTTCAATTTAAAGAATGCAACGGAACGTAAATAAAAATACAAGCAACTCAATCGCTACCAAGACGAACCTTTTGACATCGACGTTGTCTATGTAGTCCAAATATTGAGGCATCCTTACGCTGCGTTCACACTGCAGCGACGCAAATCGCTTGCCATCGCTTGCCTTCCCACAGTTCACCACGCTCGGGGGGCGTTTCAAACAGATTAATGTAGAATGTAGTTCTCTAAAGTCACTGTTGTAGTTGTCATGGCCAAGTGTGCAGACTTGGGTTTACGTACTCACAACATCAATCAAAATACAACTTGTATACAAAATACAAAACTGTTTAATAGACATACACGTTGACATGTGTAAAAAACGTTTTATTATATTACTCAAAGTCTCTGCTAATCTGTCGATATGATAGGGACAGGGCTCGAAATTGGCACCCGCCAAGCGCCAATGGCGTGTAGATTTTTGGGCTGGCGACTAAATTGTGTCCGATGCTCCGCCATTTGGCGAGTGAAATTGCGGAGTACAGCTCCCGACTACCGCGCCCGTCATGGTTAAAAAAAAGCTTGCAACGCCAACACGAACAGTGGGAGAGGGGTGAGGCTACATAAAGTTCTAAGACATGTTATACAACTGTAACAATTTGCGCGTGAATACAAAGTTAGGATAGCCTTTATAATGGCTAGAGAAGTACACAGATTATACAAATAGTTCGATTTAAAAAGACCAAAAAGGTCGAGGAGGACAGCCTTTAAGAGAGAAAGTGATTCCCCATTGATCTGTCAGAATTTTGATTTGGGTCACGAAAGTCTTGAAATTTGAGTGAGAATGTCGCCCGGTAGACCACATAGTCTTAGGCGGCAGCCATGTCTTCACGTCATGTCACAAAGTTCATAATTTTACAGTTTTACAGTCAATTCTACACCTAAAAAGTCGAGCAGGGCAGCTTTCAAGAGATATGGGAATTCTGCTTTTAGCCAGCTGGTCCGATTATTTTTGTGATTTGTGTAAAACTGGCAATCTGAGTGAGACTGCGTCCCACACTGTTGTGACGTCGTTAGCCTCAGTCAGACGCGGGTCGCTCACTGGCAGTGTGCACAATATTGTATTTCACTCAATTCTACACTATAAACGTCAGGGAGGACTGCCTTTTGTAGATACAAGCCTGCTGAAGATAGGATCTCGGATTTAACCGAGCCTGTTTCATTCGTCATTTGCCTGAGAAAGCGACCTCCGTTAGCCAGGCTAGTTTTACCCGATCACTTGGTCAGGCTATTTAAAGGTATCGGGGTGACTTTTGTGCATGGACAAATAAAACGTAAATGTACGTGTTCAAAAAGTTAATGTCAAGCCCTGAAATCCAGTGGCCAGACATATATGATGACCTGATCGACACGAGTAGTAGGCCCCTGGAACCCCCTGAATTAATAAATTATTTCAAAAAGTAAAATTGGTTGATTTTGTTTAATCCATTCTGATAGTGATTTACAATGATATTAAAATCATAGGTAAAGGTTGTTTTATGTCAAACAATTTCAGAGTACGTCTGAAATACCAGGTTTAATTTTGGCCGGTAAAAAATATTATTGGCTGGTAACTTTTTTCATCTACCAGCCATTTTGGCTGGTAAGCCAAAAAGTTCATTTCGAGCCCTGGATAGGGAGTTCCAGCCGGGCTAGCTAGCTAGTTACCACAGAACGAAGTTACGTAATGTGACTAGACTGAATTTGAAAGTACAAGCACCAACAACTTAGGCAACCTTGCGCCATGCATCGTTTTTTTTAAAATTAACATCTCTGTACGATTGCAGCTATGTATCGTACAGGACTGGGTAAGCAGCCACACAAACGATTAGTTTCTCCTCCACCTTGAAACCTAGAAATGCTCACCATGGTTGCTACGTTACGAGAAACAAGAAAACACTCCGATTGGCCATCGCTAGCGAAAATCGCTCCTCATTTGCATAAAGTTGAGAAAATCTCAACTTGGTCGCGTCGCTACTCACAATGCACCACGCAAGCGATTCGCCTGGCTCCATAGAAAATGAATGGAAAACATGTTGTCGCTCGCATCGCTATAGAGAACAAAGGTTGTGCCCTTGCCGAAGGCAAAGCACACCCAATAACTAGAGTTACATGTATAAAAAGTATTTCCAACCACTCAATTAATTCTAGAATTTTCATTGGTAAACAATAATCTGTGACAATAGTATCTGGCCATAGTAAAGTGTTGAATGACATTCTTTTAAATGGGAAATTGTAAAAATACTTGTTGGCGGCAGCATCTTACATGTCTGCTTTGTATCCCTGGATGGGTGAACTTTCATATGAAGTACAGCTCCGGACCAGTGCACGTTTTTATTTCATAAAAAATAAATTGAGGACAATTTTTTGTGAGTAACACAAGGGTAAAATTTGCAGTGGCCGCTTACATTTTACCGTTCTTTTCCTCATAAAAACATTTCCTTCTCAACTTTTGAAAAAACGAAAGAAAAAGGTAGTGGTCTCAATTTTTTCCAGTGGTGTATATTTTGCAAAGACTGCTGATTTCCATGTGAGATATGCACTCAACAGTCACTTCAGAAACTTCGGAAACTTCATGTTGTTTAGAGTATTAGGAAATATAAAAAACTGCTGATGTAACTGAACTTTTCATGGCAATAGAGAACGGTGTTACAACATTCCAGCCTCATTATAAGCTAACTCAGAGATAAGATCTGATTTTGCAGTGGGACTGAAGCAAATCAAAATGTAATTTGTTGACAGGCAGAGAGAGTAAAGGAAGGACATAGAGATGGATCTCAAGGTCCTTGCCAACTGTTACAACTGTATGTTCTTAACCTAGCAGGAGCGTTTCTGACATTCACATGAAGATAAATTTAAACTAAATACCTGGTGTTATGCCTTTTTCAGGGTGTTACTCTCAGTTGAATGGTAAGTCTCTTTTCAATCAATCTTTTCATGTCTACGGTCTTAATCATATTCACAGTGCTTGGGCAATGGATGAACAATAGTTCAAGGTTTACATAAAGGTAATTTCAATAGAACTGGTGTATGTTGACCATGCATTGGCTGAGCCCTAGAATGTAGGGTGAGGGTCTTAAAAGTAAGGCTTCAAGGCTGACATACTTTATAAATAACAGCAAAGGGAGTCAGGTGGCTGAGCGGTTAGGAAATCGGGCTAGTAATCTGAAGGTTACCAGTTCGATTCCCGGCAGTGCTAAATGACATTGTGTCCTTGGGCAAGGCACTTCACCCTACTTGCCTTGGGGGGAATGTCCCTGTACTTACTGTAAGTCGCTCTGGATAAGAGCGTCTGCTAAATGATTAAATGTAAATGCAAAGGAAGATGCATACTGTCCACTTGCAACAAAAAAAAAGACATTTGGTGCCCATTTCTTTGAAAGTGGACAGTATGCATCTTCCTCCTATTCTTGCAGTGCTTCCTTTTTAGTAAACCCTGTGTATACTCTTGAAAATATTATAAGACTTAGGCTACTCAAGGAACATAAGACAACACCCTTTTGCTGTCAGTGTGTGGCCAGGCTGCACTCAACTCCAAGATTGTGGGTGGTCAGGACGCCCCAGTGGGAGGCTGGCCCTGGCAGGCGAGTCTACAACGATCAGCCTTCCATTTTTGTGGAGGATCTCTCATCAACAACCAGTGGGTTCTGACTGCTGCTCACTGTCTCTCCAGGTAAGGATTCATACAAATATACAGTACGATTTTGTGTTTAACCAAAACATTTCCTACACTTATTTGTGATATACTTAACAACTCCCCCCCCCCCCCCCCCCACACCCCAGCACATCAGATCTGCAGGTCATCTTGGGAGCTAAGAGCCTGGATCAACCCAATCCAAACCAGGTGTCCAGCTCAGTAGCACAGATCATCTGCCATCCCAACTATCATGACAGTACCAGCGACAATGATATGTGTCTGCTGAAGCTGTCATCTCCTGTGACTTTTACCAACTATATCCAACCTGTCTGCTTAGCAGCACCTGGCAGCACCTACAATGCAGGCATTGTCAGCTGGGTCACTGGTTGGGGGACTATTAATTCAGAAGGTGAGCACTCATGAGGTATTTTAAAGGGGTCATTGACTGTTTTTTGGGGGGTATTTCACACTGTTCCTTAAAGGGGCGATTGATTGCAAAACCGATTTTACCTTGTCGTAGTTGAATAACGACAGTTCGGTGGGTAAAATGAACATACAGTGAATATCAAAGTCCATTGACACCTCTTTCCTATGCAAATCTCAAAATGAAAAAATGTGGCTGTAAAACGCTAGCTTTTCAACAAAGCCACCGGTGTGACGTAGGACGGGGGACCGCCCTTTTTGGCTCTGGTCTGTATCTTTGTCACGCCCCAAAATGTACATCCAGACCAGCCCACTCACTGGTGTTCCTGCCCAGTCCGAGGTAGCGTAGATCTCCGATGCTAGTTTAGCTGCGCGCTGCTCTGTGTAGGCTACTTCTAAGCAATTACAAAGAATAAAGTTTTGAAGTATAACAAGGATATTGAAAATGGACTACGGTCGTAAATGCTGTGTTCCAGGCTGTACAGGGAAGGCTAACACTCAGTCTTCCCAAGGAGCCAAGCATTCGACAGGCATGGCTGCTGTTTGTCTATGAGAAGATCCCGGCGAAGTTCGACACTCAATTATTCATTTGCTCTGAACATTTCACCCAAGACAGTTTTGACAACCTTCAAAACGTTATTCTTTGTAATTGCTTAGAAGTAGCCTACACAGAGCAGCGCGCAGCTAATAGTTTTGTTGCTATAAGCTGTAACGTTCTACCCACCTAAGTCAATCCAGTTTGCTTCGACAACAGAAGTGGAAACAATTAACGTTATCATTCAAATGATATCTAGTCAATCTGTTGAAAACTGTTGTGTAGACACAATAGATTTATTTGCGCGTTTTTATTTCAAGTCTCCACCTTCGGTGTTTCAGTGAGTGCTGTTGGCCGTATTGCGTTTTTGCTCCCCAGCTTCACTTGTTGAAAACCAACCAATCAGCGCGCAGCTCATCTAAATATTAATGAGCATACCATAAAAGGAGAAAAGATAGTGTTTTTTCCCGGGAATATTTCAGAGGATCTATCAGGGGGCATAGAACAGCACCCGGGCCATTTTCAACCCAACCAATCAGGGATGTAGTGGGGGCTAAACGCACGTAAACGCCGTTTAGGCACATCCCGAAATTCGGAAATAGCGTTTATCCACCTCTAAATTGCAGAAATTGCGTTTATCCACCTCTAAATAGCGTTTATGCGCGTTTACGCACATCTAAGTTCCCTGCGCCTATTCTGCCGTTGGAATAATCCGAAATAAATTTGGTGTAATTTTAAAACACCAAAGACTAAATTTCATATTGTTTAACATATAAACGCTGTAGTCTGAATCATTTCATCTGCGCTGTATGGTCTGTGACCCTCCAATCAATGCATTGCGGCGGCGACACCAATCAGGATCCACGAAGTATGTACACACATACACGTTGTGGATTAGTCTACCTGTTCGGAATGGATTAATTAGCCATGGATATCAGGCGATTTTTGAAGAGACCATCGAGTGCTCCCACTCCCACAGATGCCCGCAAAAGGCCTCAAGTACAGAGTAAGATCAATTCACGTTTGTAAACGTTGTTTTGGTTTGCACAACATCCCATTAAGACAGGGACAAACGGCTAGCTTACTATTATTAACGTTCTTTTAAATACGATAAATAAACAGGGTTCTCAAGCCTCTGTGAGGGGCTGAAATGCGTGT
Source organism: Thaleichthys pacificus (assembly GCA_023658055.1). NCBI lineage: Eukaryota > Metazoa > Chordata > Actinopteri > Osmeriformes > Osmeridae > Thaleichthys > Thaleichthys pacificus. The sequence goes on along the minus strand of CM042862.1, from coordinate 16,814,161 downwards.
GTCACGGTAAATGCGTGTGGGGGGGGTAAAATGTTGGTTTACAACGAATGAAGCTGGAGCAAAGACACAACACGGCCAACAGCACTCACTGAAACAACGAATATGGAGACTTGAAATAAAAACGTACAAATAAATCTATTGTGTCTACACAACACTGTTTTCAATAGTGATGGGGGAAACGAAGCTTTCCGAAGCAACGAGCTATTTGACACAATTGTGTCGAAAAAGTATCGCTTTTTCGAAGCGTTCGATACATCTTCTCCATAGGGACATCTGCTGGTCAGTTTATGGTATGGCGACTGTATCGAGCGATGGAAGGAATCAAGTGACGTCAAGTCCTCGAGACGTCAGTCTCACAATTGTCATTGACAACTTGATAAATAAAGTTTATGTGACAAATGTTTCGATCTGCAAGTGTCAAAAATATGTTATCTTATATCTTGTTGTATTATTAACAACGTAACGTTTTTACTACTTTACGTTCATAACATTTATTTTTAGGTTCTTATAATATTAATTACAGAAACAGCCCAACTGAGTATGGCTTCGTGGTAAGACCGCTGCCCCTCACTTAGACATTATGAGATCGCATCCGCGGACCCCTTTTTAGTGGAAGTATATGCTAAATGAATACATTATTATATGATAATGTAGGCTAGCAGTTAAGGTTTTGGAATATGCTTTTGCAACCGGGAAAGGGATGGCCACATTTGAAGGCTGGTAAAACTAGAGAAAGATGTAGGCTATGTGCTTGTGTACACCTACTATCTCACATCTGTATCTATCTCTGTCTATCTAGCTCTGGCAATCTATCTGTATCTCTGGCTCTGTCAATGAATATATTCTATAGCGTCCGTAAATAGGCCTATGTCTCCTCTCTATAACCTACGAATATTAGTGATTTCTGATGTCTTTTTAAGCGTTTGAATACAACGCAGTTTGTTTCAGCTGCTCGTGTGACGTCCGAAGCTTCGGACGTCACTTCGACACTTCGACAGGGGATCACGTGGTTTTTCCCCATTTGAAGCCACGCTCGACACGTTTGTGTCGGTACCAATTGTTTCGAAAGGTCGATACCGCTTCGTGAGCACGGTATCGAGCGTAACATCACTAGTTTTCAACAGATTGACTAGATATCGTTTGAAATGATTACGTTAGTTGTTTCCACTTCTGTTGTCGAAGCAAACAGGATCGCCTTAGGTGGGTAATGTTAGCACTACAGCTTAGCAAACAAACTATCGTGATTCAACTCAGCTTCAGTTAGCTCTAGCCATCTTGCTGAAAAATAGATCTGGACAAACATGCATCTTGAATTGTAGATTTACATGACAACACGGATTATTTATTCGAATGAAACAGTCAGGAACATGAAATAACGCGTTACCCCATTGCCAATAAACTAGGCTAAATCATCACACATTCTACCTATGCTCTTGCGTTAGCAAGCTAAACTAGTTTACATGCCTACAGTCTAGGTGTTTTCGCTATCTAGCTGTTCTTGCATTCCTTGCAAATCAGCGTTAATAAAAAGCTTATGAGCTAGAGTCTAGCTAACATTGACTCGACGGGCATGGCTGATGTATACCGTAGCGTAGAAGATCCCTGTGCAGTTCGACCCTCCACACATTTGCGCGAACCATTTCACCAAGGACGGTTTTGAAAACCTGGGATGTAGCTAAAGCAGGATTTGCTATGAAGCTACTATGGGGTTCCATTTGAGCCAAAAACATTGATGCTTCTAGACAATGGATCTTGGCGATTGCTTTGCCCTCAGTCGTTTACTTTGCAGCAGTTCTTGTGATTTGCAGCGTACAATTTGTGCCAAAAATAAGTCGATGCTTTTGTACAATACGTATGGTTAAGTGCCACTTCACCAGACGTTTGCTGTGGTCGTTGCTTTAGTCTTTGGCTATTGCTTTGCTCTCAGTCGTTTACTTTGCAGCGTTGCGTTTACAATGTGCCACTTCACCAGTCGTTTGCTGTGGTCGTTGCTTTAGTCTTTGCAGGATTGTTTGTCAATCATTTACTTGTTATTTTACCTCAAATACTGTTTCAGTCATATTCTTTATATAAAACACTCCGAAGTTTATTATTGTGTATTGTGTGTAATTGTTGAAATATTCACAAATGAATATGAAGTCTGAAACATAACATTTAGAAAACTTGACATAAGCACTGTATGGCTACGTGTACATAACAATGTAATATGACACATAACACTTACATTATCCATAAGAAAAATCTGGTGATTTATTTGTTATATTATACTCATAAAATTAGTTTTTGATGATTGGATACTAAGACCAATAACATCTAAATAAAAACTAGTTTTAGCGCTGCAAACCAATGAAATCGGCAGCGGGAGAAATCCGATGTCAAAAGGTGCATTCGACTTCATGCGGCGGCGCCGACAGCAGCCGGCTGCCTTGAAGCTGAGAATGCCATTGGCTGCTTCAAGTCAGCCGGGCTGCAGGCGACCTTATGTTCATCACAACCGCAAACTGTAGTATGATTTTGTCGGTAACAGTTATTAGCAATGCTAACGTATCCTGTATCTAGCACCTGCCTTTCTCTAGTTCTTTCAAATAGGTAATCTAGACAGGCGTTAGCAATAGGCTAGACTGCTATTCGTTTTCTGGCTATTTTTTCGGAAGCTTCCCTTCTAATGCCGACTACAGCTAGTCTAGCTAGAGTCATCTGCTAAGTAAGGTAGCTTATGTTGATGTGTTTAGAAACGTATTTAGCATTCTACCTGTGCTAGATACAGGAGACGTTAGCATTGCTAATAGGCTAACTGTTAGCGACAAAATCATACTTACAGCCTGTGATGAGAATACGGTTGGAACAGCACCTCTTTTCAGCAACAGCTAGCGGCTTAGAAAATCCTTCTTTAAATTGTCCAAGGTTTTCATTCAAAACTGTGTGGTGAAATGGTTCGAGCAATGAATAAATGAGTGTCGAACTTCACAGGGATCTTCTCATAGAAAAACATCAGCCATACTCGTCGAGTATGGGGTTCCATTTTATGGGGTTCCATTTGAGCCAAAAACATTGATGCTTCTAGACAATGGATCTTGGCGATTGCTTTGCTCTCAGTCGTTTACTTTGCAGCAGTTCTTGTGATTTGCAGCGTACAATTTGTGCCAAAAATAAGTCGATGCTTTTGTACAATACGTCTGGTTATCTTGGCTATTGCTTTGCTCTCAGTCGTTTACTTTGCAGCGTTGCGTTTACAATGTGCCACTTCACCTGTCGTTTGCTGTGGTCGTTGCTTTTGTCTTTGCATCTTGACGATCGAGTTGCTGGTCGTGTATATTGCACAAAAGTGTGTGGACATTAATACAGAGCTGAAGTGAAAAAACATTTTGGGATGAATACTAGGCTAGATGACAGGTCTTGTCAGTGCACGATTACACTGATGCTGTTCTGGCTGAATGAAAGCAAATCCCATATAGGGAGGAAGCTGATGTTCAGTTCCCACTTGAGGTCCTGGGAGAGGATAGTGCCCAGGAAGCGGAAGGACTCCACAGTGTTGACTGGGGAGTCACACAGGGTGATGGGGGTGAGTGGGGCTGTATTCTTTCTGAAGTCCACAACCATCTTCACTGTCTTAAAAGCATTGAGCTCTAGGTTGTTCCGGCTACACCAGGTCACCAGGTTGTCAGCTTCCCACCTATAATCAGACTCGTCCCCACCAGAGATGAGCACAATGAGGGTGGTGTCGTCCGCAAACTTCCGGAGTTTGACGGACTGATGACTGGAGGTGCAGCTGGGAGAAGAACAGAGGGGAAAGGACGCAGCCCTGAGGAGACCTGGTGCCGATGGACCGGGAGTCAGAGACTTGTGTTCCCAGCTTAACGCACTGCTTCCTGTCAGACAGGAAGTCTGTGATCCACCTGCAGGTGGAGTCGGGCACGTTCAGCTGGGAGAGCTTTTCCTGAAGCAGGGCGGGGATGATGATGTTTAAGGCAGAGCTGAAGTCCACAAACAGGATCCTGGTGTAGGATGCCAGGGAGTCCAGGTGATGTAGGGTGAAGTGGAGGGCCATGTTAACTGCCTCGTCCACAGACCTGTTGGCTCTGTAGGCAAACTGCAGTATTCAGTAGGGTTCAGTAGAGGGTCTGTGATAGATTTGAGGTGTGTCAGCACCAGGCGTTCGAAAGACTTCATTACCACAGTAGTGGTAATGAAGTACTATAAGTTATATACATCTGCAATGATTCTGTGTTCTAGAAGCGACCAGGGCAAGTGTTGCTCCCCCCAAGACAATGACGCAGTCAGCCAAAAAGAGCCACAGAACCTGGACTTCCAGTTCCTTCTCTCCTGCCACAGGATTATTTGACAATAATCAAATTGTTATTCAAAACAATTATTTGAATAATTGTTTACCTCAAATACTGTTAATGGAATGTTTCAGTGAAGCTGAACCACTAAGTAAAGCAGGTGATCAGGACGAATACTGACCGTCATACTCTTATAGGTTATTAACAGTTTTTATTCAAATAAAAAAGGTATGTTAAGTGAGTGTGTTGTATGTTTAACATAAACTCAAATGACTGTTGAGTCAAATAGTGTTTCAATTATGCAGTTACCTCTGAGTATAGAATAAAACTAATATCAGATATCAACTAATAAAATGGTAAGGATCATTTGTGTTAGGAGCTGGCAGATTGTCTTTATAATCTGTCGGGATACTTATGTAAATTGATTTTTCAGTCATATTTATATTTATTAGACGCTCTTATCCAGAGCGACTTACAGTAAGTACAGGGACATTCCCCTGAGGCAAGTAAGGTGAAGTGCCTTGCCCTAGGATACAACGTCATTTGACACGGTGGGTAATCGAACCGGCAACTTTCTGATTTAATCTCCCAATTCAATTTTCAATATAGGCTACTTTAAAAACGTTCAAACTTCCTCCTTTGTTGTTCGTGTGGAAGTACACAGAGCACCGCGCAGCTAAACTTGTGCCTGAGATCCTGGGCCAGAACACCAGCGGCTGGTCTGTATGTAAATGTTGGGGCGTGACAAAGGTGATGCACTTTTTTCGAAACCGATCGTTTTACAGCTGCAGTTTCAAGTTGTGAGATTTAGATAGGAAAGAGGTGTCAATGGACTTTGAGGTTCACTGTATGTCCATTTTACCCACCGAACTGTCGTTATTCAACTATGACAAGGTAAAATCAGTTTTGCAATCAACAATGACCCCTTTAAAATACTAGACAACTGTTTTACAGACCTAGATTAAAGATATCCTAATAAAGATAATCAATACCTTGAATAAGTCTCCATCTACTGGAATTGTATTTACTACAGTTTTACTAATACACAGGGAAAGGAACTACAATTTACTGCCTTAGAATTATAGAGAGTCTTATTAGAGTCTTAAAGATACTGATGCATTAAATACTGATTAAATTAAGTATCACCTTAAGTATCAAGCCCACCCATATCAAAATTGTATTAAGTTTTGGTTTTTAATTACCTTTAAATATATGTGTTATATAATCACTTTGTGGCGGTAACACTGAAATAAAATGTAATTCAGTACTTTTCATTGGTTGATCTTTTCTGTTTCCCCAGTGAACCTTCCCTCGCCTAGGAATCTCCAGGAAGTAGATGTGCCAATAGTGGGGAACAGACAGTGCAACTGTAACTATGGAGTGGGCTCTATCACAGACAACATGTTGTGTGCTGGTTTAAAAGCTGGAGGAAAGGACTCTTGTCGGGTAATATGCTACTTAATGTAACTCTTTTGATAATTGATCATTAATAAACATACGTTTTTGTATTGCTTAAAAAGTGATAATCCCTGACATTGTTTAACCCTCTCCAGGGTGACTCAGGGGGTCCCATGGTCAGCAAACAGGGTGGTCGCTGGATCCAGTCTGGAGTGGTGAGTTTTGGCAAAGGCTGTGCTCTGGCCAATTTCCCAGGAGTCTATGCCAGAGTATCCAAGTACCAGACGTGGATCAACAGCATAATCACCAGCAGCCAGCCAGGATTTGTTACTTTCAACTCTAGTGGAACTGACTCTGACCTAAGTATCACCTGCACTGGCTTACCACCTGTCCCGACCACTGTATCTCCTACACCTAAACGTGAGTGTTAATAGGAGCGTTGTCTCTAATGAATTGTGAAATTAGTAGCTTAAAGGCTCTCTACAGGTAAATGATTTTGGTGCATCAACATGCAAATGTTCACATATGGCTTCAAACCTCTTTACTTCAGGAGCAGAAGGGACATTAATCATTAATTTGCACATGGACTGGGAGGAAAATAGAACAGAGTTTACTTGAAATTCCTTAATTGGTTAAACATATGCTGATAGTTGATTATAGTGAGTTCATCAGTGTGTGTAGATCCCACCTTAGAAATGTTGTAGATCCCACCTTAGAAATGCTGCCAAGTCCAGGCAAGTGTTCACAAAGTGACAATTCTAATAAGGGAATTATTATTTTATACATTTATGATGACTGTAGCATATATATCAAATTAATAATTATTGAAAAGCTCAAAGGACTATACAGGTCTTTAACCCTTGTGTTATCTTCGGGTCATTCTGACCCACCAGTCATTGTGACCCACTGTCGTATTGCGACAAGTTTACCGCATACAAAGACAAAGTGAGGAATTTTCTTTTAACTGTCGGGCTGTCTCAGACCCCCCACATTGCGAAGGTTAAAAGAAAATGCTATTTATTTGTTTTTGTATTGGGTAAAAACAAAGATGGTTTGTTATGAACCTTTGGGTCATGTGATCCGAAGGCAGCACAAGGGTTAATCTTGGTGTCCCCTTTTTTCAATTGATCCCTGTGTAGCTGTGGTTTGTGGCAGTGCCTCTTTGAATTCCCGTATTGGTGGAGGAAGTTCTGTGGCATCAGCTGGCACATGGCCATGGATGGCCAGCATACAACAAAATGGAACACATGTCTGTGGAGGAACACTAGTGGCAGAAAACTTTGTCATGAGTGATGCTGGCTGTTTCTCCAGGTAAAATACTCAAATAATGTTTCAGTTCTGTCCTAGCTATAAATAGCTATTCAGCAGAAAGAGAGACAACAACACCATGAACTATATCCTTAAATACATACCGTTGAAGGGCCCTATCTTGCACCCAGCGCAATTGACTTTGTCAACGACGCAAGTATCATTCCTAGTTTGCACTCGACGCAAAGCAGACTTTTCCCTCCACAGACGCACATCGATAAATTAGGGAATTACCTTGCCCTCCCGGGGGCGCCGGTTCAGCGAAAAAAGGAGGCGTGTTCCGGCGCAAACGTTCCCTGGTGCTATTTTGCAGTTTCAGGAAAACAATTCCGCCACAGACCAGGAAAAACGTAGTCTAAGGTCAATGGCGCGTTATTCAGATGCTATTTTAAGGGCACTGCTGGCGAGCCCGGGGTCTTCTTCCTGCGAAGCTGCGTAAAAATGTTTTGTGTTACATTTCTTTCATTTCAATGATTAAAAAGTTTTTCATGAGAAATCTCTATGTATGTGAACTTGATTTGTAACAATTGTGGCAATTTCCTCCCACGCCTGTTTTTAACCGAAGCTAATTTGGGTGGGTTTCTTCTCCCATCCCAATCAGAATCAGAATTCGGTTTATTCGCCATATGTATGTTACACAAACACGGAATTTACTGTGGCAGGAAGGTGCAAACAATAAACATATATGGGTCTTAAATTAAGTAAAAAAGTACAATGGTTAAACTAATTCTAAGAACTAAACTATTTAAAAATATAACTATTTAAAAAATAAAATATATATAAAAATAAGACTAAGAATTTGAATGAGCAGCATGAGTGGGCAACTTAGTGCAATGATAAAACTGCTCTGCCTTTCCCATACAATGTCACTTCTCTATCTTTTACGGCCCTGACGAGAACGTCAGGTCTCCTCGGCTGTGAACCGCTCCTGGGTGCGCCTGGCAAATCCACCGTTATAATAGCAATCCGCCATGGAACAAGCGCTGCTCTTAAAGGGAATGTGAGATGACGCTCTGATTGGTTTATTGCACGTTACGCCCAAACCACACCCTTAAGTATTGTAGCTACTTCAGACCAACCCATTTTAGATTTGCCCCAGGTCATTTATCCCACCGGTATAATAGCAACAGCGCCGGAGTCCCGCCCACAAAGTTACTTGCGCTTTGCGTTTTGATACTTGCGTTTCAGATTGTTAAAATAGGGCCCTTAGTGTCAAATACATAACAATGACAAACAATGAGACTAGCGAGGTCAATTCATGCATGCCTTACTCAATTGAATATACTGGTAAGTATAAAATAAAAAAGAATGTTAAATTCCACGATACCACAAATTTGGCTTAGGTTAGTTAGTTGACTTAAATAAAGTGGTAATATTTGTCAACCACACCCTTCCTCTCTCTTCTGTGGTATATTACTTTGAAAAAATGAATCAGTCAACTGTTTGTGCTCAGATTTAGTCTTCAAAAAAACCAACAAATAAATCGTAATCACGCATTTCTGCACTTTACCCAGCCAGCCAAAGGCCTCTGGTTGGATGGTCGTCTTGGGAAGTCTGAAACAAAATGGAACCAATCCATTCGAGGTGACCCTGAGCGTAACCAATATCACTATGAGCAACTTGACGGGCAACAATATGGCACTTCTTCAACTAGGAACCAAACCCACACTCTCGAACTACATCCAGCCTATTTGCCTGGACACCAGCAACACAAACGTTACCTTAGGCTCTACATGCTGGGTGGCTGGCTGGGGCGCAGGGCAAGGAGGTATGTGAAAAATGTATACATGTGTTTGTGTACGGAGCAGTTGTTTGAATTAAGTAGTGTATGGAATGTATTCAATTAATAAGTGTATGAAAATAAGATGCAGTGCATTAATCTGTCTTTCCTTCATTCCCAAGTGAGCCTGCAAGAGTTGCAAACCTCTGTGGTGGATTGTGGTAATGCATCAACAGCTGACAGCATTTGCACTGGAGCTGTGACATTGCAAAAGGTAGAGTACCTCCATACTGGCCCTTGGTTAACACAGAGTTAAAGTATTGTAGCTGTATGATAACCATGATGTCTCTTTCCTTACTTTTTTACAGGGTGATGAAGGTGGTCCCCTAATGTGTAAGCAGAATAATGCATGGTTTCAGGCTGCAGTGTTGACTCTAACAAGCAACTCTAACATCAGTACTAACAGCAGCAGCAGCAGCAACAAAACACTGTCAGACTTGGCCCAGGGATCTTCCCCCATGGTCTTCTCCAAAGTATCCCGCTATGGGACCTTCATTAGAGCCACTGTAGGAGGTTTGCTGTCCCCTGCCTCAACCAGCAGCCCTGTTGCTGCCACCACCGTCAATGGAGCTTCCCCAGCTCAGGCCTCCTTCTCTTCTCTCCTTCTCTTGTCCCTCACTGGTGTCTTATTTTTCCTCAAATAAGGTTTGATGAACCAGAACACTGCCACAAAAGTTTAGAATGCCCTTTCCATAACATGTGTCTAGGAAGTTTGCTTTCCGTCATGAATGTTTACAACCTATTTTGCCCTAAATCATTCAAGGACATTTTGTCAGTGACACAGAAAACATATTCCACAAATGTTTTCCACAAAGTAGGACAAACATGTTCTTACAAGAACATTTTTCTATTCAAGCAATGCAGTTAAATTGGAATAAGCTTTGTCAGATTCAGTTTGTCATTACTCTTTTTTTCACAGTACATAGTCAAAGATTATGTATTCTTTCAAATTTCTAAAATGTATTTCACAGATTTGAATGGCTAGCAGCACTAAAACCAACCTGTTTCATAGTAATCGGCACTGCATTCACCATGTTGCGCCCTTTTGAGGGTCTACCTCATCTGTAACCACAACTAAAGTGTACTGAATCTCTCTCAAAGATTATGGTATACTCAAGCTATTTCTTATCAGGGACATACTGCACATATATGTATTCCATAATCGAAGAGAGTTATGGTTGTCTTTATGAAGGATTTACAGTTCTGATTTTTTGTTTAGATGGTTTATTATTTTACTATGAAAGGGTTTTACTGTAAAAGTCATTTCTGAAATTTCATGGCTGAAATATTGCACCTGCAGTTTCAAAAATGTTATGTTTAAATCATAAATTAATTTAGTAGACACTTTTATCCACAGCAATGTATGAAGTCAATGGGTGGATTACACTGTGTTTATATCAATCTAAAGTTTCCTTGAGCATTTCATTGGACCTTTCAGACACACGTTGCCTACTCAACAAACGATAGGATGCAAATTTAAGGGAAATAAAAAATGTCATCATTTGCTATTGGTGGGAGATACAGAATAGATCATTTTACAAGCAAGTTTAAAAAACATTTCCTTGCATATATGGTAAGCACTGATGAAGAAAGTGTTTTGTCCATCTCTTCATAAACGGAGTGACTAAGTTCAGTTGAGTTCTGGATTTTATCAGTATTTATCAATCTGCAGATTGGGAGAGAAAACCAGACCTCTGACAATAAATGACAACACAACACCAGGCTTAGGTCTCAATCATGTCTCTCTCAGCTCTGAAGGCCGGAGGACCATCTTTTATAGGGCACAGGAATGTAAACATAGATAGTGACAGTCAGGCAGTAATGACGTTACAACAGTCTCAGAGGAAGAGATTCACAGCTCCCAACACATGACCACTCAGACTAGAGAGATCATAGTTGGCGCTCTCCTTGTAGTCATGACAAAGGACGTTTACCCAGTACTTTCTCCTGATCCCGAACATCTACTAACCCTGACACATAGACACAATCTACTATTATTAATAGCAAGCTTACATGAGAACATACTAACTAGTATCCAATGACTAGTTCTATTGATTAGTGAATAATGTAAGCACACCGGAAATCGCAATTTCTTCCACAGCACATAATGAAGGATATATACAGGTAGAAAAACGAATTTACACTGATTCAAATCACTATAACAATGTTGTTTCTGTATTGCCATTAAACCATTTTAATTAACTTGATTTTAATCAATTAAAACAAGCTATGCTGCCTAAATATAATAATTTAATCAGAATGGTGTTAAATGTATTTCTGAAATGTAATAGTTAACTAATTATAGAATTTAATTTGTGCTATAATCATAATTAGATAATTTTTGTTTTCAATTATTACATCTACACACTAATGATGGAATACGATTGTTTTATCTCTATTAAAACATTATTCACTAACCTATGAGTAGTTTTGTTGTAAATATTTTGCTTATCATTAAAATTATTACTGACAATTTGAGCACTTCCCTGGAATTACATTCTTAAGGTATCAACCTATCAATTAACTATTGGTAGATGGTAAAAACTAGGGAAGCACTGAATCCAGGACTCGGTGCATTCCTAATCAACGTAATCAACGACGCCGCCGTTGATTACAGGAAGGTGTTTACGTAGGTGGACCGTTCAATGCAGTAGGCTGAGAGAAAGTGAAAATGGAACTTGTGAGCAGAAAAAGTGTTGTTTGGCAGTACTTTCAGTCAAAAGAAGGCGATTCAAGTCGAGCTACTTGTTCAATTTGCAATGCCGATTTGTCTCATGGTGGCAAGGACCCTAAACAATACACAACATCTCCGCTGTTAAAACATTTGCGTATGAAACATCCGAAAGAAATTCAAGAAATCTAAAAGTCTAATATTTTTGATATTGATTGGATCTTGAGATAGGGTAAACATAGGCATATGATAATTGTCAAACTAGATTTTCCCACTTGTCTTCCTTGCATGTTGCCTATTCTTTTTTTTTTACAAAAAAAAAAATACACTGCTGTGGACGTTGTTTACTTCATTAAAGGCCATATGGCAGGTTGAACACTACTGTTGATTAATGGGTAGGCCTACATGAAGCACTCAAGATATGTATATCATTTAAAATATCTCCAAATGGTGTCTCCACATGGTGTTAAAGACCTTTTTTTTGGTCGTTTTTGGTGTTATCATTAGCATAATAGCGCAAATCGGGGATGACGTCACGTTGGTGAGTCGTGGAGGAGAGAAGCCTCAGCCTAGTACTAGAACTATGGCGACTGACTGGGATGAAGAAGAGGTGGCAAAAACCACTAATGTGTATGATGGCCCACAGCCAGGGGCGTAGGCAGAAATTGTATTTTGGGCGGGCCAGTGCAAAAGTGAGTGGGCCTATAATTTTTCCTAGAAAAAAAAGACTTAAATAATAGGCTAATTAGCGCTACGTTTTGGCTGAAATTTTTGTTGGATGCCCTGTTTCTATTTATTTTTTTGTCGCTCGCGTTGAAAGCTCTGTAGTCTAGCACATGTGGTTTGTTTACGTAACAAGTTAATTTGACGGATACAGTGTGGACAGAGAGCGTCCGATGCTACGCGACAGTCGTGCTCGCACCCAGTTACGACACGGTGTTAGAGAGTAGAAAAAATAATAGACCAACTGCAAAAACAGTGACACCTTTACTTTGCAATATTCAGCAAAGGGAACAACAAAACACTATCTAAACATCATGTTCAACCAACAGAGCTCAATAGGGACAAACCAGCATAGTGGAACGAATAGGCTACTCACTGAGTAACTCAGTGGAGACTGGGGTAGATGATACAAGCGCAGAGCGCACACTTATTACAAGCACAAAACGGCTCCGTTTTGTAAGCAGAGTTCGGTACACACTGAGGCAGGATGACAGGGCAAAGGTAGCCTACCAGACGACAGACTAGTAGAGGAATCCAGGGCAAAAACGGTCCGGGGCAGGTCACTTGTTTTAGCCATTATTGTGGCGATGTTAGTACATTGGCTAAAAAGCAGATAGTCTAGCAAAGTTAGCTGGCTAAGGCCGCCCAGAGTCTTCGGAACCCCTAGCAACCAGCTACCTCTTATCGTTCTACAACTTGCTTCAACAGTTTACATTTTATTCGGAAAACAAATTAAACACACACACCAGTCTACTATAAATCAGGTTTATATTAATATATCTTCTCTATAGCCAGTATTGGGCCAGTGCCGCCCTGGCCCAATACTGGCCTACTACGCCCCTGCCCACAGCCATATAATTTCGAACCAAGTAGACGGCAAATGAGGAATTGCCGAGACCTGATGGCCGTCAAAGCCAATTAAATGGATGGTCCGAGGAGAATGAGTGGAGAGTTGGTGAAGTGTGCGGGTGAGTTGCTATCATTTAGCAAGGCAGCAACGATCTCTGGAGCTAGTCTACGAACAGCAGTGCACATAGGCCTACTTTTTTTTCTTTTTTTTACTGTCAGTGAATAGCAGTGAAAGTCAACGTTTTCTTTATATCTAGTGACTGATCATTCAGGGCCTGACATAACATTTTTGAGGCACTTGTCCTTTGGACAAGTAGCCCTACATTTACGTTTCACTTTTCCATGCACAAAAGTCACGTCCGGGTAAAGATTGCGCTTTGACCAACGAAGATGAGCTGTAATATTATACAAATGATAACAATTGAGGTGTTATAATTTTTTTTATTTGTTACATTAAACATTTACACAATTTCTGTAGAATGAAACACTTTCTGTATGTACTGTATTGCAGCTTCGTCCCAATATCTCTACAGACCGTGCAGCTAATTTAATGCTCAACACTTGAACGGGGGCTTACTTGAAAGAGGAATTACTGCGTCTTCTCAGTTACACTATCAGGGCTTGGAAATACTGGCTAGTAGAACATAACATTTCATAATAATGTCAGTCAATCAAACAGCTGCAAGACCCAGTGAAATGTTATATACAGCTAGCAAACTAACGTTAGCCTAGCTAGCATCGCTAACGACATTGGCTAACTCAACTTCGGGAGGCTATCCTCAGTATTTGCAAGCTGGCCAGTGCAAGTACAGTAACATGGCATTTTATTTTGTTTGAGTTTAAACTTATCCAGTGGGGCAGGTACATTTCTCTGCCCTACAAAAATCCACTTGTCCCGGACAATCATTAGATGGTGGGCCGAGCCTGCGTAACTGCTTTGGTTTTTTAAATGACCTGTCCCCGTCGATGGAGGAGCTGGATTTTTCTTAAAACATTTTCGTTTGTTGGCTCATCCAATTCTTGCACATTTTTTCTGTAGCTTAGTTCAAAGTTAGCAACTTTATCAGGAAATCGTCTCAACTACCTAAACTCTCCAACCAACCAGAACTCGTGTATCATCTTGTTAGCTAATCGAATGGTTCGTAACAGGATCAGCTGATAGTAAAAACAACCTAAGTGACCATGCGTCAAGTAGCTAGCCTTGTAACGGGGCGTTCACACTGCAGCGTTTTTTAACGCTCTGCACCGCTCGCCTTCCCACAGTGCCCCACGCTCGGGGGCGTGTTAGACAAGTTAATACAGAGTTGTAGTTCTCTAAGGTCACTGTTGTTGTCATGGCCAAGCGTGCAGATTTGGGTTCATGTACTCACAATATCGATCAAAATACCGAATTTAACTAGTGCAAGATTACAGTAGAATAACGTTACATGTTACGCCACCGGTCACTCAACCAGTCGTTTGTAGGCTGGGCTAGCGAGCTAGCAGTGGCACAGAACAGTCACGTAATGTGACGAGACTGAATTTAAAAGTAGGCTATAAAAACACACTAGGAACACTGACGACATCGGCAACCATGCACTATTAGTTTAATGTAATCTTTAAATTCAGGCTCGTCACATTAGTAACTTTGTTCTGAACAGAACTGGGTGTGCAGACACATACGAAAAGTTTCTCCTCCATCTCGAAATTGTGAAACCTAGAAATGTTTATCATGACCAACGGTTGCTACGTTACAAGAAACAAGAAACCAATCCAATTGGCCAACGCTAGCGTTTTCACGCTCCTCATTTACATAAAGTTGAGAAAATCCAACTTTCAACGCTCTGCTCCGCTCCGCTCGCCTTCCCACAGTGCCCTACGCGAGCGTCAACGCCTGGTTTCATTGAAAATGAATTGGAAGCCGACGCCCCGCGCCGCCAACTCCGCTGCAGTGTGAATGCCCCGTAACGGGGCGTTCACACTGCAGCGACGCGAATCGCTTGCCATCGCTTGCCTTCCCACAGTTCACCACGCTCGGGGGCGTTTCAAACAGATTAATGTAGAATGTAGTTCTCTAAAGTCACTGTTGTAGTTGTCATGGCCAAGTGTGCAGACTTGGGTTTACGTACTCGCAACATCGATCAAAATACAACTTGTATACAAAATACAAAACTGTTTAATAGACATACACGTTGACATGTGTAAAAACGTTTTATTATATTACTCAAAGTCTCTGCTAATCTGTCGATACGAAAGGGAGTTCCAGCCAGGCTAGCTAGCTAGTGCTAGTTACCACAGAACAAAGTTACTTAATGTGACTAGACTGAATTTGAAAGTACAAGCACCAACAACTTCGGCAACCTTGCGCCATGCATCGTTTTTTATTAACATCTCTGTAGGCATACAGCTATGTATCGTACAAGACTGGGTAAGCAGCCACACAAACGATTAGTTTCTCCTCCACCTTGAAACCTAGAAAGCTAGAAATGTCGACCATGGTTGCTACGTTACGAGAAACAAGAAAACACTCCGATTGGCCATCGCTAGCGAAAACCGCTCCTCATTTGCATAAAGTTGAGAAAATCTCAACTCTGTCGCGTCGCGTCGCTACCCACAATGCACCACGCAAGCGATTCGCCTGGCTCCATTGAAAATGAATGGAAAACATGTTGTCGCTCGCATCGCGTCGCTGCAGTGGACACGCACCGTTAGTCTCGGCACCACAATGGTAGCTCGGTTGAGCTAAAAAAATATATATATTTGTTACTGTCTGTCTTTAATTTACCTTATTTTCTTCATTTTTTTAATCAGTGGCGGTGACTAAAACTGTTGGGTACTCACTGACACTGGAGATTTAGCTGGCTGTGCTCAGGATAGCCAAACAACACAAAGAAACAGGAGAACATTATTGAGACGTTTTTACACAACGAATACCATAATATGTAGCATGTTGAAAGTGTTTATGTAGTCTTGGCTCTTCCTCTTGTTGTATTTAGTGGAGACTTAAAATCGACACTGGCTGACCCTGAATGGGGTAGCCCTTGCAAGTGATCCCCAAAAACCCTGTAAAAAGTAATACACAACATCCAAGTTGGACTGTTTTTAAACATCTGATGCTATAATGTGTTCCAGGTAGAGGGTGTAAACTGTCTTGTGCAGGGGCAGATTAAGGTGGTCAGGGGCCCCTAGGCTGCTTTTTGTGTGAGCCCCCCCCCCCCCCCCCCCCTCTCTCTTAAATATTGTGCTTTACTAGAAATGGTCCACATGCAAATAAGGTGAACTGACATACACACACATTGAGACAGCCAACTCTGCAGTGTTTTCTTTACATTCCTACAGTGCTAGAATCAGCCCTAACACGTGAGTTCTAAATATTTCCGATGCTTCCACCAGAGTGAGTTATTTTTGCAAAACGGAAGCTAGCTAGCTTTAGCAAAGAAAGTATATATTCAATATACGTATATAAAAGATTTAAGTGGAAAGAATACCAGATATAACCCTTTACCTCCACAGCCTCAAAACAATTACTATGAACGGAATGTAACTATGAACAGCAAAGCAACAGAATACCCTGCATTTACAGTTCAACTGCAAGCTGGTAATCGCTTTTAGCTTTATTAACCAAAAGGTAGGCTACAGCATCTGCATCAGTGCAGAACACCATGTTTTACTGAGGCAAAATCACAACATCAGTGGTGGAAGAAGTATTCAGATCCTTAAAAGTACTAATACCACACACTAGTACCAATACCACTAACTCTCCCAAATTCGCTGAAATATTACCGATGGCCGATGCTAGCTGGCAGTCCTCCTGCTGTGGATTTTGTCTTCGACTGGATGAAGATTCAGCAGCCTTGAAGTATCCATTCAATTTCGGGATTTGTTTCTTGGTCACGTTGTTCTTTTAACCTTTGTATTTTGGGACAGATGTGACCCAAGTCACATCTACCCAATCACTTGCTTATTAAAAAAGAAAAAGTTTCTTATGGGCCAATTTCCTTCAATGCAAGCTGGATGAAGAAAGCAGCTTTATGACTACCTTCTGGACCCCTTGGGGTCGGAAACGCTGGCTCAAGCTCCCGTTTGGTGTCTCGGTGGCGCCTGAGGTATACCAACGCAAGCAGCATGAGTGGCTTGAGGCCACTGGCTGGCCTCAAGGGTATTGAACCCATTGCCGATGATGTCCTGATCGTAGGCTGTGGTGACACAGACGAAGAAGCGGAACGCGACCACGATGTGAAGCTCCTGGCACTGATGGAGCGCTGCCGATCAGTTAAGCTTCGTCTTGGCCTGAAGAAACTACAGTTCAAGGTGAAAGACGTCCACTTCCATGGCCACATTCTCTCTGCAAAAGGCCTGAAGCCGGACCCAGACAAGGTCAGGGCGATCCTCGACATGCCAAACCCGTCTGATGCAAAAGGAGTACAGCGTCTCATCAACTTTGCAAACTATCTTGCAAAGTTCATGCCACACCTGTCAGCAGTCTGTGAGCCTCTACGCCGGTTGCTGGACAAAGAAACACCATGGCACTGGCTACCCAAGCACGAGACCGCAGTGCAGGAGATGAAATCACTGGCTTCATCCATGCCAGTGTTGCGCTACTACGACGTCACAAAGCCTGTCACGATCAAGAGCGACTCCAGCCAAAGGGGGCTTGGATGCTGCCTTATGCAGGAAGGACAGCCCGTTGTGTTTGCCTCGAGAGCGCTCACCCCCACGGAACAAAACTATGCGCAAATTGAGAAAGAGTGCCTCAGCATCGTCTTCTCCTGCCAGCGCTTCCATCACTACTTATATGGTCGAGACCTGGTCACCGCTGAAACTGACCATAAACCACTTATTGCCATATTCAGTAAACCTCTCCTCAACGCGCCCAAGAGGCTTCAAAGCATGCTCCTGACTCTGCAGAACTACAGCCTGAAGGTCATTTACAAGCCAGGACCAGAGATGTACATCAGTGACACACTGAGCAGGGCAACGGAACCATGTACAGGCAGAGACACTGCCTATCAGCGGCATGCCATCTGTTCGCTACAGCAGGAACAACAAGATGTTCAACAGATCAATCAGGCAGACTACTTAAACGTCACAGATCACCGCCTAGCCCAGATCAGGCAGCACACTGACAAGGACGAACACCTACAGTCACTGAAGTCCATGGCTCTCGCAGGTTGGCCACACCTGAAAGAGGAGACACCTTTCACAGTGAGAGAATACTGGACCTTTCGAGATGAGATCAGCGTACAAAATGGCGTCTTGTTCAGAGGTCAGAAGGTCATTATTCCCAAATCGCTACATCCAGAGATGCTTACTCGCATACACTCCAGTCACGATGGAGGTGACGCATGCTACCGCCAGGCTCGTGAAGCATTATACTGGCCAAACATGCAAGCAGAAATTAAAGACTTTGTCAGCAGCTGTACCACATGCAACAAGTACGCTCATAAACAGCAAAAGGAAACCATGATGTCACACAAACTGCCCACAAGGGCCTGGCAAATCGTCAGCATGGACTTATTCAGCCACAGGCAAAAGGACTATCTCCTCCTAGTTGATCACTAATCGGACTTTTGGGAAATTGAACTGCTCCCTGACTTGTCGGCAGAGACAGTCATAAAGCGCTGCAAGGCACAGTTTGCAAGGCAAGGTCAGCCTGACAAGGTAATCACCAAGGTAATCACGGACAATGGCCACAATTCACTGCACAGTTCAAGCGTTTTGCCTCAGAATGGGAGTTTGACCATGTGACCTCTTCTCCAAGACACCCAAAAGCAAATGGCAAGGCAGAGTCAGCTGTGAAGATTGCAAAAAACCTGTTAAAGCAGGGCCTTGCGTGACAGCAACGACCCATGGAAAGAGATCTTATAGTGGAGGAACATGCCCACCGAAAACATGGACAGGAGCCCAGCACAACGCCTTCTGTCCAGGCGTCTGAAGACTACCATCCCCGTAGCTAACAAGCTACTTGAGCCCTGCGTCGTGGTTGGCGTCACGGACAAACTGCGTCACAGGAAGCAGCTCGCTAAGTGCTTCTATGACCGGACTGCTCGAGACCTACCAGAGCTGGAGGTGGGTGAAACGGTAAGGATGAAACCACTGCCAGGAGACCACACAGGACTTTGGAGGCTGGGCACCTGCCTACAGAGGGTTGCACCACGTTCTTACCTGGTGGATGTTGGTGGCTCCCTCTATCGTCGCAATCGGGTGGATCTGCGCATAGCCGAGCAGACAAACCAGAACACACAATACTCTCACCTGGTGGAGCTGGATCACAGTCCAGGCGTAAGGGCAGGGGGCGCAGAATTGAGACATGAGCCAACTGAAGGTGAGGCTCCTGCCCCACCAAGCTCTCCGGCTCGTGGCCCTAATCCTACCCCTGTCAGAGCCAATACTTACTCACGGGTGGGTCGGCTTTGCAGGCCACCGGACAGGCTTACTCTGTAAGCAAGAGACTGTGTTAACTTGTCCTCTGTTTATATATATATATATAAATATATAAATGAATAAAAATAAGAAAAGGATCATAATTATAATATGTAAAAAGAAAATGTTATGCCTTTTCAATTGTTAAGACTTGACTGTTAAGAACTTAATGTTATGCCGTTGTGTTTGCACTTTCTATTGAAAAGGATGATGTTACGGAGTCTAGTTACATTTACATTTAGTCATTTAGCAGACGCTCTTATCCAGAGCGACTTACAGTAAGTACAGGGACATTCCCCCGAGGCAAGTAGGGTGAAGTGCCTTGCCCAATTTTTGAACCAGCAACCTTCTGATTACTAGCCCAATTCTCTAACCGCTCAGCCACCTGACCCCCTAGTTGATAGGTAATCGACTAGCCGGACTGTTCCCCGGACTCCGTGTGTAGGGACTTGTACAATGTTGGAACACGGCTTGTGAACTTGACATTGGTGTCTGTCTTTATTCATTCATTTAAAACATCATACTGAAACAAACTCTATCTAACTATTAGTCATGCTTAGAAATGACAATCTGTTTCTTTGTTCCCTTCTTTAGAAAATCAACTGTTAGTCTAATTTCTTTCACTCCAAAAAACCTTTTCTGTCTTTTAAAACGGTTAAGTTTAAGACCTATATTGTTTTAGATTCTCTATTTTAGCAAATCATACCTCTTTTTATCAAAGATATGATAAAAGCAATTTTCATTATGCCAAACCAGAATCCGTATGCTTCTTAAATGAAATATAGACCAAATAATGTTATTAATGTAGCTATTAACCAAAAAAAATTCCCAACTATATTTTCTATAAAGGTCAGATAGATAGAACTTCATAACTCGTTTTGCTGCAGTTCAAAACGAGCCAATTAGCTCAAACCATCATAACCACAATTTATCAGACTTGATGAGTCTTCCCAAATTATTTCAGAACTGAATGTTATAATAACCCTCTTCATGCACTAATACCATTTATTAATACAACATTATCACAGCCTAACTGTTTATCCCAAACAGTATGCCAGGCTCTGATAAAACTCTCAAATAAAACTTAAAACCAAATTACAATTAAACTCCAAATAAAAATAAATTTAGTTTTTTCTCTTGCTCATTTTTAACCAAATTACATCTAATACCTTTATCAAAACTCTTAAAAACCGTAGATTTTACTATTTTGACTTAAAATATTATCCCATATACTTTAAAAGTATATTCATAGTTTCCTCTTCAAAACATCAGTGTTTAAACCAATCATCTCTTCAGATCCACAAAACGTTTTTCTTTTATGTAACTTTCCAATTGCTTCCTCAGAATTTTTCACATACATTTCCTCAAACCATTCTTTGACCAACACAGCTGGTTAGCGTTTACCGTCTATTCACTTAATTTTGCTCTAGTATAACTCTTCCAATTGTATTAGAACCAATTTATAAACCAGGGGTATACCCTCTGGGATCACCTTTGTAAGATCTCAACGTAACGGGACTCTTTTAGTCCCCACCTTTCTCCATCTCTCCTTGGGATTTCTGTAACTTCTTGGTCAAAGAAAAAAACCACACCACACTCCTCTGTATTTTTATTCAACACAATCTGACTCCACACAAATATTACTTGTTTAGGGACTAACTATTTTGAGGACACTTAACCTCAGGGACTCTAACCCTTTTGAGGACACTTAACCTCAGGGACTCTAACCTTTTTGAGGACGCTTAACCTCAGGGACTGTAACCTTTTTGAGGATGCTTAACCTCAGGGACTGTCACCTTTTTGAGGACACTTAACCTCAGGGACTGTAACCCTTTTGAGTACACTTAACCTCAGGGACTTTAACTATTTTGAGGACACTTAACCTCAGGGACTTTACTCTTATCTCCCAAATAAACATACCCGTACGGTTATTTATTTTTACCCGAAAAATCCACCCGGTACGTTCTTATTTTGGACGATATGTTAATTTTTTTGCGGAAAATCGAGACATAATTTTAGAAAATTCCATGCATTTTTTTCGGAAGGGAAGATAAATTTGAACTCTTTGATGTGAAAACGTTAGCTAGCTACTGGCAAGTAGCTTACATTCGCTAACAACGTTAACTACCAACTGAAGGTTGTCAGTGCAAGCTAGTAAATGTTAGCCAGAGCCTCATTATGGCTCTGATGTTAGCTCTAGCTACTGTACACTCACATAACGGTTCCCATTCAGCACACCAGCATGACAGTCACAACCTATAGACAATGAGCCTCTCATCGTCAAATAAAAATCCCAGGGTATTTCCGTGGTTACCAGTGCGTCTTTCAGGATTGCATGCCGCACAAGACGCGGAATATGAGGTGCTGCGAGATGATGTCATTAGAAATATCACAGCACCTGCAATTGTGCTGCGCGGCAGTCGTGTCTACTATAAGTTTGTTGAGGTATACCAGTAGTCATGGCATGTTTGTTATTTGACAGATTTGTAACTATGTATTTCCAAGCTACAGGCATTGAAGTATTTTCCTAGCAATGCTTTATTTGGTAGTGGTTGTCATGTTAGGTCAGGGGTGTCAAACTCAATCCCACGGGGGGCCGAAACTCAAAGCACACTTTAGGTCGCGGGCCGAACTGGATAAACATTTATTGAAGAGACTAAATCGAAACTTTTTTTAACATTAATATGAATTGAAACAGACAAAATACAAAATTCCAAAATAAATAAACGTAAAATATTTTGCTCTACATGAAAATATCTCCTGTCAAAATTACACAAATTCAAAATATGAACATGCTGGGATTAAAATGGTGCTTTTAAGTAACAGTTAAAATCATAACAAATCAAAACATTGCATTTTTTTGCTATTAGGCTATGCCATTTTGTCAGAGCTTGATGCTTGGCATCTTTTCTTGGCAACAAGTTCGTTTGTTTGGGGTTAGGTTCTGTTTTATGGAGATTCTCAGGATGGACTGCAGGGGCCTGTACTACGAATCAAGATCAACATGCTCTGGATCACTTTCAGTTACCCGGCTACGCGAAGCGTAACAATCGCAATCACGATAAGTAGTATCACGACGGCGGTTATCAACTCTCTAACTCAACTCAGATCTTTCCCAGATCTAGAGACTTGCACGTTCACATAAAGGGGCGGTGTTTGCACCGTATGTCCAATCGCAAACATGGACAAAACAAGAGCCGCATATTTCACGCAGGAGGAGCCGACAATAATCTTCCAAACGTTGTCTACTCCTCCTGCGTGAAATATTGTAATACAAACATATCAGGAATACAGACAAAAATACGTTGGCCCTGAAGTGCAAATCACACCCACTAACATGAGTGCATCCCCCAAATGAAAACACTCCCCCCAAATACGAGTCAACTCCCCCCAAATAGGATGACTTGCTCACCTCCCCCCAATACAAGGACACGCTCCCCCAAATGGGAAACGACATTACATTAACTCAAAAACACATTACATTAACTCAAAACGGAACGCCGGGCCGGATGTGGCCCGCGGGCCTTGTGTTTGACACCTATGTGTTAGGTGGTGGGCCGAAGCTCAAAATCGTGCATTTGAACGATCCCTGGCGATGGAGGAGCTGGATTTTTCTGTATCGCTTTAAAACTTTTCTACAACCCTTAAAAAATGTGTTGGCATGTCCAGTTCTTGCACATTTTTCAAGGAACAAACATTTTGTTTCCTTATCGACACAGGCATGTTTTCCAGACAACTATGGTCCGCATCCAATAAGAGCTCATATACATGACACCTTCATAAAATCCACCAATCGTATACCCCGATATTCAAGGCGAGTAAAGTAGGAAGTAAACATTCACATGTGCATTTTGGTGAGCCGGTATATTGTCAGTGGTCGACTGGGCTTCAAATGTATAGAAAAAAGTAAAACAAATGGCTAATTCAGGTATTCTCTAAAGAAACATTGCAACATTCCACTTAAACGAGCATATTTGTTATATTATTGCGCTACTATTAGTCATCAGAGTAAGTTAAGTTAGGTGATAATGAAATGTGCAGAACATTGTTCAAATACATTTACAGTATTTTATGTGTGTGTTGCCTAAACATATAATAATGACATGAATCAATGACATACGTAATTATAATTGGTCAAGAGTAGGTATACCACATCAGTAACACTTATCAATACATATTGACATCTCTGCACACTTGTAAAACGAACCTCATTAGCATAATACACGCATGTGCACAATTAATTGTATTGCTAGCAGTGTATTCAAGGCCACAAGTACCCAGCTAACAAAATGACGTCCCCTGAACGTCCCCGAATGTTATCAGGACGTCGCAAGGGAACGTCCCCATTACTTCTTTTTGTAGGGTCCCCTAAAAGTCCCGGGGACGTCGCAGACAAACGTCCCCGGGACGTCCATGTAACGTCCTCATAACATTTAGGGGACGTTCAGGGGACGTTCCCTTGCGACGTCCTGATAACTTTCGCATACCAAATGCAGAATAAATTTCTCAACCTTAATTTGTAGTCTAATTTATGCATATAATGGATATGTATTGTATACAATGCATATTAGCCTATAGTGCAAAACTTAACTGAATGTGTTCAGTTAAACTCAACAATGTAATTTAACTTCTTTATTAAAAAAAAATCAACTTTAAGTATAACAGGCTGGTGCTAAGTATTGTAACTTATTATGGGTATGCTTATAGAAGAAAAAACACGATTTACAGTATAAACAAACACTTTATTCAAATGCATTTTAAAAGCCTGAATTAATTTTCTTATATTTTAATTGTGTCAACCCCTCCTCATCCTCTCCCTCCTCCTCGTCCTCCACCAGTTCGTCCGGAATCAACACCTGCAACATGAATTAGCTACAGTTAGACAGCAGATCAAATGCAAAGAACATTAAGTGGAAGTGTATTTTATCCATATGATCCTGGAGTTATTTTTAGGACCAGTAACAAGTGAAACGGAAAGCTTCCCTGACCTTCAGTATCCAGATATTTACAACCATCTAGCTAGTGCTAATCAACTTTCCTTCATCTACTCATCGTGAACATTTGTCCGACATAGCAACGTAGCATGTCATTATATTTTTCTTGCAAAACGTCTTGGTTTATTGCAGCTCTAGTCTAGAGCTAACTGTCCAAAAGTAGCTTGCTACTCTACAGTAGAGCTAGCTAACGCTACTTGACTAGCTAGAGCTGTCCAAAAGTAGCTTCAGCTGTTTTGTATTTTCTGTATCCTTAAAGAGACGACACCACTAGTGTGTAGGCATCCGATTTAGAGCTAGCTAGTGCTATCGATAACATTGTTAGCTAGCTACAGTACTGTACAAATTAAGACGATACTGTACGACGTCTCAATTTAGCCAGTGCCAACTCAATTGGCTAGAAATTAATATACATTTATTTTCGATATGGCTATTTCACGTTGGATAAACATACAAATACATAGATAGTAGAGCTAGTTTGTATTAAAACATATTTACCTCAAATTCTGTCCTTCGGGTGGCCCACCTTCACAGGAGTGCGCTAAATTACTCTAAACTAGCCAACTACACAAAAAACACTATCAAAAACACAATAACAAAGAACTATACTATCAACACTAAAACTTAAGTTGAATATATATTTACACGAATTGATTATCACACGGTATTATAGCTATAAATGAAGGATGCGGGATCAAAAAGTTTTGCTGTCTCTCAACGACTTCTTCACTCAACAACAGGGTTCACGTCACGAGCGGTGACGTCCACGAGAGATGTGCTGTAATAGGCTAGTATGGAACATTTCTAGAGACGCAGCTGGTGCTTGGATAGGCTGGATCCACCTTAGATGTTGTTTCAGTGATGGTACATCCCCAAATTATTTATTACTAATGTATTACTTCGCTCAAATGCAAGTTATTGGTACTGTCAGGCCAAATATATAAAAATTACTTATTTAGCATCAATTTTAACAGACCGGGAAGGCAACACGTATAGTATTTTACCTGCGCGCGTTGCTGTCTCGGGAATGTCGAACGAGTGAAAACTTTAAATCGTAGGGTAGAATAAACTGGTTTAAATAAGCCTAAATACAAAACTACCTACCTAGTAACCAGTATAGCAACCATGACAGTTTCCTGCTAGCACGCGTAGATATCTCAGGAATTTAAGGTCGGCATAGCGACGGACGCGTCCTTGCATCGGAACGGCATTGTGACGTCAGGTAGGACACTATTTGGCCCTAGGACACTGTTTGGCCTGACAGAACCCCCCGAAATTTTTGAACATAACGTCGTATCATAACCAACCAGGTTAACCAGAAAGTTTAAAAATAAATATCTATAACTGACTAAATTGTGACCTTTTAGGAACTTTAATAACGTCCTTAGGACGTCACGGTATAACCTATAGGGGACAAAATAGGAACGTCACCGAACGTCCCCAGGACGTCCCTTGTTAGCTGGGTAGTTGCAATCATGCATGCATGTAGGTAGCTAACCAAAATATTTAATCTACCCATTTACTGAAGCTAGTTGGTCCAAGTTTGTTCAGAGTCCATTGCAATTGCAAAATTGACAGCAAGGAAAGCATTCTTGCAGAAAAAGCAGTGGAAAGATTCAACTTAAATTCAGCACCTCAGAACCATTATGCTAGGTCAGTGGTTCCCAACCCTGGTCCTCAGGGCACGCCTGTCCTGCATGTTTTAGATGTTTCCCTGCTCCAACACACCTGATTCAAATGATTGGGTCGTTATCCAGCTCTGCAGAAGCCTGCTTATGACCATCCATTTGAATCAGGTGTGTTGGAGCAGGGAAACATCTAAAACATGCAGGACAGGGGAGCCCCGAGGACCAGGGTTGGGAACCACAGTGCTAGGTAATGCTGGATTTCACAGGGGTGTTACAGTAACTTCACCAACACAACAAATATAGCTAAAGCACGTAAGAGTGAAAATGCAGCTCTGGAGAAGGTTTTCTGTATTTTGTATGGTAAGATGTACAGTGGGGTCAATAACCTACTGCAAAATCAATTTTGCTGTTACAATCTTAAGTGCACCACATTTTATTTGAAAATTAGTTAACAGACATTGCATGCTAATTAAAAGCACAGACAGGACGGACAGGGCAGAGGAGAGGATGGGCAGGACAAAGAAGACCTGTTATGGCAGCAGATCCACTATCTGTGTCATTCCTTGAAGCACTCGGGGAAAATACTTGACGCGTGCAAACTCAAAAGGTTTAAATGTCTTTATCTTGACGTAAACCTGTCTTTACATAAAATAAATGGTTCTAATCTTTCACAGTTAAGCAGCACGGTCAAAAAACTGTGTACCTCCGTGCCTCTGTTCCTTCTAACTCAAATCAAATCAAATTTATTTGTATAGCCCTTTTTACACGCAAGCATGTCACAGAGGGCTTCACATACGCCCCTAGAACTGCCCCTCAACCAACCTAAACCCTCAAGGAAGACAAGGAAAAACTCCCAGAAAAACTCTCAGCAGGAGAAAAAATGGAAGAAACCTTGGGAGGAGCAATTCAGAGAGGGATCCCCTCCTCCAGAGACGGTTGGTGAGAGAGAGGAGCAGAACACAGGCTTAACATAGTCATACAGTGTCAATGGGTTTTTAAACACAAAAATCGATTGTTCAATCTTTATAGATGTAGGACAGGACCGGGAGACTCGCGACCAGGTCCAGCGTTGGCCGACCGACGACCAGGCAGGTGCTGACAGCTCAAACCCCCCACACCACAAGGGATGTGTGTGGTGGGGGGGGAAGGGGGACACACACACACACACAGAGAGAGGAGAGCAGGGATTAGAGAATGCCAGGAGCAGCTAACAGTTACAGTCATAATAGAATGAGGTGAGATCCCCACCGGTCAAGTGTGGACTAGTGCAGCAATTTAACTGAGCAAAGAGGGATATTTGATGCAGCCCCACACACCAAGACAGCGACAGCCCCCCTCGGTTGGAACATGAAATCTGTTCCAGGAGAGAGAACTCTAAAATAAGTTATACTTATACGAATAAGGATGAAAACAACCCGTCCCCCGTTGTCTCCAACCAACATACTTACCTTTAGCAATCGTAGAATTGACTAAACAGGAACGTTTTTAACCTAATTTTAAATGTCGAAACAGTATCAGACTCCTTGATTGAGACAGGTAATTTGTTCCAGAGAAGAGGTGCTCTATATGAGAACGCCCTACCTCCAGCTGTTTTTTTCTTAATTTTGGGAACCACCAGATAGCCGGCATCTTGAGATCTAAGTGTCCTTGCCGGGCAATAGGGTGCAAGGAGACCGGAGAGGTACAGTGGAGCCAATCCATGCAGAGATTTGTAGGTTAGTAGTAGAACTTTGAAGTCAGCTCTTGCTTGGATAGGGAGCCAGTGTAGAGAGACGAGAGTAGATGTTATGTGATCAAACTTTCTTGTTCTAGTCAGTAGTCTAGCAGCAGCATTCTGCACCCGCTGTAAATTTTTTAGGTAGGTAATTGGGAGGCCAGAGAATAAAACATTGCAGTAGTCCAATCGGGACGTAACAAATGCATGTATTAGTTTTTCAGCATCATCCTTTGAGAGGAATTTTCGTATTTTGGCAATATTACGTAGATGGAAAAATGCAGTTCTGGTGATTTGCTTAATATGGTACTCAAACGAAAGGTCTGGGTCCATTGTGACTCCTAAATTTTTTACCAGCTGGCTCTGAGAGACTTTGACGCCGTCTAGGTCTAAGGTCAGATTGGAAAAATGATTTCTATATTTTTTAGGACCGAAAATTTGAACCTCGGTTTTATCCGAATTAAGGAGAAGGAAATTTGCAGTCATCCAAGCTCTCACGCTGGAAACACATTTTTCCATAGCATGTGGAAATTCTCCAGACTTTATAGACATATATAGCTGAGTATCATCTGCATAACAGTGAAAATTTACCCCAGAACTTCTAATTATGTTTCCTAAAGGCAGCATATAGAGCGAGAATAACAGAGGGCCTAGAACTGAACCCTGTGGTACTCCGTATTTTACAGTGGAGCTCCTGGATGAGCAGCCATCATAGTGGACATATTGTGATCTATCAGATAGATACGATCTAAACCACTGAAGTGACGTACCAGAAATCCCAACATAGTTCTCAATACGTTCCAGGAGAATCTCATGATCCACAGTGTCAAAAGCTGCACTTAGGTCTAGAAGAACCAGGACAGAGATAGAGCCCGCGTCAGAGGCTAACAGTAGATCATTAACTACCTTGGCTAATGCAGTTTCAGTGCTGTGGTGGAGACGAAATCCAGACTGGAGAGGTTCATAAAGCTGATTTGTGGAGAGGTGCTCAGTGAGCTGTTTTGCCACAGCCCTTTCTAAAATTTTGGAGAGAAATGGCAAATTTGAAATTGGCCTGTAGTTGCTAAGACAACCTGGATCCAGGTTTGGTTTTTTAAGGAGGGGCTTAATAATAGCTTGTTTGAAATCGTTGGGGACTTGGCCAGTTACAATAGATTCATTAATAATACTAAGCATGGGCGGTCCAATAATAGGGAGAAGTTCCCTACAGAGTTTGGCAGGGAGGGGATCGAGGAGGCAGCTAGTGGGTTTCGAGGAGTCTATCAGCTCGATGAACGCTTCCATAGAAATAGGGTTAAAGTGAGTGAGAGCCTCAACATGCAGCATGCTTGGTATAGAGGAAAATTCAGTGTTGATGGCCACTACTCCAGGACTAGTCTGTAGTTTGTCCCTTATTGCATAGATTTTTTGGTCAAAGAAATCTAAGAACTCATTGGGAGAGAAATCTGAACTAACACAGAGTGTACTTTTCTTAGTGAGTTTTGCAACAGTATCAAATAGGAACTTAGTATTGTGTTTGTTCTTACTAATCAACTTAGAGAAATATTCTGATCTGGACCTGATGAGGACTTGCTTGTACTCCATTTGGCTGTCCTTCCAGGCCAGGCGGAAAACCTCCAATTTGGTGGTACGCCACTTATGTTCTAGCTTTCTAGTGGACCTCTTGAGAGTGCGGGTTTCCTCTGAATACCATGGAGCCAGTTTCTTGTCTTTTCTTTTCCTTGGTTTGAGCGGGGCAACAGAATCTAGGGATAGCTGAAGAACCAAATTCAGATCCCTTGTTTTAGCATTTAATGATTTATTTGGGACGTCAAGTGCTTCTAGTGCAGCGGGTAGAATATTAGCCAGTTCCCGAGCTGTGTTTGTGTTCTAACTAACATGCTCTCTTCACATGGTCGACAACGTGTCAAAATAAAAGTCTCTAATTTACAGAGGTGTTCATTGTGATAACAAGGTAATAAAATAATATTATTACAGAAATAATACACATATTGTTTATGGCTCTAACATTCCGGCCCCTAATTGTATAGGCAGGATGCATAACAATTACAAACTTACAGAGCCATATCCATACCAATTCAATATCTTCTGTACATGTTAACTCAATGAATGAATCAAACATTTTCCGCTGAGGCCTAAAACATCAGCTGTCCTTTTTCTGAATGATTCCGCTTCTTGCAACAGACACAGCTTGTTGATAGGTCTGTCCAACAGGCTGGACTTGGTCTGGACTTGAACCCGCCGGACAACTCCTGTTGAGTCAGGGTAAGTCTTCATGACTCTTCCAGTCATCCATGTGTTTCTTGGGGCAGAACTATCCACGATGAGCACAAGGTCTCCCGGAACGAAGTTCCTCTTCAGAGCATGCCACTTCTGGCGTTCTTGCAGCAACGGGAGGTACTCCTGCGTCCACCTTGACCAAAACAAGTCGGCCATATACTGTATTTGTCGCCAACTTCTGCGTGAGTAGGTGTCGTCACGGCTAAAGACGCCAGGTGACAGCGCTGGCTGCTTCTTCATTAGCAGAAGATGATTTGGAGTCAATACTTCTAAGTCGCTTGGATCATCTGAGGCAGTAATCAGAGGACGATCATTGATGATGGCTTCAACATCGCACAACAAGGTGTGTAGGCCGTCGTCATCTAAAACCTGCTGTTTCAACACAGTTCAACACCTTTCGGGCAGTGCGAATCTGTCTTTCCCATATTCCACCTTGATGGGAGGCAGTCGGTGTGTTAAAGATCCAATTGATCCCTTTCTGCATTAGGTCATCCTTTATCTAGGAGTGATCAAGCTCTTCAAGTGCCTCTCTGAGCTCTCTTTCAGCTCCAATAAAATTGGTGCCATTATCAGATCGCATAGTAGAGACTTGTCCCCTTCTGCAGACAAATCTTCTGATGGCATTTATGCACGATGAGGTATCTAAAGAGTGGGCCACCTCTATGTGGACTGCTCCAAGTGCGAGGCATGTAAACATGACCCCATACCTCTTTACCATGCTGCGTGCCCTTTTGACCTCAAAGGGTCCAAAATAGTCTACGCCCACATGTGTAAAGGGAGGTTTGTCTGGCAGTATGCGTTCCTCAACTAAGTCTGCCATCTTCTGTTCTGCAGGCTTGGCATGCAACCTTCTACATGTGATGCATCTGGATGTTACTGTGCGGGCAGCTCTGTTCAATCCAGGCATCCAGTATTTTTGTCTGACCTTTGCAATAAGCTGATTTCTTCCACAATGACCCATTTGATGATGAACATGTTGCAGAATCAGGTTTGCAATGTGGTGGTTTTTGTGTAGCACAGCTGGCCATCTGGCTTCTTCTGGCATGGCTGACTTATTCAACCTACCACCTACTCTGATCACACTTTCATGCAGCACTGGGTCTAACCGGCGGAGTTGACTCGATTTCCTCACTTGTAAATCTTTACTTTGCAGTGAGGCCAACTCCTCTGGATACATCTCCCTTTGACTGAACCGTATCAACACAAGTTCTGCATCTTTTAAATCTTGTACAGACAAAGCCTTCTTATCCACGGTCTGTCTTAGTTTCTTCATTTCTTCTTGTACTTTCAAGTTCCGTTTGTCTTGATCAGTTTCTGTCTGATCAACCTTGATTTCATATTCCCTTCTTTTCACAGCAAAGTGGTGGAGTAGATCTTTCACACGCAACATCCATGCAACAGCCTTTTTCAGCTTATGCCAATCAAAGTAGTATTCCACCAGCTTCTTCATGGCTTCAACCTGGGCTGTACTGATGAGACTAACGAGTGCTGTCCTTCTGACTTTGTCGTCGTCATCCATGGTGCTAGGTATGTCAGGTCTGACAGGCCACTCAGATATGTCTTTACAAAGGAAATGTGGATCATGAATCCAGTTTTCATTCTTTATGAGGCTAGTAAGCTTCACACCTCGCGAGGCTATATCGGCTGGATTGAGTTGACTATTCACATATTTCCATTGAAATGTAGCTTCTCGGATGTATGAAACCCGATTCGCCACGAAGGTCTTGAAGCGTGAAGCGTCATTCTCTATGTACCTAAGTACAGTCAGACTATCTGTCCAGAAAACTGACTTTTCCAGCTTGATTTCCAGTTCCTGTCTTAATAGTTGATCCACTTTGGCTGCGATGACTGCAGCAGTCAGTTCCATTCTGGGGATTGTGACTTTCTTCAGAGGTGCTACTCTTGAATTGCTCATGAGCAATGTGCAGCACTTCTGTCCGTCTTTGTTAGTGAGTATGATGTAGGAGGCAATACCATAACCATTCTCACTTGCATCTGAAAAGTTGTTTATCTGAGCTGTCAGAGTGACACCAAAGTTGTCAGGCTTGATGCATCTGTTCACCTCGAAGCTGGACAGCTCCTGGAGCTCAGAAAGTCACTGTAACCATCTTCTTGAATGTCTATCGCTGACATTCTCATCCCAGCTCAGTTTCTCTTGACACAGCTCCCTCAGGATCAGCTTTGCTGGGAGAATGCCTGGAGCGAGTAGGCCTAGAGATCATCATAGACTGAGCTTACTATAGAGAGTATTCCTCTTCTAGTGATGGGTCTTTCTGGCACTTTCACCCTGAACTTGAAAGTGTCAGTGTCTGTACACCACTGTATTCCCAAAGCTCTTTCAGTAGGTAGAGCATCTTTGCTTAGGTCTAGGTCCTTCACCTCCGCCGCTCTCTCGTCAGCAGGGGTACATGACAGAACTCTTCTGCTATTGCTGACCCACTTAGTCAGCTTAAATCCACCTCTCATGCATAGAGATCTCAGAGATTGTGAAAGCACTATTGCCTGTTCTTCTGAGGCTACAGCTGTCAAACAGTCATCCATGTAGAAATTCCTTTCAACTGTCTTAGCAGCTTCAGCTGTCGTCTTATTCCTTCCGTCTTCTGCTGTCTTTCTTAGGGCGAAACAAGCACAGCTCGGGGAGGACGTAGCCCCAAAAATGTGTACAGTCATTCTGTACTCCTTCAGTTCTCCTGTCAAGTCTCCTTCTGGCCACCAGAGGAAACGGAGGAAGTCAGAGTCCTTGACTGGTACCCTGATCTGATAAAACATTGCCTCTATATCGGCCATCATTGCCACTGGCTCCTCTCTAAACCTTGTCAATACTCCAATCAAGGTATTGGTGAGATCCGGGCCCTGGAGTAACTGGTTGTTCAGTGAAACTCCCTGGTAAGTCGCAGTGCAATCAAAGACGACCCTGATTTTCTTCTTTTTGGGATGGTACACCCCATGGTGCGGGATGTACCAAACCTCTCCCTCCCTACACTGACAGCTTTCCGCAGGCACCTTCTCTGCATAGCCCTTTGCTATAATGTCATGCATGAAGGCCTGGTAGTCAACACAGAATTCTTTGTTCTTGATGAGTTTCTTTTTTAGGTTGATTGCTCTGTTCTGCCAGTTTGCGATTGTTGGGAATCTTCATGGACCTGTCCTTAAAGGGTAATCCAATACAGTAATGTCCATCAATCAGCTTAACAGATTGTTCCACATCTTGCATGAACTTTCTATCATCAAGAGACATCTCTGTTTTGTCTTCACAGCTGCGCTCCGAGAAGTCAGAATTGAAGTGCTGTGTTAACATCTCTTCGATGCCTGCCACGGATATCCTGTTTGCAGTGACACTCTG
Source organism: Thaleichthys pacificus (assembly GCA_023658055.1). NCBI lineage: Eukaryota > Metazoa > Chordata > Actinopteri > Osmeriformes > Osmeridae > Thaleichthys > Thaleichthys pacificus. Next base: position 16,780,788 of record CM042862.1, on the reverse strand, counting down.
CAATCCTTCACTGCGTTGAGGTTCATCTTCATTCTTGATGGGACCATTTACAATCCATCCAATCGCTGTCCTGACTGCATATGGACCATCATCTTGACTATTGATAACCTGCCAAGGCTCTGTTGCCTTGTGAGCATTAGCACCTATCAGCAGGCCTATCTCAGCCTTGATACTCGGAAGGTGTACCTCCTCAAGGTAAGTCCATCTCTGCAGGTCCATCTGCTGAGGGATGTTCTCCTTCTTTACAGGAATTTCAGGCTGTGTGAACACTGAAGGTAAGTCAATGTACATTTCCTCTTCTAGGCCACTGACTTCCAGGTCAGACAAGATATGACTATGGACAAGCTTCTCTTGACCCATAGTTCGGAGCAAAATCTCTGTCTTCCTGCCCCTTAGGTTCAGCATTCTCATGACCTTCTCCGTGCAAAAGGTTGCGGAACTACCTTGGTCAATGAAGGCGTATGTCTCCACTGTCCGTGTGCCTTTCTTGGACTTGAGTCTTACAGGAACAATGGCTAAAACACATTCTTTGTTTCCGGCTCCTGTGTATCCACACGTCTCCTGTCCTACAGCACTCGTGATCTGAGCCTCGTTTGTGCTGTTCTTTCCTTCTTTGGCCTTTTCCTGTTTCTGTACGTGCAGAATGCTTGGATGTTTCAGCGAGCATACCTTGCATGTCAGCCTACTTATACAATCCTTACTTAAGTGACCTTGTGTAAGGCAACCGAAGCAATATCCTTTATGTTTCAAAAATTCAATCTTGTCTTTGTGTGTCTGTTTCTTGAGCTTTTCACAGTTTTCCAATACATGCTTCTTCTCACAGTACACACATGATTCCAGAACTTTAATTTGATCTGTCTTGGCACTTTGGTTTGAATGCAAAGGCTTCTGCCTTTCAGTAGCAATGCTTGTAGCAAAACTGCTACCCTTGGCTGTGCTTCTTCTTGTGTTCTTAGCTATAGTGTCTTTCTCCTTTTGTTTAACAGGTGCACTGTCTTCCTGTGCTGTGCCAAATAAAGGATCTATGGCAACCTTGGCTTGTCTCTCTATGTAAGTGACTAGGTCTGCGAACCTAGCTCTTGTTCTTCTATGTTCCTGGATGTCGAATGCCTTCTGTCTCCATCTATCCCTCATCTTGTATGGTAGCTTGGAAAGTATGGCCCTCATGTTCGTTGGATTATCCATTTCATCCATGTAGTCAACGTCCTGCATGGTATTTCGACAACCAATCAAGAAAAGAGCATACGCATGCAAGCCTTTCGCATCATCTGTCTTTATCTGTGGCCATTTCAAAGCTTTGTCTATGAATGCCATCGCTATTTTCAACTCGTCACCATATTGCTTTTGAAGCAGTAGCCTGGCTTCTCTGTAGCCCTTCTCTGGCCGCATGTGTTCACAGCTCCTCACCAGTTCTTGTGGCTCTCCGCTAGTATACTGCTCCAGAAAGAAGAGTTTGTCTCTACCATTATGTGTTTTGCTGTCAATAGCATTGTCAAAGGCTCTGAGAAACGACTTGAATGTGAGCGGATCACCGGAAAACACAGGAATGTCTCTTTTGGGTAATAAAGACAGATTTTGCTGCTGAACCAGCATCTCAGTTATTCTGTTTTGATGGTGCATCACCTCATAAATATTGTCATTTGAGGGCCTTGGTTCCTCTGGAACTTCAGAAAGATCTCTATCGGCAGACACCCTACGGGGAACATGCGGACGAGGTGCACTTCTTGTGTTTCCAACAGCAGTTCCAGTAGGCATACCTCGTGCAGTAGTGTCCGGGATATAATACTCTTCATCTTCCCCATCACCTGTCTGTTCAGGAGGTTTATATACGGGGTTGATTCTGGGTACATCCGCAGGAGATACAGCATATCCATGTACAAGATGGGCTCTGTTGACATCTATATGAGATCCAGCATATTCGCGTACAGGACGAGCTCTACTGCCATCTGTACGGGATCCAATGTATTCATGTCCGAGTACTCTTTCTGCATGACTACGTGTATCTGTGTTTGGCAACTTAGTCTGCATATAGTCATTCATTCCATCACAAGGACTCTCATGCTCTGTGTACACCTTCAACTTGGCATCAGAAGCCGCTATAGCGGTGTCTAATTCTAACTGCTCCAATTCAGCTCTTACGTTTGCTTCTTTCAGCTGTATTTCTTTCTTCTTTTTCAGCAATGCTGCTTGTGCAAGAAGAGCGGCTCTTTTAGCCTCCTCTCTCATGCGTACTACAGAACTAGTACCTCGGACACACTGTCTTGAGGACCAATCTCATCCTCCACAACAAGCCTCTCTCTTTGTGCTTTCATCCACGATTCTGTTCCAAACACAAATCCTTTGATTGAAGCTGCCTTTGGCTTATACCAGTTTATCTGATCTTTACTCACTTCGTCAGCTGGTAATAACTGCCTGACTTAGCCATTATTCAGCTGGGTAAACTCTTCAAACAGCTTGAAAAAGCTATACAGTAATTGCTGTTCAACATCATCAACATGATCTCCATTTTCCTTCATGTTGTCTATTTCTTTCATTTTAGTTATTAACTGAGTCATTTTCGATTTCCTTTGGCTAATAAGTCTTTGAAGCTTCTCTTCCATAGCCTTTGGTGTGAGTTTGCACTCCCTTCTTTGGTCATTATGAATTGGTGCGTCAGACAACCTTTCACTAGCCATATTGGAAGCTTTCAGAAAGGCTAAGCAGTAATTTGAAACTAACTAATAAACAATCAGAACAATCTTCAGTCACTCCATAAACTTAAAATGTACTTCAGAGGTCTTCTCTACTGTCTTCGGAAATTAACCAATGTTTGACGGAACTTCCACACGTATGTAGTAGGCAAAACGAAGCACAATTTCCTTCGGCGAAACTCCTTCTTACCGCTCCACTAGCATCGTAGTACATGTGTTAGCATGAAAGCTGTACTTACAATGCTCCATCCATCTAGAGAATTGCTTGTCTTTTCTCACCAACGTCCACATTCATCTTCTTTGTTTTTTGTTGAATGTCCTTCCTTTCCGTTTGGAGTAGTTTTTTGACTATTGTTATGGCAGCAGATCCACTATCTGTGTCATTCCTTGAAGCACTCGGGGAAAATACTTGACGCGTGCAAACTCAAAAGGTTTAAATGTCTTTATCTTGACGTAAACCTGTCTTTACATAAAATAAATGGTTCTAATCTTTCACAGTTAAGCAGCACGGTCAAAATAAACGGTGTACCTCCGTGCCTCTGTTCCTTCTAACTAACATGCTCTCTTCACATGGTCGACAACGTGTCAAAATAAAAGTCTCTAATTTACAGAGGTGTTCATTGTGATAACAAGGTAATAAAATAATATTATTACAGAAATAATACACATATTGTTTATGGCTCTAACAAGACCTATAATCTGATGTGGAATACCATGCCCCTCTAGTCGTCAGAGTGTCTGCTCCCATGTTTTTTGTACAATAAAGGCTATAGAGTGAAGAGATTAAAAAACATAATCTTTAGATGTTTAAGGACAGAGCAAGTGTAATGATTGAACTCAGGAGACGAGGTAGCGATCCAAGTGCAGGCTTTAATGAGAGTACAGAGTAGTCAGACAGGCACAGGTCGGCAACAGGCAAACAGCAGGGCAGGCAAATCCAAAGGGTGGTCGGGTCACAGGCTTGGGTCGAGCAGGGGCTGACAGGAATTGCAGAGACGAGGCACAGAGCAGGTACGATGTCAAGCAGGGGTCGTTATCTCCGTTTCTAGGAATCCAAGGGAAAGAGCAGAAGAATGGTCGAGGCAAACACAAGGGTTCGGTACACATAAATCTCTGAGAAAGTAACGCTCGGTATTGCAGGTAAGAAATAACTAACAAGACTTCGCAAAGAAGAAACAAGCTAAGCTGGTATATATAGATTGACATCTAATCAGGCAAACAAGATGCAGGTGTGTGTGTCGAGGAACTTCAAAACTCTGGTGACAGTGATCTGGGAAGGGGAGCCACCACTGTCACAGTACCCCCCTCCCCAGGGGCGGCAAACGACGCCCCAGAACCACGGCGGGGAGGCCGACCACGGGGGCGGGGACGGGGTCGTCAGGGTGTTCCCTATGGAAGTCCGAGATAAGAGAGGGGTCAAGCACGTCCGCAGCCGGGACCCAGGACCGCTCCTCAGGCCCGTAACCCTCCCAATCCACCAGATATTGAAGGCGACCCCTACGCCGTCGGGATTGGAGCGGAGTCCGTACGGCGTACACAGGTCCGTCATCCAGCAACAGCGGAGGTGGCGGAGCAGGAGCCGAGAGAGGGGCATGGACGGGCACACCTTCACCACCAACCACCGGTTTGAGCAGGGAGACATGAAACGTGGGTGAGATACGGTACTGAGGGGGGAGTTGCAGACGGTAGGCCACAGGATTGACCTGACGGAGGATCTTGAAGAGACCGATGTACCTCGGGCTGAGCTTTCGACACAGGAGTCTGAGCCTGATGTCTCTCGTTGACAGCCACACTTCTTGCCCGGCAGCATATCGTGGCGCAGGACGCCGATGTCGGTCAGCGTGGATCTTTTGTCGACGGACAGCCCCTTGCAGCCGGACCTGGGCCGCTTGCCAGACCCCCTCGCTGCGTTGCATCCAGGAGTCAACCGAAGGCAGATTGACAGTCTCCCCGGTCCATGGGAACAACGGAGGCTGATATCCCAGGACGCATTGAAAGGGTGTAAGTCCTGTGGAAGCACTCACGAGAGAGTTTTGGGCATACTCCGCCCAGACCAGATATCAACACCAGTCCTGTTGCTGCTGGCTGCAGTATGATCTTAGAAAACGTCCTATTTCCTGGTTCAGCCTTTCCGTTTGTCCATTAGACTGGGGATGGTATCCTGAGCTGAGGCTCACCCCGATGTTCAGGAGGCGGAAGAAGGAAGACCACACTCTGGAGGTAAATTGTGATCCCCTATCTGACACGATGTCCTCGGGCAGCCCGTAATACCTGAACACATAGGTGAACAGTGCCATGGCAGTTTCCCAAGCCGTTGGCAGCCCCTTTAAGGGCACTAGTCTACAGGCCTTGGAAAACCTGTCCACTGCGACTAGGATGGTGGTGTGACCCTGGGAACTTGGCAGGTCAGTCACGAAATCCAGGGCAATGTGTGACCATGGGCGTTGTGGGACAGGAAGGGGTTCCAGAAGTCCCGCAGGGAGTTGATGTGACGCCTTAGCCTGAGCGCAGACTCTGCAGGCCCGGACCAAGTTGGTTACATCTGATACCAGTGTCGGCCACCAGTACCTCTCCCTGGCCAGCGTGACTGAGCGTTGAATCCCCGGATGCCCAGATGCTGGAGAGGAGTGAAGCCAGAGCATCAGTTGTTGCCTCAAAGTGGCGGGAACATAGGTGCGTCCTTCTGGACAGTCTGGTGGCGTTGGCTCCTGACGGAGAGCTTGTTGGATCCTGCCATCGAGGTCCCATCGGATGGGGGAAACAATGAAGGCCGGCGGAACAATGGGTACTGTGGTGTGGGGCTCCGATGCACCGTCGAACTGGCGAGACAGGGCGTCAGCCTTGACGTTCTTGGAACCTGGTCGGTATGACATTGTGAAGTGGAACCGCGTGAAATACAGGGCCCACCGAGCTTGACGTGGATTGAGGCGCTTAGCCGTCCTGATGTATTCGAGGTTCTTGTGGTCAGTCAGCACGAGAAACGGGTGTCTGGCCCCCTCCAACCAGTGGCGCCACTCCTCAAACGCCAACTTGACAGCCAGCAGCTCCCGGTTCCCGATGTCGTAATTCCTCTCCGCGGGGGACAGCTTCTTGGAGAAGAAGGCACAGGGAAACAACTTGGCCGGTTGACCCTGACACTGAGAGAGGACAGCCCCAACCCCTGATTCTGAGGCATCGACCTCCACCACAAAAGGTCTGGTGGGATCAGGGTGTCTCAGGACAGGGGCAGTGGTGAAGAGCGCCTTAAGCTTGTCGAACGCCGTTGAGGCAGCGTCGGTCCAGCACAACTTCCTTGCGGCTGCCTTCAGGAGCGAAGTCAGCGGTGCGGCGACTGCACTGAAGTTGCGGATAAACCTCCTGTAGAAATTGGCGAAGCCCAGGAAACGCTGCAGTTCCTTGATTGACTTCGGACAAGGCCATTCAGTCACCGCCTTGACCTTGCTTTGATCCATGCTACAGCCCTGTGCGTCTAGGATGTAGCCCAGGAAACCCACTCGTGTTTTATGGAACTCGCACTTTTCTGCCTTGACGTATAGTTGGTGTTGGAGTAAGAGCTGCAGCACCTGTCGAACATGGGAGACGTGTGCACACAAGGTTGGTGAATAGATAAGGATGTCGTCAATGTAGACAACAACAAACTGATTCAAACATGGCCGCAGGACCTCATTGACAAAGGCTTGGAATACTGAAGGGGCGTTGGCCAACCCGTATGGCATCACCTTGTATTCGTAGTGACCGTTGGTAGTGACAAAAGCGGTCTTCCACTCGTCGCCTTCTCGAATACGGACCAAGTTGTAGGCGCTACGCAGGTCTAACTTGGTGAAGTACTGAGAACCCCTCACCTGTTCCAGAGAGGCCGGTACCAAGGGTAGGGGATAACGGAATTTAACTGTGACCTCATTCAGGCCCCGATAATCCACACAAGGCCTCAAACCCCCGTCCTTCTTCCCCACAAAAAAGAAACTGGCTGCGGCGGGGGAAACGGAAGGACGAATGAAATCCATGGCTAAAGCCTCCTGTATATACTCCTCCATGGCCTCGGTCTCCTCCACCAATAAGGGATAGATCCGACCTTTTGGAGGTGTTGCTCCCTGTAAAAGGTCGATAGCACAATCCCATTGGCGATGCGGGGGCAGGTGTGTGGCATTGGCCCTACTGAACACCGCACTCAGATCACGGTATTCGGGCGGAACAGTAACAGTCTCTGACACAACAGGGCTTTCTATCTGGGTAGCCCGACATGAGACAGGCAGACATCGAGCAGGACATGAAGACCCCCATGACTGCAGTTCGCCTGTTGTCCAGGAGATAGCGGGGTTGTGGTAGGTGAGCCATGGCAGACCGAGAATAACATCAGTACCAGGTGAATTTATGACCAGCAGTGATATGGTTTCTCTATGAAGGACTCCAATGCGCAGAGATATGAACACTGTTCTATGTGTAATGTGTCCCTTCCCAATGGGCTTATTGTCTATGGCACGTATGTGCAACGGGGGTACACATGGCAAACAGCAGGGCAGGCAAATCCAAAGGGTGGTCGGGTCACAGGCTTGGGTCGAGCAGGGGCTGACAGGAATTGCAGAGACGAGGCACAGAGCAGGTACGATGTCAAGCAGGGGTCGTTATCTCCATTTCTAGGAATCCAAGGGGAAGAGCAGAAGAATGGTCGAGGCAAACACACAAGGGTTCGGTACACATAAATCTCTGAGAAAGTAACGCTCGGTATTGCAGGTAAGAAATAACTAACAAGACTTCGCAAAGAAGAAACAAGCTAAGCTGGTATATATAGATTGACATCTAATCAGGCAAACAAGATGCAGGTGTGTGTGTCGAGGAACTTCAAAACTCTGGTGACAGTGATCTGGGAAGGGGAGCCACCACTGTCACAGCAAGAAAGACAATGACGAAGGTTAAAGGTCGGGAAATAACTTTTAGAGCAGACCGAGACCTATCGCTCGTTTGATTATGTTGACACAGCTCAGTCTCCCATCACCAGCCAGCTCAGTCTACTATCTCCAGTCAGCTCAGGGTCCCATCACCAGCCAGCTCAGTCTACCATCTCCAGTCAGCTCAGGGTCCCTTCACCAGCCAGCTCAGTCTACCATCTCCAGTCAGCTCAGGGTCCCTTCACCAGCCAGCTCAGTCTACAGTACACTCAACAAGAGGTAGACACAAGACAGCTTACACCCTCTACCTGGAACACATTATAGCATCAGATGTTTAAAAACAGTCCAACTCAGATGTTGTGTATTACTTTTTACAGGGTTTTGGGGGATCACTTGCAAGGGCTACCCCATTCAGGGTCAGCCAGTGTCGATTTTAAGTCTCCACTAAACACAAGAGGAAGAGCCAAGACTACATAAACACTTTCAACATACTACATATTATGGTATTCGTTGTATAAAAACGTCTCAATAATGATGTAACCAATAACACTAAATCTCCAGGTCAGTGAGTGCCCAACAGTTTTAATCACCGCCACTGATTTAAAAAATGAAGAAAATAAGGTAAATTAAAGACTGACAGTGACACGGAAAGCAAGTATTTAATTAAAGCTCACCGAGATACCATTGTGGTGCCGAGACTTGTAGGCTTACTAGGCTAGTTACTTGACGCATGGTCACTGCAATGGGAGAATTCTAGTGGCACTGTGTAGATTTGAAGAGTCATGATGGCGGTTTCAATAACATTTATTTAGTTTGTACAAATCAAGAATTAACAGAGTACTCTGGATCAGTCATTACGCACGGGGTGCTAGCCACAAGTCGTTCGTAAGAGTGATGCCGACCAACCCTAAAACGCTGCCTTATATAAACTTAGAACAAATGGTTCTTCTGATGGTCAATCGATCAATGTAGCAAACTCTGTGATTGGTCAGCTCTGCTCAGTGACAGTTTGACTCCATACCAAGTGTCCCACAGTTCTTTGATGTCCCAGCTCCCTCTCTAGATGAGGATAATAAAATACCCTTTTAATTATACACAAACAGGACACAGGACACAATCTCCTTTGGCCAAAAGGTCAGAGCTGCTACATATCTATCTTATCTCAATAACAATACAGTTGAATCTACATTGTCTTTTAGAACAACTGTCTCTCCCTCCCCAGGTGGCAAGACCTCTCCCAGTTCTCTAGAGTTCCTGTCTCCTAGTTAGGTGTTATAAACTGCAGATGGCCTCTCTGCCAAATGAGCTGAATCAACCTTTACTGTATTAAGCTTCTTTAAAACACATTCCTTACATATAAAACACATAACCAAGTATGGTATTCTAAATTTCCACCACAGTCACCTAGGTTGTTTTTACGATCAGCTGATCCTGTTACGAACCATTCGATTAGCTAACAAGATGATACACGAGTTCTGGTTGGTTGGAGAGTTAGGTAGTTGAGACGATTGCCTGATAAAGTTGCTAACTTTGAACTAAGCTACAGAAAAAATTTGCAAGAATTGGATGTGCCAACAAACGAAAATGTTTTAAGAAAAAAACGACGTTGATAATATAAAAAATCCAGCTCCTCCATCGACGAGGACAGGTCATTTAAAAAACTAAAGCAGATACGCGGGCTCGGCCCATCACCTGTTGACTGTAAGCTGTTTTAGGAAAAGTGATAGTACTAGTACATGTATGTTTGTAACTAGACAGCCTCTGTTTTTGACTTTGTAATAACTATGTATTTCCAGTGGTTTTCATGTTATGTTGCAGTCATGTTGACTGTAAGTTTGAGGAAAAGTACTACCATATATTTGGAACCAGACAGCCTCTTTTTTGAAATTTTCTAACAATGATTATGTATTTCCAAACTACAAGTGTTGAAGTTTTTTCCTAGCATTGGTATATTTGCTGTCCATTTCTATTCCTGATTGCAAGTGACAGTAAAAGATGTGCACTTACACTGGTAGGAACACATTTTGATAGCATATGGACACAGTTTGCGTGCTGATTTGGCAATTTTCTGGGGGGTACTTTTATTCCGGGGGGTACTTTTATTTGGGTGATAAGAGTAACTATTTTAAGGACACTTAACCTCAGGGACTTTAACTATTTTGAGGACACTTAACCTCAGGGACTTTAACCCTTTTGAAACATAAAAACGGTTGATTTCCCACCACTGTTTGACTAGGTACGATGAAACATAGTAATCGTCTAAATTTGGTTCTCAGTTCTGAATAGCAGTACTTTTTTAACAGGTGTCTGCTTACCTTTTTTATATTGAGGCGCGCCCGACGATTACGTCTGCCTCCGCATACCGGTGTATGGGTCTCTCTCCCGATCTGTCGGTCGGGCCGGAACCCTCTGGACTCCCTCTTTCAGCGTCGGGGTCACCATTTGAAGGACTGAAATATTTTGTGTCTATTCCAATATGTAATGATGGTATTCAATGACACAAATCTGTGTTCTAGAAAGAGTGGTCTGGAGTCGCAGAGGTCCCATAATATCAGCTTTAATGCACTTTAAGTACAGAGCTCTGGGGTTGTCTACGTTTCCCTACCCGCAACAGAGTTTGGGTTGGTTCACAAAGTCCAACTGGCTATCTGTCCCTGCCCCAGCATATATTATACAGTGCAGTAAACCAAAAAACACAAGAAGAGGGTTGAGCTTGTTCTCCTGTGCAGCAGGGAGTTGTTCTTGCCTACGCGTCCCACCTGCTCGGGTGCCATCTCCACCCGGTTTCAAGGTTGTTTCTGAAAATGAAGAGATAGAGACACAAAATACAGCCTTTTTCCCACACTCTGTGGTCGAAACTCGTCTGGGTTGTTCCTCTTTCTCCGCCCGCACCCAAGACTCCCCCCACCCTGTGTGAGACACAATGTTTAAGCCTGAGCACACTTCTCAGTTCATAAGACAGAACTTTAATAAGCACAATGCATAACTTTAATAAACACAATATATTCTTTACGACACACACTTAAAACAATACTTTATATTTATTTGAACAATGTTCTGCACATTTCATTATCACTTAACTGTTAACTTGCTCTGATGACTAATAGCAGCGCAATAATATAACAAATATGCTCGTACTCCCGGTCGTGTAGATTCACCCTCTACAACATCCGGAAGATCAGGAGATACCTGTCTGAGCATTCCACCCAGCTGCTAGTCCAAGCACTTGTCCTCTCAAAGCTGGACTACTGCAACTCGCTGCTCGCCGGTCTCCCAGCATGCGCAACCCGCCCTCTCCAGAGGATTCAGAATGCGGCAGCCCGTCTGGTCTTCAATCTACCCAGACGCTCCCATGTTACCCCGCTCCTCATCTCCCTCCACTGGCTTCCCGTCACGGCCCGTATCAGATTCAAGACTCTGGTACTGACCTTCCGAGCGGTGAACGGGACTGCACCCGACTACATCAAGTCTCTCCTGCAGCCGTACACCCCCACCCGCCACCTACGGTCTTCTTCTGACAACCGTCTGGTGGTCCCACCGCTCAAGAGCGCCCGGTCCCAACACAAGCTCTTCTCCTGTCTGGCCCCCCAATGGTGGAACCAACTCCCCACCTCCATCAGGGACACTGACTGTCTCCCCACCTTCAAGAAAAGGCTCAAGACGCACTTGTTCCTGGGAGTACAACGGCACTTAGGAATGCTTGGCTGGACCTGATGTTAATTTCCTCCAGGATCACAATGACTCGTATTGAGAGACTTGTTGCTCCTGTTGGTTAGTTGTGACGGTTTTAAATTCTTGTACTCGCTGTGAAATATTTTACTGTTGACTGTTGTTTTTGTCTTCTCCTTTACAGGTACACTCTTGCACTTTTTTTGAGTTTCATGTTGTTTAATTGTAACTTGTTTAACTGCATGCTCTTATGGTTCTTCCCCTTGGCACTTATTTGGTTTTTCACAATGTATACTTCATGTTTTGGCTGCTTGCAATGTTTGGGGCTATCTCGTTGTTATGATCAGTGACCTATGCTCTTTTGTAATGCTCTCTCTTGGAAGTCGCTTTGGATAAAAGCGTCTGCTAAATGCATAAATGTAAATGTAAATGTAATGTAATGTTTAAGGGGATTGTTGCAATGTTTCTTTAGAGAATACCTAAATTAGACATTTGTTTTACTTTTTGCCATACATTTGAAGCCCAGTCACCCACTGACAATATACCGGCTCACCAAAATGCACATGTGAATGTTTACTTCCTACTCTACTCGCCTTGAATATCGTGGTATACGATTGGTGGATTTTATGAAGGTGTCATGTATATGAGCTCTTATTGGATGCGGACCATAGTTGTCCGGAAAACATGCCTGTGTCGATAAATAAACAAAATGTTTGTTCCTTGAAAAATGTGCAAGAACTGGACATGCCAACACATTTTTTAACGGTTGTAGAAAAGTTTTAAGCGATACAGAAAAATCCAGCTCCTCCATCGCCAGGGATCGTTCAAATGCACGATTTTGAGCTTCAGCCCACCACCTACATGTCGTTAGCTGTAGTTCAGATAAGTAGACTAGTACTACCGGTAAACTTATCTAGATCTAGAAAGAAGACATCATGCTAACTATGGGCTAACTATGGGCTAACTTGCCAGTCCCACCTAGAAATTCCCCCAAGATCATCCCTAATTAAACAGACCCTCCAGGAATTTGCGATGTTGCGATCGCACCAATTCACGCGAATTCAATGATTCCCCGCGAATTCAGCGCGACGTTGCAATTTCAACCAATCACCGCAATTTTCCCGCAACTTTGACCAATCATCGTCGTCTCCCACAACTCTCCAATAGGGGTTAAATCCAGTGTTGCGCCTGAACACGTTCATTGAACGAAAGTTCAGGAACTCGTTGATATTTTTGGTGAACGTGAACTGAACATACTGTATTACTGCCTGATGAACGATACTGTGAACGCGTTCATTCTGGTGTCTGTGAACTCTTTCACTCTTTAATTTCGTTCAATAAGGTGACAGATTTCTAGAGACTTCCAGGCGAAAAACACACCGTTAACAATCCTGATTTCAATAGAAGATATATTTTTATAATGTCCATGTAACAATCTTAGTATTTATGAAAACATGTTTTAAGTTGTGATTTACTGCCACCCCCCCCTAACCTCTCCACCCCCCCCCCGCAGGCGTCCCTTATTTTTCTGTATTGAAGGTGGCAACCCTACTGCTGAACTACTAGTTAATGATTACAGTTTAGTACAATACTACTTTATTAATACACCTGCATACATAACAAATTGGTGACAAGTCTACGTACCCACCAAGACAAACGATGGATGTTTCTACACTGTTTTCCACACCATTTTTGCTAAGCCCAGGAGAACCTGCATTACCCTTCCACACGTGGCTGAACAACTACCTGCTAGTGGTAGCATCGGACACACAAACGGTTGGCCAGATGCTCGCAAACGTGCACTCCTTCTTCACTGCCATGGAACTGAAGGCCAGAGACTCTTTTACACACTGCCGGAGCAAGGTGAGACTCTGGAAGCCGCTATAAAAGCGTTTGAAAAGTACTTTATTCCTCGACGGAATGTCGTGGCGGAGTGCCATCTTTCCGAAAGCGTGCTCAAGCCCCTCATGAATCTGTGCTACAGTACGTTGCTGCTTTGAGAGACTTAGCAAATTTGTGAGTTTGGTGCAAACTTAGACAAAATGCTTTGTGATCAGTTAGTGGAATACGTGAACAATCCTCGCATACGTGAAAGGCTGCTTCTCGAGCTAGATTTAACGTTGCAGAGAGCCATTAACTTTTCCACACAGATAGAGGCTGCTGGTGAACAGGCGAAACACATTGCTGGCGATTGTTTGGCACCTGTGCAAGCTGTGTCTGCTACATCGGCTGCACGACGCCGCCGTAAACCTCCTCATTCTGCAAAGCCAACATCTGCCTCTGCTGCTGCTTTTTCGCGTCCTCCTGCTCGTCCTGCTGTGCCTTCTTCACGAACCTGCTACCGCTGCAGATCGGACCGACACCTTGCCAATGATGTATCCTGCCCTGCTGTCTCTGTCAAGTGCAAGACTTGTAATAAATCAGGACATTACGCCAGAGTGTGTTGCTCCTCCGGAACACGCTCTGTGCGCAAAATTGACATGCCTGAAGTGCAGATTCTCTATCTGCATGATCACACTGGGTCTAAAAAAACTCAATGCACAGTTAACATTGAGACTGCAACTACTACAGTGCCTGTGGAGCTCACAGTGGATTCTGGCTCTACTGTGTCCATTCTGCCGAAATGCTTGTTCGATAAACACTTCAAACATGTACATCTGCTGCCTCCTACAGTTAGATTAGTGACCTACTCTCGTGCTCCTATTCCAGTCATTGGCTGTCTACCAGTTACTGTGTCCTGGAATGATGCTACATGCCAAACTACCCTCTTCATCGTGGAGTCGGGTACTGCTCTGTTAGGCATCGACTTGATCAATGGCCTGAGCCTGTGCTTCAAAGGCGCTGCTGTTCAACCTGCTGCTGCGATGACATCTGCTCCTGTCATGACCACTGCTCCTCTGCCTACATCCACCCTTGGCTGTGCAAAAGGTTTTGTGCATAAGGTTAAAGTGTCCCAGACTGTCACGCCTGTACGTCAAAAATTACGCCGCTTACCCCTGTCTGTGTGGGATGCTGTGAGCGCTGAAATTCAACATCTCCTTCAGGCAGGTGTGATAGAGAGGATAGATGCTTCCCCCTGGGTCTCCCCAATTGTGGTCGTCCAAAAGAAGTCTGGTAAGATCCGTATATGTGTGGAGCTGCGTGAGCTCAACAAGGCTGTGGTTGTGGACTACTTTCCTCTCCCACACATTGACGAGATTCTGAGCCTGCTGCACTGGGCCACAGTGTTCTCCACCATTGATTTGGAGAGTGCATACTTTCAGTTGCCATTGCACGAGGACAGTCATGACCTGACTGCCTTCATCACGCACAGAGGACTCTTTAGGTTTTTTTTCCCTTATGGACTGGCCTCTGCACCCTCTGCCTTTCAGAAGATGCTGGCCACTATACTTACAGGCTTACCTAATGTTGCTAACTACCTAGATGATGTAATTGTGTGGGGTCGCACACAAGCTACACACCATAACACACTGAAGGCTGTGCTACAGCATTTGAAAGATGCAGGGCTACAACTGAATACATCAAAGTGCCACTTCAACAGGGTGAATCTGCTTTTCCTTGGACATACAGTGACTGCCGAAGGCATTCAGCCAGACAAGGCCCACATCACCGCTGTTCTACATGCTCCAGCTCCTACTGATGCAGGCAGGTTGCGTTCTTTTCTAGGACTTTTGTCATGGTACAATAAGTTCATTCCGAGCTTTGCTACAGTAGTAGAGCCTCTGCGTCAGTGCATTCGCCAGGACAATGAGTTCAGCTGGTCAGAGGATGCACAGAACCGTTTCGAGACTGTGAAAAAGCTACTAGTTGAGAGCCCAGCCCTAGCTCTGTTCAACCCTGATCTCCCCACCATCGTCGCAACTGATGCTTCTGACTACGGCCTTGGGGCCGTGCTTTCACAGATCCAACCCAACCACACTGAGCGCACAGTCGCTTTTGCTTCCAGGACTCTCACGTCTGCTGAATGCAAATACTCAACAGTCGAGAAAGAAGCTCTTGGATGTGTGTGGGCTGTAGAGAAATGGAGAACTTACTTGTGGGTGTTACGGGCTGTAGGGCCTTGTGTTAGTGTCGGTCTGCCCTATTGTGTTTGCCCCTCCCTTTTTGTTCTCCTCCCTGTCGTTGTCCACAGGTGGCTGTCCGCGATTGGCTGTGCTCGATCCGGATCCTGCCCACTTCCGATCCCGTCCGTCTTCCCCGCTGCCTTTAAAACCCCGGAACCGTCTTCAGAGCTGGCAGTCAACCATTCGCGTTCTGTTTGTGCTCCTGCTAAGTTCTGTCGGTAACAGAGTCATTGTGTTTGTGTTTTGTGTTGGTCGCTCACAGGAGAGAGGGGACAGGTAAGACGCCCATGGGCCTACACTCCCATCACGCAGCTTACTCCCTTGTTAACGCACTAGGCAAGGAACGGTGCCTAGTAATTATTCGATAGAGAGGCATTATTTATTTAGCACTTTTATTGTTTTCATTCCTTTGGCACCGTTCATGGTTTCCTTGTTCTCCTGTGACGCCTTATCTGTTTGTGTAATAAACGCATGGTTACATATACACCCTCATTTGTGTTCGTGTTGGCTGCTAGTTGTTAGTCCCTCCTTTGCCCCTAGACGTCGGAAGCCTTCTGCAGTTTGCTCAGCCCCGGGAGGGTCGTAACAGTGGGGCAGACGATTCACACTACGTACAGATCACCAGGCACTGACTACCCTCCTGACTACCAAAGGAGCTGACCGCGCTGGTATGCGTATCGCTCGCTGGTCCGCACGCCTGCTGTGTTTCTCATATGATGTTGCTCATGTGCCTGGTTCAAAGAACAATACTGCTGACTGTTTTTCCCGCCTGCCTCTTCCTTCTGCTGCTGACGAACCAGAAGTGGAGCCTGAGTTTGTAGCCATGCTGTCTGCTGATCACCTGTCTGCTGTCTCCTCCAGTGAGTTTGCTGCTGCGTCTGCTTCCTGTCCCGAGCTCTGTGCACTGCGTGCGCAGATTGCTGATGGCTGGCCTCCTTCTCCAACTGCTCTGTTGCAGTCCTGCGCCCATACTACAGGCTGCGTCATGAACTGTTTGTGCAGAACAACCTCACGTTTCGTGGATTGAGGCTCGTTGCTCCTGTTGCCCTGGGGGGGGTCTGACCTCCCCGATTAAGGCCCGGACCCCCCCAAAAGAGGTAAAAATCACAGGTTGGGAGGGTCGATACATTTATATATCGTTCTTAGCTGTAATCGTAAATATCACAATATAGTCACCATATTCATTCAATAACAGGTTGGCGATACACAGAAATGTTGACTTTATGGCAGGGAATATCACACACTATTACACTGACTGCCATAGTCAAAATTCACTCAATAAACACAGCGCGAGTGACCAGTACCCAATAAAACTCAAGAAACCGCGCGCGAGTGACCAGGCAGTGTGCAATACAGAAGCTTGTTGAATCACCTCAGTGTAGCGGTGCGTTCTGCGTCGTGAGAAATTGCAAGAAAGGCAAGTTTGCTATCTAATACCCCAAATATTTGTGGGGTATTCTGTCACAAATTAAGAACTACCTTGTACTTCCTACGTACTTCCGCTCAATTTTTATTTTGCTTCTGTACTAGGTCTGGCCATGACGTACGTAAGTCAAATTTTTCGGGTTGATTTTCTACCGGCGAATCAGCGAACAGAGGGAGTGGCTGAGAATGATGACGTTGATGTTGTGCGCTAGTTTGTGTTGTAGTTCCGTAATGGCGGCGGAGAAAGATGCGTGCAACCAATTCTGACCTATTTCATAGTGATAAACAGAAACACATTTAAATTTCAATCATGATAATATCACTTGTACACTTCAGAGTCATTTTATTCAAAGTGCATTTGGACTCAACTTGACAGCATTTATACTTTGTCATTTTTCTTAACAACTTTCAGAAAACCAACAGTAGCAAGCCTGGCATTTAAAATTACCAGTCTAAAGATGAGTTTAAGTAAGTGTTTCAACTTTAAAATAATAAAATCATTGAAATTATCAAGAGAAAACAGGTACAGAAAACATCAAAGTAAATAAATGTATTACTTTATAACATTTTGTACATTAGAGCTATACATTACATTCTTATCTTACACAGTTCACAATAACTCATTTGATGAGCTTGTCCTTAATGAGATGGGTGAGCCTGTCTTTCACTACACAGTTTATCCACTCTTGGAGGGATGGATGACAAGCAGACTCTCATATCATTCTCCACATGCAAGGGAGCTCTGTACTTATTCTTCATTGCAGTCAAAGTTGAAAATGATGACTCACAGAGGTATGTGGTAGGAAAGGGTAGCAATATTCTCATTGCCTCAGCAGTGAGTTCAGGATACTCATGTGAGAGGTAGGGACAAAAATCAGCAAAAGACACCTGCTGGAATCGGGTCTTCAATGTCCTATCAGAGGATAAGTCCAACAACTCCTCTTCTGCCTTACCAGTAAGGCCACTTGTTGTTGCACTTGGGGCAAAGGGATCCCGCACCCAGTCCCAAGCATCGGTGTTCACATCGGAGAAGTATGAGTTGAAGTGCTTGCTTAGTGCAGTGAGGTGAGCTACCTCGCTCACTATAGCCACAGACAGGTTATTTTTGTGAAGAAATTCTGTCAGTTGGGGAAACATGTCTGTTACTCCGTCTTGTATCCTTTTTCTCCATAGCTCCGTTTTCTTCATGAAGGTGGTGATTTTGTCGCTGACTTCCAGGATAGATGCATAGCCT
Organism: Thaleichthys pacificus; assembly: GCA_023658055.1. Lineage (NCBI taxonomy): Eukaryota > Metazoa > Chordata > Actinopteri > Osmeriformes > Osmeridae > Thaleichthys > Thaleichthys pacificus. The sequence continues at coordinate 16,762,820 of CM042862.1, read as the reverse complement.
CCTTGGATTGAGAGGTTGAGGCTGTTGAGTAAGTTGAATATGTCGGCAAGATATGCCAATTTGGCTACAAAATCCGGATAGGAAAAAAACTCGGCGAAATCGGGTTTGTGCTCTCTCATAAACTCCGCAATCTCACTACGTAGCTCGAACACCCGTTGCAAAACTTTACCACGAGAAAGCCATCGCACTTCACAGTGATATAGCAGCGTGTCATGTCCAGCCTCCATCTCCCTACAAAGTTGTCCAAACAAACGTGTCTGCAGTGCAGGGCCGGATCCAGGGGGGGGCTGGGGTGGGCTGCGCCCCCCCCCCCCCAGATTTCTGCCGCGCCCCCCCCCCCCCAAGCTCCTTCTGACTTCAGCCATAATGGTTACATGTTGAAGCTATGAAAAAGTCTGTTAGTGCTTTCAGTAATATGCTTTTTTTTTCAACCAATTTTTTTAAAGATTCCCCAGTGATTGTCTGGTTGATAATGGGCAACGTAGGTTAGAGCTCCGCATCCATGTTTACCGATAAAAGTGAAATCAACCTTGAATCTCTTGCCACTCACTTGTTCTGGAAGTTATTGTATATCGGTCTTTTGTGGAGGGCTTTTGACGAATAGTAAAGTGTAGCATTGGTGTTTAATGTTAGACCCTGGAATTTCATACTTCTGTTTCGGTTGTAATCTTTATTTGTTTTCATAGAAGATACACGGGTTAAAGACGTTAACAGTAGTCTTTTAGCTTCGTTAGCCATCGATTGTTCTTTGCGTGTGTGTTTGTACCTACAAAGAAAAACCTTTTATCATGCATCGATTTCTGATCCCCAAACCATCTACTACTGCCCCTGCGACAAGGGATATTAAACTCATACTCCAGAGCAGGCAGAGCGTGCTGGTCCTAGTGGAAGCACCTCCCTGTCTCTCGGTACCAACATTACCGCTGCTGTGTGTGAAGGCGAGCATGGTTTGAATGACAGCAATCCAATGCAGCCTGTTCTGCAAACGTACCCCATGCGCATTTTCAGCCAAGGTCCTATAGGCATCTAGCCTGGCTGCCAGCCCAATTTATCCCCGCCCACAAAAAAATTTGGTCGGGAAGTTGGGTCTGGGGGGGCTCGGTTGGGGAACAACTATGTCCGAACAGGAGCTGTTCGGACCAATGAAATTGTCAGGGCGGGCTTTATACGATGATGGACAGATGATCAACAGTAACGTAATCAACCACGTCACCAAAGAGCGCTTTGGTTGAATTCGTTTTCAACAAACATGGCTACCGCTGGAGAGCTGGGATGTTATGATTTTGCCATCGAGTCTGTTTTAGAAGACATCGACAGCGCATTAATTTTGAAAGAGGAACAGAGAAACGCAATCAAGGCATTTGTCGATGGAAAATATGTTTTTGCCGTCCTTCCTACGGGGTTTGGTAAAAGTTAACATACTACGTTGCTCTGATTGGTTGTAGGTCTATCCAATTGAGCGAAGAGGCATTTGTTTTCCGGGTTCGGTTGAAACACGCCCCATAGTCACAGCCCAACGGAGAGTTCTCAGACTCATATTCTGACTAGAATTATGAGTATGACAACGTCAGGCTAATAGGCATCGCTCTCAAACTTGGTTAGAGAACTCAGCCAAGCTACATGCATGTTTCTGCTTTCCCTGTCGACAATTTGGAGCCAGAAATGATAAAGACATCACCTTCATAGACAAGGTTTTTACCAATTGGAAAACGGCGGCGGTTTATTTTACATAGAGCTCAAAAAACTATTTTGCACTCAAATGAATGCCCAAAAATGTTGCTCGCGTGCTGTGCGCGCTCGCACTGTGGAGGATCCTATCCAGCATCACATCAAACCCAGGATGTCATGGGTTTGGGTTAAGCCCCGAATGTGCATAACGTCTGGTTCTGTGCCTGATTAACACTCGGATCGTTAAGCAGACTCAAAAATGATAACATAATGGTTATATAAAAAATTATACGACCCCCTTCCGTAATCATGATGCCCCCCCAGAAATGTTCACTGCCCCCCACATCAAGACAGGCTGCATCCGGCCCTGCTGCAGTGCCCTTGACTTCACAAAATTAACTGCCGCCACAGCTGTGTTCAAAACCATGTGAAGGTTTGGTTCCATGTCTTTTGATGCCAGCGCCTGTCGATGCAGCATACAGTGCGTCAACATAACTTTTGGGTTGACAGCCTTTATCCATGCAACAACCCCACTTTTTCGGCCCATCATCGCCGCCGCACCATCCGTACAAATGGCCACACATGTTTCCCAGCTAAGTCCCGCTTCCATCATGAAAGCATCCAAGAGTCAGAATATTTCTTCACCTGTTGTCCTCCCAGGCAACTCTTTGCAGAACAGAAAGTCCTCCAATATTTTCCCTTCCCATGGATAGCGAACCAAAACGATCAACTGAGCCGCACCAGCAATGTCTGTAGATTCGTCCAACTGAATAGAACATTTCTCACAGGTACGCAATCTATCCAGTAGCTGTGACTGAATGTCACCCGAGAGTTCTTCAATTCTCCTCCTCACGGTGTCATTTGAGAGAGGTATTGCTTTCAGTTTATTAGCTGCTTCTGTCCCTAGCATAACATCACAGATCTCAACCACCGCTGGAAGTAGGAGTTCTTGTCCAATTGTGTGTGGCTTTTTACTTTTAGCAATCCGTTGAGCTACCAAATAGGAGGCTTTCTTTGCTTTCTCGGAAGTTGTGGCCAGGGTCACCATCTGTGTTTTCTGGCGGTTGTATTCCTCACTCTTTCTACGGAAAAAGTATTTTGTTTTTCCCTGATATTCCCTGTGCTTTGTAATTAAATGTCGCTTTAGCTTGGCTGGCTTCATGGCTTCGTTAGCTAGCACCTTCAGACAAATTACGCATTTTGGTCTCCCGTCTCTGTTCTCAATAAAACCAAATTGAATATAGCTGTCATCATATTTTCTCAATTTGTCTAGTTTGGGCCTACCATCACTTAACGAGGTTGACTGCCTCAGATATTTCTCCATGATCGCTTCAGTAACCAGTAACTGTTATAAGCCAAGCTATGCAGCAACAACAACGGTTCGTTGCGGCTTGAGTGAAATGATTAGAATGACAGATTGACGTGTCACAGTCATATAAAAGGTTCTATTGGTCCAAAGCTAACGTGGTCGTGAGTAATGGACGCAGTATAGGCTACTTGTTTTATTGGCAGCAATTGTCCCCATCTATAGATACGCAATTTTTTTTTTATAGACAATTTGCTTCGCAGACCCCCAAGCTATGGGTCGCGGACCCCCAGGGGTCCAGGGACCCCACTTTGAGAACCCCTGCTCTACAACACCGGACAGTATTTGAAGGTGGATGAAGAGCTTAAACACCTGCTTGCTGTTGGAAAAAACACATGTTTTAGGAAATCTCTCTATGCACATTTTGAAGCAGAACCAGTGCTTGAAGTGGAGAAAAAAAGGTGCAGGTACTCTCTTGCATTGGCAAATCATTATGAAATTTGAGCTTTCTACAGTGAAAAACAAAACTTGGATTGCTGGTACAACAACAATTTATTGTTAGCCTATTTATTAACAACATAATATAGCCTCGGGAACATATTTTATCAGGGACGGTGGCTTAATGTTGCAGGGCGGCAGGGACGGACTGGGAGTAAAAATAGGCCCTGGACTTTTATCCAGACCAGCCCACCAGAACCGGCCCCCGTATAGCTACGCCACCACAGCTGCCTGCTAATGCATGCATAGTCTGTGTTTGATGTGATGCTAGTTCTGGAGTTCGATACTTAAAGACCAACTTTTTTTTTTTATTTGAGTGCAAAATATTTTTTGGAGCCTCGTGTAAAATAAAAATGGCCGTTTTTTTATTGGTAAAACCTTGTCTAGTGAAAGTGATGTCTTTTTTTCTCTTTATTTTTCAGCCCCACCCTTACGTTTCTTATCCTGGTTTTCCATCGTTATTCTTCTCCCGGTGTTCCCGATGGCCAGTCCGCTACTGCGGGGCTATTCCGCGGTGGTGGATTTTAAAGTCATATCATTTTAAATTCTCGTGCTGTCAGGGGGTGCTGCAGCACCCTCAGCATCCCTACTGTCAATGGACTTGGAGGTTCACTGAATGTCCATTTTACCCACCGAACTGTCGTTATTCAAGTACTCTCTTACATGGTTCGCAGCTTACGCTTCTATGGAATTGGATATGTCAGTGTTTTTTTGATCATGACAAAGGGAAATTGCATAACCACTAGGTACTTAAAAAAAATATTTGTAATGTAAAATTGTATGATCATTATTTTCATGTATTATAACTTTTGATACTCGTAATGTAATGTATGTTTTAAATGTTAGGTTTTGGTATTGTAACGTATGTTTATCTTATATGTAAGTCTTAGGCCTATATGTGGACCCCACTAAAAGTAGCTCTGTAGAGCTAATGGGGATCCTTCTAAATAAACAAAAATAAACAATGACAATGTAAACTCGGTTTTGCATTCAATGACCCCTAGAGCAGGCTTGCTGTGTCTTCTGTATGTAAGTCTATATGGTTTAGCTCCGATATGCAGCACTACAAAATCGCACACATGCACGAACACGCGCCCTCAATTACCTTTTAGTGTTCTGCGCTGCTGCGCTGCCACCCTCCACCATACCCAATTAGGGCCTATTAAATATCCCTTTACAAATGATTAGACTAATAAGAGACCAAGTTAAATACAGAGTGGCAAATCCTATGAGCCTAAGATAAACTAGGCACTTTATATAGATAAAAAATAACCTACATTTCTGAGGAAATGTTTGGTAATGGAATGCTCTCCGAGCCCGCTAAGTAGATCTTACATTCTTAATCATCATCTTAAACATCTTACATTATTATGGAAGCCGTAAGCGCTCTTTGACTGTAACTCAGTCCTAAATGGCGGCATCGCTACCTTTGCGCCATCTAGTGGCGGTTGTCAAAAACACACCAGAGCTTCGCCTCTTATCTTCTATACTCTTTCTATAGCCTACTCTCAACGTGGCTCTGGGTGGGATCATACAGTCTATGGGTGGGATCGGCACCCTTCTTGAAACTATATTACCCAGAAATCTACGCCTTGCCGGTTAGTTGACGACGTGGCCGACGCTCTTGTTGAACAGACCGGGTTTATTCAAACTTTGACGGGGACTAAAGGGTCTTGAACAGTTCCTCGTTCAGAGCATTTTTGGGAAACTGATAGCAACAGCAAATAATAAGAATAAGTTAATATTGTCTTAGGTAGCGATTCGCAATGTCAGGGAAAATCAAAAGCCGAAGTGCAGCAAATGCCGACTCGGTATCAGGCACTGTGTCTTGTGATGAGCGGATTTTGCGAGATTGTCATCAGCTGTATGTCGATGCTGATAGTGGTGAGTTGAATGTCTTCATAACTATAGAGCTATATAATTTTAAGACTAAGGACTTAGCCAAGCTATTATGATTAACTCCAATTACGTTTAGCCTACATTGCTAGTAGGCTAGCTAGCTGGTCAGGGGTTAGCTTAGTTTACATTAACTGGCAAATTGCATTTATTGGCATCGGTAACTACCGGGTAGGTCACTGATTTTAGCTGGCTAGCAAAATACAAAGAAGGTCGTTAGTGCTAGGCTTTCGCTTGGGTTCAGGGTTTGAAGGGTCGATAATGGATCCCTTTACACGGCTGTAGATCTACCATTACTAGGCTACTTCAGTTAATCTACGCATGAATGGGCTAGCCGGCTTAGAACAGTGGCTGACTAGTTACGGTGCGTCTGCAGCGACGCTAATAGCAGAGCCTGTTTAAGGAGAGTCTTGCCACTCCCCTCATTGTACCGAATTTGGCTGCAGTTCCACCAGAGTTCCATTGGGGGTGATCGCGAGCGAGTGCATGTTGAATGGGAGTCTATGGAGCTAAACGGCTAAATTTGTCTCTTTCGCTTGATTGTCGTTGAGAAATCTCCGATTTGATTGTAGTTTTTGCATGTTCAACATGGATTATAGGTCGAAAGTTGAATGAACGAGTACTTATGTCCTTTTGATTTCTTACAGGGTGAGTCGTTGTTGCCCATAACACGCTAGCATTCTGCTAATGAATCCTGATTGGTTAGTGAAGGACTGATACGACCAGAGCTCCCCTTGATGGCATCCGAAGCGGAATCAGAATGTCAGAGCATTAGCAACATTAACAAGAACATTAGCAAGCCAAAACTCTTTCTAGCATGTGTATTGACAGGGAGAGCCTAACCTGTCAGCTGTGTTGTCCGATGCCTTGAGAGAAAAAAGGAAGTGACCAGAGCTTGCCGTAAAGCAGTAGCTCTGGTCGTACGATGGTATGACGTCAATGACATTTTCAAAGGCTTTTTAGAACAGAAAGGCGACTTTAAAAAAATCTAAAAGCCAGCAGTGTGTATTTTTTTCCCCTCCCCTTTCGAATTCAGAATTCAAATTACTAGACAAAAAATTATATCCTGAGAAAAGTGGATTTTGAGGGGCATAGGTCCATAGACCTCCATTCATTCTGCACTCGCTCGTTAGCGCCCTCACATGGAACTGCAACCAGTTCAGAACCCGGAAGTTTCCCGAGAGTGGCAGTTCTCCCTATATTAGACATTCTCTGCTAATAGCTTGCCATCGCTTGCCTTCCCACAGTGCACCACGCTCGGGGGCGTGTCAGACAGATGAATGCAGAGTTGTAGTTCTATAAAGTGACTGTTGTAGGTCGTATAACATCATGGCAAAGTGTGCAGATTTGGGTTTACTCGGGGGAAACACGGTCACTATAGGTTGTGATGGCTGACAATCAAAAGGTGGAGTGGTGAACATTGTGATGTAATGGTGTTTTCTTATGAGGGGCCGTCTAGGACATAACTATTGAGACACTCTCACACTCACTACTGAGACACTCTCACACATACTAATGAAACACTCTTACATTCACTATTGAAACGCTCTCACACTCACTACTGAAACACTCACATACATACATACTCTGTAAACCTATGCACGCTCATACATAAAACATTATACATACTTGTCTGAAACACTTACACAGTACATATGAGAAACACACGCATACATATATGCCTCTGTGTCATATACACATACATATGAAATGCTTACATGCATACAAGTGAAACATTTATACGTATCTATCTGAAACACTCATGCATGCATATATGAAAATGCATATATATTGTTGAACACTTATACATTCATAACTGAATCTCTTGCATATGATTACAAAGATATAAAAAGTTTAGATACATGTGCAAGTGTTTCACATATATTTGTATAAATGTTTCAAATGTGTTTTTCAGTTATATGTATGTATGCTCTTACATGAGGATGTGCAAGCGTTTCACATGTATTCATACAAGTAATTTCAGTAGTGACCGTGAGAGCGTTTCAATAGTGAATGTAAGAGCGTTTCAGTAGTATGTATGAATGAAATTTCAAGGTCAAGGTCGTCAGTTACACCGGAAGACGGAAGCAAAGAGTGCAGGTTTTGAACAGCGGCAATGCGCCAATCTTAACCAACGGTCAATGTGTGGCAACGAGTAAGAGTGTGACATTTTTGTGATTGAATATGAAGGTGCAACTTCTAACTATTTTGATCAGTCTGCAGGCCTTATTTGTAATTGCCAATCGCGATGACATCGTTGATTTTTTAAATAGGGTGCTGCCCCACGTAGGAGGGGACGTTATTGGGACTTTGCATAACGTCCCCTAAAAGTTATCTAAATGTGACGAACGTCCCGAACCTTTACAGAACATTGGGGACGTTTTTAAAACGTTCTCATTTGGTTCTGAACGTACTTTTTTGAAAGTTTCCTGTATGACTTTATGGAGACGTTCCATGTTCGTTATTTTGTGGTCACACCGCAAACATTACAAATATGACATTTGGGACTTTTAAAGAACGTCCCCATATAGTTCCCTGATAGTCACATGGGGACGTTCTGTGTATGACATTGGGGCAACGTTGTTTTGGTTATTTTATGGTCACATACAACTTTCGCTATATTCACGTGCGTCGTACAATTTTAAACCAAAACGAGGCTATTACGAGATGGACGGAAGATCTTGGTTACTTTTTTATGGTAAGATGTGAAAGCTTACGGTAAATAGGTATATACTAATAACGTGTCATCGGAACACATACTAAAATCAAAATAAGCATCGGCAAATTATTTCTTCTAATATCTGTGCTCTATTTCAAACGTCGCAGATACGTCGGCTCATCGTCGGCTCATCACTGACTGTTTGAGCAAGAACGTTCCATAACTAGAGAGGGTACAATTTCTGGGGAAATTGTAGGGTGTGCTTGCTTGCATCGGTTGCAATGGGTGATATTACTTATTATTTATGAAGATTGCATAGATTTAAAAGCCTACATTTGTTGCTGTTCATGTACAATTCAAAATACAAAAAGTGAAGTGTAGCATGTCCCTAACCTATATGACTTAAACGTCACCTTAAGTTTTTCACTTCTACAGTAGTGATATTTTCAAGCATTTAGCCCACTCATAATATTGCATTCATTCATTAAGAACCACCTTTGAAACAAGCTGAACCCCCTTGAAACAAGCTATTCTAAGTAACAACGTTGTCACCGGCAGATGGAATCACGATTGAAACAGTACCATCTGCTAACTGAAAATATGCCCCCAAAAAACGTAAATAAGCTTGACATTTATTTAGGGGGAAATGGCTCATTCAAAAGAAGTTTGCTGGAAGCGATCATTGTCAGTAACAATGCCAAATACGACCATTTGATCTTAGACTAGGGCCCTGCACGGTGGAGAAGCTGACCTCGGTAAATTGGAGAGGCAGTTAGAACCGAAACTGTACTGTACTGTAGCTAGTGGTACATGCCAGTGGAGCGAGTGGTACGTGACAGTGGCTAGTGGTACGTGCCAGTGCCTCTACTGGCACCTAGTGGTACGTGCCAGTGGAGCTAGTGGTACGTGACAGTAGCTAGTGGTACATGCCAGTGCCTTCGCTGGTACATGACAGTAGCTAGTGGTACGTGACAGCGCCTCTACTGGCACCTAGTGGTACGTGCCTGTGGAGCTAGTGGTATGTGACAGTGGAGCTAGTGGTACGTGACAGTAGCTAGTGGTACATGCCAGTGCCTCCGCTGGTACATGACAGTAGCTAGTGGTACGTGACAGCGCCTCCACTGGTACATGACAGTTACTGTTCTGTTGATAGTGGTACGCAAGTGTCTAGTGGCAGTTGCATTGGGTGTCTTGCAGCTTTTGTTTACTGTCATGTAGCCTAACTGCCCCACGGCCATTTTAGAATACAGGCTATAAACTTTTATTTTTTAAATATGTGTGGGGCCTGCGGAAACCCGTGGATGTTGCGGCCGCTCATTGTTGGCTATAAGCCATAAAAGATCGAAAATTGTTTTCTGTCAAAATTGAGATTTTTTATGTTTTGGAGCTCGAGCAGAGTAGGCTAACGGTGCGTGTCCACTACAGTGGAGCGGCCAACGTGGCGCGGAGCGTCGGCTTCCAATTCATTTTCAATTAAATCGGGCGTTGACGCTCGCGTATGGCTTTGTGGGAAGGCGAGCGGAGCGGAGCGTTGAAAGTTGGATTTTCTCAACTTTATGTAAATGAGGAGCGTGAAAACGCTAGCGTTGGCCAATTGGATTGGTTTCTTGTGTGTCTGCACACCCAGTTCTGTTCAGAACAAAGTTACGTAATGTGACGACGAGCCTGAGTTTAAAGAATACATTAAACTACTAATGCATGGTGCAGGGTTGCCGACGTTGTCAGTGTCCCTAGTGTGTTTTTATACTTTTAAATTCAGTCTCGTCCCATTACGTGACTGTTCTGTGCCACTGCTAGCTTGCTAGCCCAGGGGGGAATTGTCACTCTTGCCTGTCTTCAAAACTTCAGAGCCCTGAGGATGTCTCCCACCACCCGCAACTGCATCTTCCCTGGATGCAAGAACTCCAGCTGTGCTGCAACGCCATTTAAGTTCCCTATTGATAATGAAAGGAAAAATAGGTGGATAGATTTTGTGAAGAGCCACGCTCATAGAAAGCTTTGGATAAACTCCAACAGCTGCCTCTGCACTGACCATTTCACGGCGGACAGTTTTAACATGGACCAGAGACAGACGGGGTTCACCAACACACGGCTTCTCTTGCAGCGCGGAGACGTACCGAGCATCGCCGTTCATCCTCCGGTCGCACCTGGACCATCCACCGCCGCCAGCAGTTCATCACTCAGTTCTGTGTGCTTGTTATAATTATACTAGAATACTTTTCCAGAGGTATCTCTGCTATGAGTTAGTGCAAACCGCTAAATTGATATTAGGCTACTCGGTGTAGAATTATGGTATTTTGGTGAAATGGTAGCTAATGTGTTAGAAGTAGCCTAGTTGGAGAGCTCACTGTCTGCTGTCTCTGGTGTCCATTTTTACTGTTACAGCTCAGGGGAAAATTTCATTTATATGCATCTGTATGTTTCACTCATTGAACAAATACATTCTAATTCTACACGGTTTTGTTCGGCTTGACATAGCGTCCATTATCTGGGTCGGAGGTAGGCACTAGGCAGCAAGGGGCGGAGCTTCAGCTCCTTCAGGCGACACGCCCCCCCAGTCTCAAGCAGAGAAGACTGCTGATTTTTTCACGATTTCAAAGCCTAATTTAACATACTTGTCGGTGTTATTTTTTCATTCGCATTTGGATGGGTAGTTAATAACACATTATTCTGTGGTGTGGCGAACTTAAAACTCGTTTCCAGGTCCACTTTACAGGATCTTTAAGGAGCTGCTTAATGAATGTTCTGCTACAGGTAATCACGCGTTTTCGTGACGTGTCGTTAGTGACGTTAGTAACGTCAGTGACTGTGGCTAGCAAGTTAGCCACCATTAGCTTCACTTTTCGCAACAAACTTAATTTCAACTAAAACCGTGCAATGGAACGTAAATAAAAATACAAGCAACTCAATTGCTACCAAGACTAACCTTTTGACACCTACGTTGTCTATGTAGTCCTAATATTGACTAATCCTTAGGGGTGGGAAAATAAATAATAATAATATATATGAGAGAGAACAAAGGTTGTGCCCTTGCCGAAGGCAAAGCACACCCAATAATACATTTTTAGCCTATACCACACTCTTAACCAAAATTGTCATGTGCTTGATAGAAAATGGCATGTATCCGTTTTATTGGTGGCCAAGCCGCGAAGCACTGGATGCAAAAATGTGTTTTGGCCAATAACTGTTGATTCGTTTGCCTTTATTAAGTGATTCCTTTGTCTCATGATATCTTGGGACATCCCGTGTGTGACACATTTTGAATGACTGAAAAAACGTTTTTTCTTTACTCCTCCTACAAATGTTTTCCAATCTTCACCAAATTTGGCAGAGATCATCTTCAGACCAAGCCTCACAAAAGCCATCATATGTCTTTTGGATTTTCAAAACCGTTTGCCCGGTACGGCCAATCAGATTTGTGCTGTTAAGTCAGCAAACAGGAAGTTGGGTCGTATCTCAGCAAATCTTTGATGGATTCACATCAAACTTGTTGCGTGTACTCGTAACCCTCTTCTGAGGATGTCGAACATGTTTTATGGGTCATTTGACTGCTTGGCCACCTCATTGCTGCTTGCAGCTATATTTATTATTGGGTGTGCTCAAGCCTTCGGCGAGAGCACAACCTTTGTTCTCTCACATTTATATTTATTATTATTTTTATTTA